>CM062823.1:2248148-2848148 GCA_031772345.1 Himalopsyche anomala | reverse complement strand
CAGTTTCGTTAGTATTTTATTCTTTCAAATAGATCATTTGACAACATGATGTACTACTGATTTATTGATGTAGAACAATTATTTTAACCCTTCTATTGTTGCTTTAAATCTTTTGGTCCCGACTCCCGACCAAAGGTTACGTCGATAAATATATTTAGAGGATCACAAAATATAATAAAAAAAAACACATTTTACTTTCACTATTAGTGAAAAATCTGTGATGTGTAATTTTTCAGTGTATGGCAACGACTGGTGACAGTTACACTGCATCAAAAAAGAAACATTGCATCACGTGATAAACAAAATGAGAACACATTACAATACGAAATGTTTGGGGCGTGCAATTTGGCGGGAACTCGGTTGCGAAAAATTAAATCTTCGATGGCCATCTTCAATAACAATATCGTTCATTTTATCCAACAGTAATTACCGTCCTAATAAATAATGCGTTCTATATAATAATATGTAGCAGGTGTGGTCAAGTTGTTTGCTGTTGTGACTATTCTTTTAAAATTTTAAATAAATGGCACATTACTCATTTTAAATACAGAATACAGAGCAGTAATATATTATTTAAATATACTAATATTGTAGTATTTTGTTGGAAGTATAGAATGTAGGTTTATTTTCCGTTTCAAGCGTTTCATATTGGTTTTCCATTATATACATAGACAAGCGATTTCCAAGCCGGGAGGCCTGGACTATTGCAAAAGGAGGCGCGAATAGTTTAAAATATGTCTTCATCCTTTTATTGAATTCCTTTCTCCTACCATGTTTTTAGTGTCATTCCAACATATTTTCCATAGCCAGCTGCGCCTTTTGCCAGGCAAAAAAAATGTTGTTTTATTTTCTATAGGAAATATTTGGAGTTTTAGAAGCAGGCTCTCAGCTATCTGATTACTTTTATTTACAACCGAGTCTTTATATCCCAGTGGCGGTTCGTGACCTAAAATCTTGGGTGGGCTAGAGAAAAGTTTATCATTGTATACTATTTACGAAATTGTACATGTTTCCACTTCACATTATACATTAATCTAAAAGCAAATTAACAATTACTATGACACTACTGCAAAGCATAAATTATTATATAATAAAATAAAAGTTAATGTAAGTATGAAATAATATAATAGTAAAAACTGGACCTCAAATTCGTCTCATTCAAAGTGAACTACCGTGTTGTTTTATACAATACAACTTGTTTCTAAATACAACGAACTTTGACGTTTATTTTTTAACAAACAGAGGTTGGTACGAGTGATTTTGTATGTATGGGCTAGTTTGAATTAGCCCGTGTGACGTAATGACTGCAGGCTGTATGCCGAGGCGCAGTCGTGTACGTTTAGATGACGTTTCCGTATGGCCAATGTGAATAAAATACACATTTTTCTAATCGTGCTTGATTGCGCCCCAGTGTAAACAAAGTACTCGGACTAATTTCAAAGTAGCCCGAGCCTTTGTTATTATTATTAATACGTAGGTATTGCCAGACTGGTGTCACGTTGCCTTTTCTGTATGAAGTATGAATAGGGTTATTACTTTTTATGCCGGCTCAGCTTAAAATTGTAATACAAAACATAATCGAGAGTATTAGTGTAGGTAGGCATAGCAATTTCTTATATTGATAGAGTAAAATCAAAACAAATATATTTCATAAATTTGGGAAAGGTTAGTTACGTTTAGAAATGTATTTATTTTGTTCAGCGGCCGAATTGCTGTTCATTTTTATTCAGCCGTCTAATGTTTTTATTCTACACATTTTGGGTGAAAAATTCTGGTCGGGCTAAGCCCACTTAGCCCAGTAGGTAGAACCGCCACTGTTATATCCCTTTCCAGCATGTATTCTAGCTGTAAACTGTATTATAATTCTGTCAGCTAAAGCTTTGAACAGGGGGAAAAAATAAGAAACACCCTTTGTGAATACTGCTCAACCCTTGAGGGTGCTTTACCCATTGATTAGTGAGTTTTTTTTTTACTAAAAAAGGTTTTTTTGTATATTTCGTATATTAATTCTAATTACAAATCTGTACTGGGTAAAGAGTTTCACTATCATCTTGTAGATGTGAAATTTTTCATCTGTTGATGGATGCTTGGGCCTGAATAGATTAGACAATCTGAAGTAGGTACAATTCTCACTTTTCTGCCTCTCGGTAAACTATTGTAATGGTACACAGTGGTCCATTTTTTTGGAATTATAGAATTTTGTAATATAATAAGTAAAATATTTTTCATTTCTTTTCATCTTTTATTTCAGAAAAAATCATACACTCATACAAATTGTCTTGGATGTAATAAATTTACGATATTTAATTTCTCACTGCACTTAACATACATACAACTTTATTTATTGTCATATCCTCGAAAAACCGAATAAAGATTTGATTAAAACATCAAAGAATACATGAGAGTAACGGTTCCGGTCGTCTATAAATGATGCCACACATTTTTGTGTACTTAAACCCACCTACTAAGGATTCTGTGTCGAGACGTCCCAGGACTTGTTGGGTTTTTTTGCTGTCATAAGTCCCGGGACTTTTTTGGAAAATGTCCCGGGAATTGTGACTGATTTATAATGTGCTAATAACATGTACATTTTAATTTTGAAAAAAACAATTCTTGTGGTTAAGAAACCCTCAAAAGGACTGATGTGTATTGAATGAAAGCAGGTATAAGAAGGGAGCCCCAATAAAAACGGACACGACATGGTCGGGACGTGACACTTACCCGGGGTTTTAACAAAATTAAGTATGCATATATAAAAGGGATCTGATAGAAAAACAGATGTTTGAGATTTATAATTTCGTAGAAGTTTCTGTGTTTATATATTTTAATATAACTGTAGCAAAAGCAAATTACAATATATTAAAATTAAATGTTCATACCTGATGTTGTTTTATTTACAAATGTTTTTTCACTATTTCACAAAGATACCAATGTCTCAATAGGACAAAAAAAGGTCTAAAAGCTGTATTGTGAAGTTACAGTCATAAATTTACTCCTGACGGCGGAATTATTAAATGTTGTATTTAAAAAACACAATTTTTACTAGATAGTGCGTACTTTCAAAAGGCCCCGAGTGTATGTAATACATAAATACATACATACAAATATTTAATTTGAATAAAATTATAATTTTATTGAAAGGGAAATAAGTCTCGAGTCCCGGGATGTCCCGGGACTTTAACTTTATCAGGCCTCGTGTTCCGGGACTTTGAAAACCTTGAGACTTTAGAGACCTACCATACTGTCATGTCTTATGTCTTAATTAAATTACACCATGATTTTTTTTAATGTTCTTAAAAACTTAACGCCATATATGGACGACCTGTAATTTTTCTCAAGATTAAATTTAATTCAATATTATAATTTGGTACATTATTTATTGTTATACGAAAAATGAGATCTTATAATTAGTAAATATTTTAACTTATCCCTAAAGCTAGATCAGTATAATGGAGTGAAACAAAGAATAGTAAATATTATAATAATGATATAATGATAGACAACAACACAACTTAAATAAAGTATTTGCAATAAAAGTATTATTGATTAATTGTAAGGACAGTAAAATTATTATTCTAAACAATCTTGATGGAATATTTTTTTTTTTAATTTAATATAATTTAAGATTTCGACTGAAGAAATCTGTGTGAATGTACATAATTTGAATGATTCAAATTGAATAAAAGTCTGTTTTAAAAATACTACTGAATATAAAAATATTTAATCCTTTCAAAATATAGATACATACTAAGCTTTGTCATCCACAATAATGTTTTAGCTAAATTAAATTTTTATCAGGTAAATGTAGTAACAATTTCTTTATTAATTAAGGCAACACTTGTAGCTCAGGCGGAAGGGGTATATTCTTATGCATGGCGAATCTTTTCAAAGCTTCGTATTTTGTCCTAAGGGCGGCGACTTCGTCTCTCATTCTATTGTTGTCATCTTGCATAGCCTCCATGTCACGCCATTCCTAAAAAAATAAAAACAGTTAATATTTTAAATAGTTAATGCGGATAGCACGCTAATGAATTGGTGTGTTTCACTTTTGAGGACTGAACATTATATACGTACATATTTAAATATAGCATACTGACTGTTTCCATGCTGTTTAGTCCACTTAAAAAATATTTTCAGTAAATTTTTCATTTTAACTAATTTTACTTCTGTTACTTAGTGTATTTTTAGAATTGTCAAATTCGCTGGATGGTCAAATTATCATGTTATTTAAACATCTTGAAAAGTGGAATTAGCTGGTTTGTAGATTGAGCAGTCAATATATGATAATTTATATTCAACAGTTTCGGAATGTTAAATAATAGCCACCTCTTATTACACAGTGTTTTACCAAAACAATATTTCAACATAATTAATAAGTACACTTTATAAGACTTATAGGTGCTAAGAGGTTTTTTTTTCATTTTTCTCATCGTGAATTGGTCGCAATGGAATTTGCTTTGAAATGGCAGAGTCTGGGTATATTTAGAAACCTAGACATACACTATTATGTTCTCGAAGTTTACAAGTATTATAAATTACAATATTAGGGAAGTTTGTTTCTAATCTGTATACCTGTGTCTTTTCTGATTCCAGCTCATCTTTCTGTTCTATCCTTTTAACTCTACATGATGCTGCATAGCCTCTGTTTTTCAGGGTACGTCTTCGTTGTTTCATACGAGCCACTTGCTCTCGACTAAGTCCTCTTTGCTTGAGTCGACGGTTCAGTTCTCGAACGCTTACAGTTACTAGTTCACCATCGCTTATATCAGCACATACTGACGGAGACAGGGGCGGCTGGAAAAAATACATTCATAAGAGCTATTGGTAATCTTATAATCAGGGTAAAAGAAGTTTGATAAATGAATATCGAACTGCTTATTAAAATTTTATTTAAAGTGCCTTATTTGATAAACAGGTTTAAGGTAATAATTTAAATTGTATTTTAATACATACTTACAGATACAAACCAAGAAACCAATCGGATAACATACAAAGCTTACCAATGAAGGTCTCCGCTCACCATTCCGTTTCATGTCTTGCGGCATATTTGTGTAGTTGATGCAGATGCTTCAATAATGGCAATATTTGCTATATCAACTGAAATATATAATGAAAAAAATATTGACGACAGTCACAATCTAACATTTTGAAATGCATTTGTAATTTTTAAAATGACAAAAAGACCAAAATGAAAAACTGATGAAAATATTAGGCATATAGTGATTTCAGCAAAAAAAATTGGTAAATTTGTCATACTCCATCGTACGGACTATTGCGGCGAAAAACTTCACAAACTAAGCTAAAAACCACTCCACGATTTAAAATTATTATCTGAGATCATGGGAATCTCGTTAAAACCACACATTATTAAGAAGAACACTGATAAATAAATTATATAAAGTATGACTTCATCGCACGGACTATTACGGCGAAAAACTTCACAAACTGAGCTAAAAACCACTCCACGATTTAAAATTATCATCTGAGATCATGGGAATCGCGTTAAAACCACACATTATTACGAAGAACACTGATAAATTAAGCGAAATCCTCCGAAATGTTACGTATTTCGCTTAATTTATCAGTGTTCTTCGTAATAATGTGTGGTTTTAACGCGATTCCCATGATCTCAGATGATAATTTTAAATCGTGGAGTGGTTTTTAGCTCAGTTTGTGAAGTTTTTCGCCGCAATAGTCCGTACGATGAAGTATGACAAATTTACCAAATAAATATATATAATTTAAGAAGAGATTTCAAATTGTTTATTGTACAAATCATCTTAGGCAAATCAAAGCACACTACTCTCTTTAATCATTTTTGTTCTGTATTTTTTTGATTTTGATTGAGTTTATCGCAGCTGTTTCTAAGTATGTAATCACGCGATCAAATAAATAACAATCATGATCCATTTACAGGCACTTTGATAGGTCATTTGTAGGCCAATCATAAATTAGATACACCAATTTATATTTCCCAATGTAGGAATGTAGTTAATACAGGTAATGAAAAGTACACTTAACTCAAAACTATTATCAATGAAACACATTGCTGAGCGAAAGTATAGTGGAAACGTTTACAGAGTAATTAAGATAGTACGATGAATCATGTAAACAATGACGTAAATATATTCGCAATATCAGAGAATATTACAAATTAACAGGGAATAATAATACAAAATTGTTTTTTCAGTATTATCCAATGCTACTGGATTCAATTGATTAATAATTAACGAAAGAGGTGATGAATGTACAAAATAATTGAATTTCGAGAAGAATAGAAAGTTAGTTTTTATCGTTTATAAGCAAGTAAGGATAATGTGTAAAAGAAAAATTGTGCCTGTAATCTATAGAGTATTAATTATCGATTAGATCACAGTACATATTTAACTAATAATCACCATATTATTAAAATATCACAATCAAAACAACTCACACGTCACGCTAGAATAATTTTGATATGTCAGTTTTCCTTTAAGGCTACCAGACTGTCAAAGTATTGCCAGAAGAGATATTAAGAATTTAATATTATTTTATTTGCAAAAAGTATTATTCGAATAACATGTTTCAATTAACATGATTCAAAACACACAAAAAAAAGTTATTATTGATATGTCAAATAAATTTTGTAACTTAGAACTTTTTAATAAATAGGGTTTTTTGTTTTTAAATTAGGAATGTAAAAATTTTACACCTGACAATTTGACATCTGTCAGTTGTCGGTGTCAAACAAATTTATGGTGTTATAGCTGACAAATTGAATTTCATGATGTCGGTCAATATAGAAATCAAACTGAAAAAAACAAATAAAATATATCACGAAGGTGTAAGTTTCCCAACACGAATTGACAATAAATTAATTCGCTATCAAATGAATCTTAATAAAATGCGTGCAATGTTTTTTTTTTTTATATATTTTCACAAACCGATTAAGTAGTTTTGGAGTGGTTTTTTATACATTAAATACCGACATCAAATAGATCAGATTCAATCTATAAGGATACCATGGCAGTAAATTGAATTATCTGACTAAATACTTCATAATTACCTTGTTATTCTGCTCCCACTTGTATTACCTACTTAAGATGCTTTTAACGGAGACTATTCATTATGATTATAGGAATGTGTAGCGGGATTGGTTGTCGTGTCAAGTCCTTCTGACTTCAAACTTGATGGAATCGCTCTTCTCCTTGAAGGAGTTGTCTCCCTGCAGTTGAGCAATAAAAATATTGGAATGTTTGAAGCCTTTAGAAATACTGTAAAAGTAAGTATTTTGGTGCCCTGGCTAATTAGACTAATTATTAATATCATGTTTAAATTGCAGTCACACTCGTCTTTCACATTCTTTTTGGTTACTATGCTTTACAGTATGCTACTCAACAATGCAGCTGTGTAGGAAATTTTATTAATAATAGGGAAATGCAAAATTATCATATATGGGAATCAGGAAACCAATAATTTATGCAAAATACGAACATAGCGTCAGTATGAAAGTCATAATAACAGATTGCCAGGTCTTGTGGAGCAGCAGTTAGCGTTGTTGGCTTCCGTGCCGGATCTCACAGGTTCGAGTCCTAGTACGAACAGAATTTTTTCGATTGATTTATCGATTTCTGTTCTAAAGCATGGGTATTTGCGATGTCTTAAATTTCCCTCCCACCCTTCTTATCATTCAATAACTGGGTGTAGCGAGAGCGATTCGTCAACCGCTAGTCCTGTCCTAGCCTTATCCTTCTATCCCTACTACTCTTTTTGGAAAAAGAGGTTGAGCGACTGAGTAACAAACAGTTCTTGTAGAAAATTTCTGTTGAGTTACCTCCATTAGTAGGCCATATGCTCTACATTGGGAACCGACATGGACAAAAAATGAAAGTCAACATAGCAATAAGTATGTCAAATGGAACTTCATAGAGAGAGTTTGAAATATGGTGATAAATTTTGGTACAAAATATTTCGTAATTCGCATGAATCATCGGTCTCCTTGTTTGCAACATTGGGTATTTTGATGTTTTCGTATACTCAAATAAAATTTCTATAAAAATACATTGTTTTCTTCGGGACTTGGTAGATTTTCAGAGAGAAAAAGCATGTGGTAAAGTAAATTTGGGGTGCTTTTTCATAATTCTTTAGCCATTATCGAAGTGAAACTGTATTATGTGCATGTAAAAAGCTATGGATTGATATGTGCCATTATTATGCATTTTTGCCAATGACATAAAACTTTCTGAATTATTATAATATTTGCCGATTTACCTAATCATGAACGTGGTAATAATATTAATATTTTATGTGAATTTTATTTTTATGGTATTAACTGTCTCAATGGTATGGTGATAACATGCTGACTGTTAATTCAAATATGCCAATATTGGTGCTGGGCTAAGAAATTCTGATATTTCATCATACCTTTTTACAATAATATATACGTCAATACACGGTAACCAATTCAAAATAACCTTACCGTACAAATTTCGTAGTAGTACTGACCTGATGTGTTGTGTTAGTGTATATTTGTGGATTTCCAAATGGCACTGCGGCTATTTTGTTCAATTATAATTATTTTATGATGTATCTGTACGATCTACGATAAGAGTGTCTCTTGAAAAACACTATGTACAGGTTTAGCAATCAACTTGTAAACTGTAAATTAAACAATATTCATAAAATAAAATCACATTCCACAATTAAACTGGTTCTGTTGTTGATTGGTCAATGTCATTGTGCAACGTGGTTCCAGTGTTTACTGATTCAAACCACATTATGAGCAGTTTTCCTCAATTAATTGTTGATTTTGGTTTGAAAGCATGGATGTGATGATGTTTGGGTTCTCTCCAATCCATCTGATTCTAAAATCTACGCAGAGCAAAGGCAATCAACTAACCACTTATCCTATCCTTGCCCCATCTTCCTATCTTCATTCTCTCTGTAGAATCAGAAGATGAGCGACTGAGTAACAAGCAGTCGTTGTTGGAAAAGTTCTATTGAGATAAGTACAAAATAACAAGTGTAATTTTAAGCTCAAAGATCATAACGAAACAAAGTATACAGTTGTTGGCTCACCACTGAGCTATCTACGTAGGAAAGGAATTCTAGTTGTGGGGTAGTTGCTTACTTGACAGTCGAGACATTTATGATAATTTTGAATAAAAAAATATTCATTTTTCATGTCTCAGTTTCAAATTGTTTTATTAAAGTACCATTTAAATATAAATAAACCGAAAGGTAATAGAAACATATAAATAGCTACTACATCCATGACTAAACATATTCACATTATTTTACGACTTGTGTAAATGCGATGAGCTTTATTTTCCTCTTATTGTTATTATTTTCTAGCCTATAACATTAATCTCCTGCGCATTAGATCTTCAATCGGCTGGCAAAATACCATCAGGCATTACTGAGATACCATTTGAATTTCCACTGACTGCAAGACCACGACAACCTGGTTCCCAGGGCCAGACACATTTGCTTGAAACATATCATGGAGTGTTTGTCAGCATCACATACATCCTCAAGTGCTCTATGAAGAGACCGTTTCTTAACAAAGATTTAAATACTACATGCCAGTTTGTTGTCCAATACAGGAAGGTGATTATTTATATTTTTTATCTAGTCTGATTATTTTTCCAAAACACAAAAAATCATCTTTGTAAAAACCTCATGCGAGTAGTTCTTTTTACATTTAACTTCTAAGACTTGCATAGCCTTAATGAGATAACTCTTATCCTTCAAAAGGTTTCCGACCATGTAGGCAAGTATAAAATGTGACAACATTAGTACAACCTTGAGTTTAATCTATGATGATCCAGACATAGCAGATTTTTAAAAACGTAATGGTTATGCTGTGTTAGATGGATATCGACTGTGAAAAGGATAAAGGACGTAACCTACAAATATCAAGTTTTACAGGAGGCGCAAAAAATGTGTTTTGATGATTTGGGGCCACATGCAAATTATGAGTTATACACAACCTTGAAGTACACGGAGAATTCTAAAGTGGTGTTTAATTGACATAATCTAATATTTATTAAAGAAATTGTCTAGGAAAAACCTTTATTTCAGTCTTTTTTCTTGGTTTTAATTTTTTACAAGGTCATCTTTTTCAAACTAAAAAGCTAAATTTAGATACTATTTCGGCATTCGCAGCTTGCATCCTTTTGATAGAATGTGAACGTGAACGTTTGATACATTGTGATCGAACAAAAACTGTGGGTTACGTCCTTTTTCCTTTCCACAGTCGATATATGTATATTACATACACATATATGGATGAATTCATGCCTCTAACTCACTCTTCATCTTGTAATCCTGAGGGAAGGCTGAGCGTCCGAAGATCTTGATTTATCTTATTGAGAGCTGTAATGGGACGGTAAAGGACTGAGTAAAGTTATAGGGATTGATTGTGGTGGTTGAGCTTCACCCTGGACTGTAGCGCTTGAGCAGAAGAAGAAGTAAATTTACTCGATCAGAACAATCGTTAACATTTTTAAAACGAATTGTTGTTTTCAATACTAAAGAAATGTATTAAACAAAGAGACCTAAACATTTAAAGCATTACATAAAAGTATTTTTATAAATATGGGATACTAATCGGTGTTTTGTCTTAACAGTCCAAAGATAAGGTTGAATTGAAACCTGTGAGGTGCATAATCAGCCCGCAGACTGTTCACAATGCAAGAATGCTGTCAGGATCTCATCCAAGTGAACTGAAGTCAAATACAATGCCAAATTTCAACATTCTAGCTGAACTGGATTCCACTGTTTGTTCACTGGATAAACCATTTACAGGACAAGTAATTAGTTTTATTTTATATTGAGATGAGCGTACGGGAAATTCTTTTTTATAATTCTATGATTTTTATTTATAGTATGCAATCAAATCTCCACTAAATTTAAAATTTTTGTGTGTATAAGTCAAATTATAAAATCAGACTGTCATTTTGCTCTGTGAGAGTAAAACAAAATTCTAATAATCGTTGGTGTTTGACAGATCTACTTTAAAAACAGTGAACACAGTCACAATTGTTACATTTTAGTTAAGTATACTTATCATAAAAAAGACATAAAAAAATAATGTCATAATGAATTTGAGAATAGCTCCATTAATTATATTTAACTACATTATATGTATAACTTCATCTCCTATCTTCAGTAGATGTTTTTTTGTTGAAAATAACTTAAATCAATTCTCATCATATAGTTAAAGTGATATATTTACATGATTAATAAAACATAGGGGGTATTAATGTTTTAACCAAATGATAGCGATTACCTTTAAAAAATAGTGAAAATACCTTTGCAGTTTCCCAAGCTGTCATTAATAATTTTCTTATGCATAATTTGTTAGTATATAAGCTTTTATTTGTAGATAACAGTAAGAGAATGCTCCATACCAATAAAGTCAATTGAACTGCAGTTGGTACGAGTGGAAACATGCGGCTGTTCTGAAGGATACGCTAGAGACGGTTGGTATTGTTTATTGTAATTTACTAGATTGTTGTAAGAATAAATTGAGGTCGGAAAATTAATTATGTTTTCCATTTTTACAGCCACAGAAATACAGAACATACAACTCGGTGAAGGGGATGTTTGCAAGAATTTAGCCATTCCCATTCACATGCTATTGCCACGACTATTTACCTGCCCGACTACCCTCACAGCCAATTTTAAAATAGGTTTGTGGATTTTGTTTTATTTTCAAAAAAATATTTTGAAAAAATACTACCACATCTATATCATTAAACTTGATTATTATTAAGTTTTTCTTTTTATTGAATACCTCATGGATTAACACAGTATGTCAAACTAGTCGCAAACATTTTATGAACCTGTTTCATACAAAAAATAAAATATCACCAGCCATTTTTTTTCTCATTGCTACTCATAAGTAGATTTGCCGTATTACATTTTTTTGTAATATATATGTAATCTGGAAAAAATCCATCTAAAGGTAGCAGGTATCTCATTATCTATCTACACAACAATTGTGATTTTGTGTGTGTAGTTCTTCTTTTTCTTTGACCATATTTGCTCCCTATGTGGAGCATATGCTCACCATGCGTCACCTCCATGTTTCCCTGTCTCCCGCCAATTGCTTGACATGCTAGCATCCTTCAATTCCGCCGAGTACATCTTATGGATAGTACCCGACAGTCGTCCAGGACGCCGGAATCCCACCGGTCATAAAAAAGACGCAGGCAGGATTAAGGCTTTCCGAGGCATCCGCAGCACATGACCCAGCCAGTTCTAACGTCTATTCATAACCACTGATGTGATGTACTTTTTTTGTCACAGAAAACTACTAATGTGGATAAAGTAACTTATTACAGATACAGGAGAAAGTCGCAAAGTGTGCAATAGTTATTTTTTCAAGAGAACCCTTTCAACATTTATAGTCAATCTAAAAACAACTCTTATTCCATTCGGTTTTCAGATTATTTTCATTATGTTCGTCTGAAGTCAAATAACTTTTGAGTATACTTTGAGTCTAAAATACATCTTCTTTTGTATGACAAAATAATACATCAAATCTAATTGTGATATTTTAGTTGTCAAGTATAATGTGGAAAACACTTTCTTTTTATTGCTTATATGATTTCGTAATTTCAATGTGTAAATTATATATCGACTTTGGAAAGGAAAAAGGACATAACCTACAGTTTTTTCAAAACAGCTTTTTTTTGATAATCACAATGTAACCAACTTGATACACGTTCCATCAAATGGATGTAAGCTGCAAATACCGAATTAGTATCTAAATTAGGCTTTTAATTTTGAAAAAATATGGGCTTGTGAAAATTGAAACCAAGAAAAATGACTGAAAAAAAGGTTTTTTTTTGACAATTTCTTAAATTAATATCAGATTACGTCAATTAAACACCAGCTTAGAAGTCTCCGTGCACTTCAAGGTTGTGTTTATTTCATAATTTGCACATGGCCGAAAGTCTTAAAAACACCTTTTCTGTGCCTCCTGTAAAATTTGCTATGTGTGGGTAACGTCCTTTTTCCTTTCCACAGCCGATATATATGCATACCGAAAATGATTTTCTTTTTACACCTTTTTAAGGTTTTCTTTGATTTCATGGAAGATGAGTTAGTGTGTTATTCCATGAGGTAGGGGATTTGTTTTATATAACAGTTAATGCAATGTGTCACTTTTTTTTATTTTTCAGAGTTTGAAGTAAACATAGCCATTATATTCCAAGATGACCATCTTGTAACTGAAAATTTTCCAATTATTTTAACCAGAAGCTGAGTAAACAGTTTGAGTCCTGCAGTGACTCTTAAAAAATAAAAATAATATTAACTCTGGAGGAAAGATTGAAAGCACAATACTACAACAGAAACTATGTATTGTATAATTATTGTCAATGAATCTCAATAAAGCTTGAGAAATCCTTTAGTCCAGGCTTAAACCAGTAAATCTCGAAGTCATAAATTTATCTCACAGAAACACATTCTTTTATCCCAAGAATTATTTTGTTAAAACTAAAATTCATACAAAAACATTGGAAGCTTGATCTATTCTATTAGTTAAAAATTAAACAGATACTGTGTTTATTGTTGCAAAACTAGTAATATTATACACCAGGTGGCAGTGCCATCTATCAATATCACTGAACACTCGCACTCTCAAACACAAACTTTCTCGTCTGCGCATTGTGAATCGCGAGGGCGACCAGTGTTGCGTTGAATGTTACAGACAGATAAATTAAGACAAATTTATATTTTTACTATTTTATAACACTCTTAAACAACTCACATTTTTATTGTTCGTAAAATATCTAGGGTTTTTAATTTCAATTTATTTGTCGGTAAATTGCCAAAATTAACGATCCCACCTAGGCATTGCAATATAAACTAGGGTATATCAACATCGAATTTTAAATGTTTGGAAATCATCAAATAATTTAATAACATTGTTCCTGGTGAATTAAATTATTTTGAATCTGTTAAGAGCTGCATATAATAGTGATTTGTCTCAGAATTAATGAGATTTTCAATGATGTAAAATTATTAAAAGAATCCGTAAGTTTTTTGTGAAAATCGCCTGCTTATGAGCATGATATATTTTCTATGGAACGTATTTTATTTACTTGCCCGGTATTGCAATCCCAGTTGGCTGTTTTTTTTTTGCTTTATTTAAAAAAAAAATTGTAATACCGAAATTGGTATTTTCAAAACCAATATTTTATATGAAATACTGATATACCAGTATTGGTATATTCTTCTAGTATTTCAATCTCTATTCCCACCCACAATACTGAGGTATATTTAGTTTATGCCAAACATTTACATTTTTAAAAACAATTATTTCATTAATTGATGGTTTTAAAAATGTTTTTTGAAGTGTTGAATCTTTACACCATTTTAAATTCATTCATATGAAAACCATATAACAAGAATCGTCTACATTGCACTTATATTTGGTATAATATTTTTTCTACTTTATTTACGTTTAAAACTTCTCAGAACGAAGTATATAAATTATTAGGAGTGTTCATAATATATATGTACAAACAGGAAGCAGCTCCTTTTTATCGAATATTTAAATAATATTGTCAATGTATCGCTCCCTATGTGCATAAGATATAGAATGATGCATAAATATCAGTTGTATTTTGTTTATAAGATTAGATATCAATATATATTTATCAAAACATTCCAAAATTATAAAATTCTACTTTGCCAATAAAAAGAAAAGAATTTATGACTGTGTTTTATGATTATACAGAACAATAAGAAAGTCTCAAATATTCTCATCTAAAATATCATATCTTATTACTTTTCTACAAAAATTATGTTTGTATGTATATATAGAGTTATTTGTATAAAACTTATGTAACAATATATCTCAATAAACATTATTAATTTTAAAGACTTGATTATTTGAAAAATATTAATTTGGGTTTGTTGTCGAATTGAATCCGATTCTAAAAACTGGCCATATTGGAAGCTCATACGGCCAAATAAAATAAGGTATATTCCAAAACATTCTTTTGGCATTGAATTTTTTTTTTGGTAAATTTATAAAAGTTTTATATTGCTGGTAACCGAGTGTTAACAGGCAGATCGTATCAGAAGGGTGGGTATTTGGGGTGGCTATGTATTGAAATAAATGGATCCAGCGTTCTTCCAAATCAATCAAATTGAGTGGTTGGAATTGAAAAAAATGGTCTCAGATACTGAAAGACTCTTTTCTGTAAACTATCATACTCAGGGAAACCTTACCAGCTAAAGGAAAATCTACAGGAACAAAAACAAAAAACTCAACTAAAATTGGATATTTATTTAAACAACCCTTCCATTACTTTCTCTTACTGATGATGAACCAACGGATTCTAATTAGGTACATAAGTACGAATGGCGAAGTGTTACTAAATATGAACAAATTAAATTTATTATTATTTTTTATTTTAACCTTAAACTCAGGAACACTTAATCTTGCTCGTAAGCCGACTTATACTATCGATTATTGACAGAAAATAAATTCTGAGCACCACAGATAAAAATGGTAATTTAATACATTCTCTACTGAGACTTTGAGAGAAATATCAGTTGCTTCAAGCCTCACACTCTCTGAAAGGTTCTGACTCTAAGACTTTTGTGCTACAAATCAACAGTTAGAAACCATTACATATCCCTTCATCCATTTATATCGGAAGCCCGAACAGCTAAGAGACAGAATTAACTTTTCCGGTTCTAAGCTCAAGAAATGCGACCCCAATACCCACATTTTCTTAAATATCTATTTTAATATGGGTGATACAATGTTTATAATTAAGGTATTCTTATATCATAGTTTTTTGGACCTTTTGTAGTTTATATAAATACGCGATAACGAGATAAGCGCCTGCTTATCAGCGATCGTTCGTAAGATAACTAGGCTGAACGCGTCAGTTGCAAATACATATTTGTACTGGAATGACGTCTTTTTTACGCACAACTTAAAATATGATTATTTATTAAAAAACCACGGATTTTTATAAAAAAATGTATGAGGAATGATGCAGTGAGATATTTTAAAGCCCTTAGACTATTTGTTTTTTGAAATTCATAAGAATAAGGCCAATAATGAAGAAACCACTGGGGTCCCTAAACGACCCCCATCGGCAGAGAAGTATTTTTCTAGTCTCCGAGCCGCGAGAGTTAAGTAGCAATAAATGCTTTCCATGCCTCATCCTTCAATCCTTACCTTCGATGAACAAAGATTGTGCGACTACTTGTTGAAGTGATCCTTTTTTCCTTTCCCTATCTAAAAGGTGTGGTTAAGCTGCTGACTTACAATCAGTTTGAATACAACGTTGAAACCTATTACCTCTTCAAGGTCGTATGATGTGCACAGAACTTGTATGTCCATTAATAATAGCAAAAATTCATTGTTTTTATTAGAATATCAAGATAAGATTGACATTTGGTCATAAAAATTTCAATCCTATTTTTAAAATACTGTAGACTTTTACTACTTAAATACTGTAGAAAAAACTGTAGACTTTTGGTTAGGAAAGATAGTAGAAGTTTAGATTTTTTTCAAATCTCGTGAATAATTATTTTTATCATGCATATTATATTTAATTTTTGTTAAAAATGGTAAAAAAAAATATTCTATACTATGGTCGAAGCTTTTTAGCATTTCAATATGGCGCTGGTCTATGAAAAAAAACTTTTGACAACCACTGGCTTCAAAATCATTTTCTGAGAATGTCATCAATTATTTTTTTCTAAATATTCTTTTGTTTACCTGCGGTTCATTCTGCTATTCAATGGAAATGGATGAAGACACAATTTAAAAAAAAGTATCATTTTATATTTCACTTTTGGTAGTGAGTATTGTATTTATTGGGTACCTATTTTACCACTTAGGTAGATATGTACAATAAAAACAGCTATAATTATTGTAATGTAATTGCTATTAAATAGGCGGTATCAATTTTTCTAGTTTATTATCTCAGCTATTATGGAATTTAAAAATAAATAAATGAAGAAAGAAATGTAATCTTTATTTTGAAATTTATCATACTTTTTGCCGTATTTTTGAATGGATAAATCTTTTTATCCAAGATAGTTCCGACTGAAATTAAAAAAAAAAAACAAAAATCATTTCTGTTCTTATCATATATTCAATTATCATTACCTTTATGATTATTGGTAATATTAATAAGAATACATCGCTTCTCCGGAAAAACAATACAATTGAGGAATGCAGAAATTGCGATTTAGTTTTTTTCATACATTAACCCTCCAGAGACGAGAGCTTTTTTCCCATAATTTTTTTTTTTAAGCCATATTGAAGTTACGGATAACTTTTATTCCTATCAAAATTAAAAAAAAAAAAAAAAACGCAGTCGTTGTATAGAAACCCTGCATGACTATATGGTCATGCTCATCTTTTTACTACCGTGTAGTATTGAGTATGGACAGTAGTAAGGACAAAAGTGACCGTATGGGCTCGCAAACATTCGCGGTTGAAATATAGCTAAACGTGAATTTTTTAAAAATATTTACAATTTGACCTCTTTAGATCAACATAATGTCAATACAAATATATTTGCAAAATAACTGTAAATAATTTGATGTTTTTATAAAAAAATAACAAACAGTTTCAAAAAGTCCATTAAAAAAAACGGAAATTCAAAAAATCGCATGTGCTTTTGGTGGCCGTTTCTGCCCCCGCGGCTGATGACTTACTGAAGTCTGTACCCTTCTTAACCAAATATGAGCAAAAGCAACGATATTCAGGTATAAAAAGGATGAATAGTGGGATCAATAGGCAACGGTGTTTACTGTGGCCATATGGTCACGCTCGTCGTCAAATCGTTACATCTTCAAGTCTGTCAATTTATTCTTTTCTTGTAGTTATTATCTATTTCGTTGACTATCGACTTCAAATCAACAAATTTGTTGTAACTCAAAAATAATAATATTTGCATCCGTTAAATTAACCTATTTCAGTGCTTTTGTCAAAATATGCACTTGCGTCGTTGTTCTGTCGGAGAAGCGACATGTTGACATTTTAAAAAATTATCGATCATTCCGTATCGTGAGAAATTCCATTTCCTAGCTGAAATAAACAGTTTATGATGATTAATAAAATGCGGAGCATATCTCTCTAATAACTATACTTAGCGCAGAAGTCAAAGCCCCCCTCACTATACAATCATACATACGCCACTTTTACAAACAATGGCTTTTTAATAAATGCGGTTTTCATTTTTCTCACGCCCAGTTAATAATCATCCAGTCTCGGTAATTCAAGAGACTATAATATTATTCACATATTGAAAGAGACACAGCTATTTATACTCTATTCACTGCATCGAGAATGAGCGAGACGCCGCTTTATAAGGACGATTGAGGTAAACTGGTTTAGGGGTCATTTTATCTGAAGTAAAATTTATCTTTCAATCACACTTATGTCGATATTTCTCTTTTTTCCACCTCGCTTTGATATTATTATCATATCCAGTGGTAAACTACCTAATTTTTTAAAATAATAAAATATTAAGAACATTACATAAAAGCCAAATATTTTTAAATTTTAAAATCATACATGTCCATAATATGAAATAAAAATATGCTGAATTTAATATATTTTGCCGAGACTTAAATCTAGTCTCACCTGATTGATAGAGCAAATCTTTTACCACTAGACCACAACCGCCGACAAAAATATTCAAATACATACAGCAATAAATATTTCTCCATATTATTATATAAGTAAACCGTAAACCTAACATCTAACTACCTCTTTATCAAACATTGTTTTAGTTAAAATAGCATACTTTTTTATAGTGCATATCGACTAAAATTAGACCTTTTTAAAGGTGACTCACTTAGTGAACCTGCTGGAAGAAATCGGCATATAATTAATCATTATTTTATTTTAATCCTGCGTTCGTTACTTTGCTTTTTATTAATGCGGATTCTTAAAGCCAGATTTGGTCCAAATGTCGAGCATATGGACTCTTAATGGAAGTATCGCAACAGAAGTTGTTCTACGAGAACTACTAGTAATACAGCTAAGCAGCCGCTCTTTTTATAAGAAATAAGAATATGACTACGATAAAACTACATATTAGTACCTAGTTGATTGCGCCCGCTTTGCTCAGTTTTTAGATGAGAGAGATTATCGCAGACGTACCTGCCTTCAAACACATTCATCAATGAAATAAAAAATAAAAAAATCGTGTCCTCTAGAATTTGAACTTGTTAACACCGCAACCAAAATCAAACTAAGCTGTTTTTTGTAAAATTAAAATTGGAGAATGAATAATTTTTCGCCTTCGAAAATCCAAATCATTTACAATTAAAACGTTGTATTTTGTATTCGAGACTTAAAAGGTTTGCGCTCTTAGCTGATAATATGATTCTGATGGTATATTTAATAGTGCAATAATTCATTAGAAGCTGCAAATAAATCCTCACCATCTTCAGAAAATATATTTGTGTTACAATTGGAAAATATATAACTAATGTAGCATGTTTAAGCTTAGAAAGAATAAAGCAAATAGTTTATTGCCGTTAAGTTATATTTTAGTAATTATTTAGTGTTCAAATTTAATCTAAAAATGGCCAAATATCATGTTCTAAATCAGTAAATCACTTGACGTTTCACCACCATTTCATGTTTGTCTCTCATAGGTTGGTCAACAACAATAGTAAACGATTAACTTTCCAAAATAATCACCAAAACATAACATGAATGTCTAATTTTCCGAAACGATATTTACGTAAAAACATCGAATTTGAATAGTCTAAGGTAGGAGATATTTTGATACAGATAACGTTTAAGTTAACTATCGTGTTTTTCTGTTTATTAAAGTTTTTCTGATAACGTATGTAAGACAATTTATTCGCAAAAGGCGTATTGCGGAAGGCATTGTCAATATACCCTCTTTCCTTTCACCAACGAAAATGTTTTGCAGCCCGGTAAATAATTCGCCCAAAAATTATTTACCACGGTCGTTCGTATCTCATCAATTCGGCCCTGTTATTTGACGTCTATAGCCAGAGTTTCTCAAGTGTTCGACAGCAATTGATTAAAAGGAAGATTCGAGTGGCTTTAGTTCAATTGGAACATCTGATTGCTATCGATTATTATATTGACCCAATATATGTAATTAGAAACTAAACACTTGGACTGATATCTTACTTCAGGACGTAAGTAGATAGATGTATGGCTTAACGTTGCTTTAATCTAATTATTGAGAAAATTTAACATATTTAAATTTTTTAATCCATCACACTAAAAGTCTTAAATTAAGCAAGACAATTTGCTGAAGGAAGTTGATGAGATCCTTAAAATAATATGTTTATATGTTACGATAAAAAAACTAAGTTTACCTGAAAGAAAATTTAACTAAAATATTATGACTCAACAAAAGAGGCGTCCTATATCAAACACGGCCAAATCAGTTACATTTTATTTTTGAGGAGGGATTTTTCAATCATTTCATTTTAACTTAAATATATGTGTTCCACCAGATCATCTTTAGTAAGCAAAGCATGCAATATCAAAACTACATGCAATATCAATGTTGTGGTTTGAATACACATCATTAAATGTATATTTTTTTAAATTGGTCTGAGTCGCTCGTTTTTCACGACTCCGACTCCACAGCTCTGTACAGAATACATACATTGCAGTCAGCTGATTCGAATCCTGTGATTTGGCCGGTATAATCACACGATGCCTCTTACTAAGCCATTTTTAATAGCAAAATCAGACTTGCAACCGATTTTTTAAAAACTTAAACATATTATGTATATTAAATTCTGTTTTAAAAAGCTCTACCGGAAATAATAAAAAAGTTTGACTAAGGCATGTTTGACACTGAATTGTATTCAATGTTTAACACTGTATTTGTTAAACAATAAATAAGATTAAAAACATATTTTAACGTCAAACGGATAATATGACAAAAATACACACAACGCTTTGTTTGGTTGGTGAAATGGTGCTTGGTGGATTTTGAATCGTTTAACTATTGTGCCTTCTTTCACCTAAGTAATATTTACTGTTCAAGTGTACGCTTAAAAAGAAAACTTCCGGAATTATTAAAAATTGAGTATTTGTGGTACACACAGTAATGTACATACATTAGAATGAGCACGCGAAATGTTAGGCCATGCAAAAAATATTGTTTTCTCACCTTTAATTCAATCCCTGTTAATGGCGACTACTTATAAGTTGCTCCAAATTTTTTCTTTGTAGATTTTAGTGTTTCATCATTAAATGTTTTTTCATTAAGTTTGATTTTCACCGCCACGTGTGCGGATAGGTTAATTTGAATACATTTTGAAGGGTGCTAGCGTCAAACGCCTTTTGCATGTCTAAAATGGATACACCCCTTCCATAGAAGACGAGGCACCTAATCGTATCCCAACTTCCATCCCCTAAACCACACCCGGCTCTTGTATATCACGTATATTGAAGCACCCCTCCTGATCTTTTAAATCAGTAGCTTTTCATAATTTGTGTATTAATTAATTACAGACACCACTGTCCATTTACGGCTTTGGAATGCAGTAATAAGACAGGTTGGTATCAACTGACATGTATTCGAGTAATAATGATAACTTTAATTTATTTTATCGTTAAACGTAGAAAACGAATACACTTTTTTTTTAAATAGCTAAAATAGTTTAAATTTGAGTTTTGCATAAAAGTGCATGTTTCCATTAGCTGTCGTGATACTTAGCGCAGCAGAATATGTCACTTGTGGCTACTTGCTCCTGAGACACTCCCAGAATTTTTTTAACCCAAAATTTGTTACGCACTGTAAGAATGTTTTTTTAATACGAGGTGGATGTGGTACATCTGCTGTATATCTACTGACCACTTATTTCTTAAAAAAGAAAGAGAAGAATAAAAAAAATGAATCTTGGAGACAAAAATTCAACGTTTGATTGTGCCAGAACACTTTTAATTGAGATAATCAGATAGCGCAGTGCCACCTGTGAAAATATATCGTTAAACATAATAATTGGTTGAATTGGAAAATGGGGAAGCTAACAAAACTTCCGATTTTTTCCACAAACCCGTAGATCTTGCGGCGGGCCCGACCTTTAGTATAAATGTTTTTTTTTTTTTTATCAAGTAACGATTTCAATCTTTTCAATAAATTTAGCCGGCTGTGTGGTCGAGTGGTCAACGTCGTTGGCTTCGGTTACGAAGGGCACGGGTTCAAATCCCGGTGCGGACAGTTTTATAAATTGATTTTTCGATCGACTTATGAATTTCTGTTCGTAGGCATAGATGTACGTCTTCAATTCCCCACTCCCACCCATCCTATCTTATGAACAGGGCGTATCGAGAGCGATTAGCTTACCACTAGTCCTGTCCTAGCTCTATCCTTATATCCCTACTCTCCTTGGAAAAAGAGAGGTTGAGCAACTGAGTAACAAGCAGTTTTCGTAGAAACACTTCTGTTGATATAAATTCCATTAGAAGTCTATACGCTCCACATTGGGAGCGGACATGGTTTTAAAAAAAATGATTTCAATCATTTTTTTATAGAAATAAAACTAAGTAAAACATAGCTTACTACAATAGTTTCACCGATTGAAAAAAAATATGAAACATATCAGTGGGTACAGAAATAAACCACAAATTTAATGGTCGATAGATAGAATGAGTTTAAAGTTTACAATATTAAGTATATTTAAGACTTTTTTATACCCTAAAATAAGACGGAATATTAATTACTTATTAAAAGCTAAAACATAAGTCAAATCTTTAAGCCTTAATTTTAGGAATGGGTAAAGTTTCAAAAGTAATGCGTGCCCTGAAAGACAATTTTGTACTAATTTCAAATTTTTGTATAATTATCATGCCTTTGTTTACTCATTTCGTCTTGGTTTATATAAAATACGGTTTTATTTTTCTTGGTATAATATTGCAAATGAATTAAAACATGCAATATGAACAATATTGCAAAGCCACTGAATTCAAATCAATATATTGTGTTATCTTTTGTGAAAAATTAAATTATAAATATCGATCAATAAATTCTAAATGTGACTTAAACCAAAGTACAGAACTAAGCCATTTTCAAGAATTTTTACAATTGTCACTTCCACATAATTTCAAGTTTAATGGAATAATGTTGCAGACAGCAAAATCCGCTTGTGTAGATATGCAAGTATTTAGTCGATAACTGTAAATATGTAGATGTTCTGCACCAAATTTAATAGCTTTAAAATTTGAATTGAAAAATATCGTGTTTCAGATATAAGCTTGCATTTTCAAATAAAATTAATAATAGTCTCTTTATTTTTATCGGAGAATCATAAAAGTCTCTTCTGAAATCATTTAAAAATTTTGTAAACAATGATTATTTCGAAAAATAAAAATATTATTTTGATTCTTTTACCTCATTATAATAAATAAACAAAAAACCTTTGAACCTTAAAAGTACTTCGTTAAAATGCACATTTGAGGAACTAGTCCTGCTGCTCCAGCTGCGATGTCTAAAACTCCTTTCCCACACTTCCAACCCTAAAGACAATCCTAGCGAGACCGATTAGTTAACCACTAATCCTGTCATAGCTATATTCCTATTCTTTAATACAAAGAGAGGTTGAGCAACTGAGTAACAAGCAGTTCTCATAGAAAAATCTGTTGAGGAGAAAAATTTATATTAGGAGGCTATATGCTCCACATCGGGAGCGGACATGGATTAAAAAAAGAGCTGCTGCGAAAATAAAGCGAACCATTCTAAATATATTGAGCATGTGGATGGAGTATATAAAATTTCAACGGAGTATCTCAACAGTAGTTGTTTTTTAGAGACGGCTATATTTCGTTGCACTACAGAAATAATATAAATATAAGGACGGTGCTAAGGAAATACTAGTAGTTAGTTAATTATCTTCCCTATGTCTGGTTTTAAGTAGCAAATATGTGCAGGTTTTGAACAAACATCCATAAAATAATGAATCTGTCTGTAGGAGTATTAGATCATACAGATTTTTTTTCTTACTAGAACTTACGTACTGGCCGGATGTTTTTTTTATGATTGCTTTGTGTCGCAAAGAAAAATGATATTTAAAGTATACTCAATCCTCTTTTTGCACGGGGAATACATTTCAACGTAAAACAGCTTTGTAAAAAACCGTGTTAAAAAGAAGAAGTGAATATAAATAAATAAAAGGTTTCATGAGATTTAACAGTGTTATTTCGAAACGTGCAAAAAGAGTATTAACAATAAATATTTTAGATTTTTATATAAACATGTTGTATTTATAATTTAAGTTTTCTGCAATCTTTTTTTTAGTAAAATATCAACTAATTCTTTAGAATTTTACTTAATATTTGAAGTATTAAACTGCAAAATTGTATCCAAATTTTAATCAGTAGCCCCGTTTTTATGAACCGATTAATTCTGCTTCATCAACGAAAAAGCTTACTCACAATTGTTAAATTTAATTACTATTTAAAATAAAATAAAAAATGTACTATATTTTTAATTTCCATAAAAGAAAAATCAAAAGAGGACGTGTTGTGAATTCCAGCTGTAGAAACTGCAACCGGATGGAAAGCGAATTGATGAATCGACTTCAGGACTGGTAGTTAAAATATAAAATTGAATCTATACGAATACGTTTTTAATCTTATGATATATTTTTATAGATTCGGTTTACCAAAATAAAACGTGAATAGACAAAAAAAAATACGCTTATTGAATTGAAGCAGTGAAGGGGTTAAATGACTTCCGCTCTTTATTTATTATACTTACCCGGTGTTGAAAATGAGTCTCACACTCAAAATTACCTCGCAACAGTTGCGTTAACCCTCTCACTCCCACCGCATCTAAATGCATTGTGGGAAGTATGCGCCGTCCCTCTCTGATTACCTGTGATGTGCCAAGCATTGTTCTCAAATAACACTCTTCAATGTCTTTGTTGAAATAAGCGATTTTGAATCATTTTGTGAATTTAATTGCATTTCAGAATGTTTTTTTTTCTTTTTGTCAAAATGTGGCATTGGTTTAGATAAATTTTTGTTCAAATACTAGGTAAAATACAGTTCAAGTCGCGAATAATAGCGTCTCTGGGAAAAAATAATGTTTTGTGTTGATGCCAGTTGCTTGCAATGCAGTGGCGTGCAATGTAAAGTTTTGAAACTCGTCTATTGTTTAATTTAATTTTAAAAATGTATATGCCACATGGCTAATTTGGGTCAATGTATCACATATAGAATTTTTTTAGCACGTCAAGATATTAAATGCATGCTCGTAATAAACGAAACCGGTCCTCACCCAAATAAATTATTGTAGAAAAAGTACTAACAAAAGAGCGTTTTTTAATAATATATATAATATTTTAAAAACCACCACAAAACATATTTCTTAATTTACATATGTCTGCTCTCAGTGTGTATATGGCCAACATTAGGGCTTCCAATTAACCGGACTTAAACACTAACCGGTTTTCGGTTTTTTTCTGACAAATAAACCGGGTAACCGGTTTTAACCGAAATATCATGTATTTTGATTAGGTAGGTATGCAAAAAAAAATCGTAGAAATTTTTCAATATTTGGCATAACAGCTAATACTCCAATCCAAAAAGCACGACATTTACCTTAATGGGATTCTAGTTACCAACCTGTTTGCTATGGCAAAGTAACAATTACTATAACATGTGAAAAAATATTTTATGATACAAAAAATATACGTCAAATAAAAAAAATAGAGCTTGATTATAAAATTAACTAAAAGAATGATGTTTAAATGCATTCAATTTTTAAAAAATATCAACTGGATAAGACAAAAAATCCAATGTTAAGACAAAAATAGAGTAGAATACCAAAATATTCACTTGTCAAAAAATGTCAAATTATTTAAAAGAGTCATTTCTGTTCACAACATGGACAACTTTGAGACAATATTCTACAATATATATATATATGTACATGTTTGTTGTATTTTATGAATTGTTTCTTATATAACGCAGTAAATTCATTATAAAACATTTTTCTTTTTATAAAAAACAATGAAAAATAAGAAAAGAGTATTTTTGATAGAACCCGGTTAACCGAGTGAAATAAACCGGTTTTCGGTTTTTTTCAAAACACGCGATAAACCGGTTAACCGGTTTCGGTTTAAACCGGTTTGGAAGCCCTAGCCAACATACTATATCTCAACAGAAGTTTTTCTACGAGTACTGTTTGTTACTCAGTAACTTAACATTCCATTTTTAAATGTAAAGTAGTAGGGATATAAAGATAGGGCTAGTGGTTGTGCCCCGTTATTTAAGGATTGGAAAAGTGGGAGGAAATGTTTACAAACATCACAAACACACATTCCTTCTAAGAGAAATAGATAAATGGATCGAAAAAAATACTTTTCGTACTGGGACTTGAACCAGTGAGATCCGTACCGAAGCCAACGACGTTCACCGCTGCGCCATGGACCCTACACAAAACAATGTAAATATATATTTAAAAAATGATGAAATATTTAATACGCCGGTTAAAATATGTTTGTCAAACAAAACGTTGCCAATCCACCAGATATTAGGGAGAAAGAACTAAGTAAAACCATCACATAATAAGATTACACGTATATGTTTGCGCCTTAAAATGAGCAACCTCGTCAGGAGTTGATCTTGTGACTTTCCAATAGTAAAGAATATTTTTTATCGCTGGGCTGCAGTGCTTAATCTATATGGACTGTATTGGTAATATACATTATCGAGCAAAATATATAAAAAAATATATTTATAAAGCTTTTATTTAACATGTTATTTTCTCAGCAGTATACGAAAATTATGAAGAAAATGAATGAGAAATATATTCTTAATAATAGTTTTCAATGTATGCATACATAAAAGAAAACTGGTTAGCGGCACGGTGCCCGTGCTTTTCCTATAAGGGTGTCAGTAATTTTTGGCAGGCGCCGAGTACGGTCGTCCCGATCGGTGCGTTAATAATCTTATTGACAAGTACGAAACCGAAAAAGTGCGCGAAACGACTTTGAATTACAAAAAAAGAACATATTATAAACAACAAAAAAATAGTATTGAGTGATCGTGAATATTGGTGAAAATAAAAAACGTTGATTTTTTTTTTGATATTGTGAAATCGGCGGAGAACTTTTCGCTAGTTTGGATTTTTTGATTGCTTGGTAAAACTTTTTTTTACAATTTAAAACAGTTTTTTGTAACGAAAAATGTAAGTATTAAAAATACATTAAAAGAATATTTCAGTCTCATCTTATTTTTAACTCGTATTACAAGAATTATGTTTTATTTATAAATTCGGAAACCAAAAATTCTTGCGTTTTAAAAATAGCATGAATTGTTTATTTATGTTAGAATCAAACTGTCGTAATTAGTAAATAAAAATTCGTTCAAAAGATTGTCCTTGCTTTCTTCATTTATTAGATTTTCGGTGAATTTTATTTGAAATAATAAAAAAATATATTATTTTTAAATACACATGATGAAAGCACGTGTGACTAACTGATAGAAATAGACAAGTGGTCTATCTATGTCACATCGGTACAATTTCAGAACCTACATCAATATTTGGTATTTGCAAAAGTGAACAATCTAATAAATAATAATGGTTGTACTATAAAGTTATTTAACACATTTTAACGGGTTTTTTTTAAAAAAATTAACACTGTTTAAACATACTTCAAATTGAATTTTCACGTTTTATCATTGTATAGAATTTATTTAAAAATTCAATAAGTATATGTATTAAAATTTCGACACTAAAAATAATAAATAACTCTTGACAACGCTAATAAATAAGAGCTTAAAGTTTTTGCCACTCGAGGAGGTCACGGAAAAATGTAATCAGCACACTATTACGAGATATTCAGCGATTGAAAGTTGGATGTTTTTAATCACTCATTGAGGTTGTAAAACTACGATATCTAAGACTTTGAAGGTCTCGCTAAATAAATATAAAACACACTGATTTGAAAGAAGTATGAGGAGACAACTTACTTAACTGCGGGTAAAAAGAAATTTTAAACGGCTGGGGAGGCTTTTGTCCGGAAGTGAAATCACGGCATGATAAAACTACTTAGTATAGATAGACCAACGTTTCTCAAACTGGGTTCGCGGATTGATATTTTTATATTTAATAAAAGGGTCCGCAAGTTATCGAATACTTTTTAAATGGAGAAAGAAACGCAAGAAATTTAAGAAAATTTTAGAATGTTAAAGATGATAAAAAAAAAATCTTCCACGAAAGTGTGTCATAGTTTTAGGTTTTAAATTAACTGCATGAAAAAGTTACATTTCTTTTTAAGAACGTCTGCATGTGTTTATGATAAACCTTGTGAAGCACTGTTTCATACCAATGACACGTGAGGGTAAAGGGATGGGAATGATTTTTTGATTGATCCGTATTGCATATGCTGTGCGGTATGGAGGGAGTCCGTAAAATCGGGTGTTGGTAAAATATAACGGACTTATAATATTTGCAATATATAATGCGTATTTATATCATAATTAATTCGGGAAGCTATTAAGCTTACGTTAATAAACCATATCAGGCTTCATTCTCAAGTTTTTTTATACAACCCGCGATTGTTTTGAATCGTCGCGCAGCAAACTGGTCATAACCAGGGCCGGCTCGTGGCGTGTGCATAGTACGTCGCACACAGGCGCATAGGCGCCGCACTAAGATTTTAATTTATTTAAATTTAATAATTAATTTACATCTAGTTCGCACAATTCCTCTAGCCGGCCCTGAGTATGACCACTGCAAGAGTAACACTGCAAAACAATGACTCCATGTATTTCTTTTTATTCATAGCGATAATATTTATCACATTCGTATATTTAAATAACATTTTTTTTTCATATTAAATTCTTCGAAATCTTTTATTTGAAAAAAATTTCGTTATATATATTATTATATTAAAACAAATCTGAACTTCAACGCTGACATTCTTTTAACGGTTGATTTTATAAAATACAAACAATAATATTAATTATTAATGCTAATTTACACCTTGAGTATCTTTTGTATCAACATTTTTCTCAGAAAAACACCGTATAAAAGCTGAAAAAGATACATGACCTTAGACTATCTTAAAATATATTTTCAATTTGCTATTTCTAGCAGATGATGTGTTTTGATTTCAGCTACTTCTTGCTAACAGCGCATTCAATATAAACAAAGGTGAGATCGATCATATGATAAAGTTTAGTATGTATAAACAGGACATAAAGATCTAGACTAATAACTAAGCAAATTTATCAAAGAATGTGGGAAACTTTTCCGTGATTTTTTTTCTTATCCCTTCAGAGACGAGAGCTTTTTGAGGCATATTGAATTCACTGATAACTTTTATTCCTAACAAAATTTAAAAAAAAAAAAAGTCGTTGTATAGAAACCCCGCATGACTATATGGTCATGCTCATCTTTTTATTACCGTGTATCATTGTGTACGGACAGTAGTAAGGACGAGCGTGACAGTATGGGAACGCAAACATTCAGGGTTGAAATATAGCTAAACGTGACATTTTTAAAAATATTTACAATTTGACCTCTTTAAATCAACATTATTTCAACTCATATATATTAGCAAAAGAACTGTAAATTATTTGATGTTTTTATAAAAAATAACAGTTTCAAAAAATCCATTAAAAAAAACGGAAATTAAAAAAAACATATGCTTTTGGTGGCCAATTCTATCCCCACGGCTGATGACTAACTGAAGTATGTACCCTTCTTAACCAAATATGAGTGAAAGCAACGATATTCGGGTAGAAAAAGGATGAATAGTGGGATCAATAGACAACGGTGTTTACTGTGACCATATGGTCACGCTCGTCCTTGGAGGGTTAAGTTACAATTGAATCATTGTAACTTAGTTTGTTTTATTCGGGTCAGAGCTCGAAATGTATTGATTATTTACACCGGATAGAAAACATATACTGGTACTTATTGATATAAAAAATATTTATAGTGCATAAGTTTAGTGTATTATTTGTATTTTCGATCAGGAAAAATGATATGATATTTGAGTACTGCGACCTTGTTATTAATTCATATACTGATGAAAAAGTGATTTCAATGTTTAATAAACAAATCAAATTGTTAACGTTAACGATGAGATAAAAGAAATATTTATGATACTTGGTTATTGCGTCGAATTTTACAGTGTAGGACTTATATGAGAAAAATGAGAATTGTATATTGAACTTTCGTAGTATTTTTTTTAGCGCAGTGGGTGCAAATCCCCAAATGTATACTTTTGTTAATTAATTTATATGGAATGGTATTCACCTATACCAGCAATAATTAACATTGTTTTCTGAGCCACTACAATGGAGCTATTACAACGGAGTTCTACCAAGCTAATGCCAATCAATCAATCATATCTTTGGTGTATTTGAAAGAAGGTTTTCAACCAATGTGACGCTTAGTACAATATATATACATATATATATATTTTATTTCAATATCATTACAAGAAATTTTATATATTTATAATCTTTATAGGATTTATTTATCATCGCTCTTATTATTACCGATTGTGTAGGTTTTAATTTATTATTTTATGTATATACGAAGAAAAGATAATTCGATTTGTCGATTTGTTTTTAAAAAATATTTTCTTGATTCTAAACTTGAGCTATAAATTTAGTTAATGCATGTATGGGATACAAACCAGCCTTTAGAACTTCCGGAACATAAAATTGCATTAGGCTAAACGTTCTCCAAACTGAGCTTAAAGCTTCAACCAGCTGTCGCGGGCTATTGTTTTATTATAAACAGTTTCGAAGAGTTATTTTAGAATGAAAGTCGATTAATTTTTCATGGCTATATTAAAGTTTCACAAATACGTCAATAAATTGACGTTGCTCAATCAAATAGTTAGTATATTATATGATTATCGTTTATAGTATTTCTTGTTGTATAACTATATACAAACTATTGTATATCACACCCATCATTTTATTTTTTACAGTAGGCAGTACGATTATTATTAATTATTTGTTATACCCTGATAATTTCTATTTTGTTCTGTATAAATAGTACTGTAATACAGTGGTGGATTTAGCAAATGTGAGGTCCCAGGTTCAATACAATTTGAAGGCCTTGTTTTTCATCATAAGAACATCAGAAAATTCCATTAACAATAATAACAATTTATTAAAATTTGAAGAAAAAGTGTATGAGTTATATAATATAAGCTATTTTTTGCTTGAAATTCGTACAAATGTTTTATGATTTGAATATTAATTATATACAGAACTGACTATAGAAAAGCTATATTAAACAAGAATTTTTAATAGGACAGGTGGCTTACCAGTACCACTATTAAATATATTTCCCATGGGATTTGTCCCTCCAAACATATGTAATTATTATTGTAATTAGTAATTTTATGTTTTGTATCTAGCCCCCTTCCCGCTTCACGTAAAAAGAAAACGTCCCAACATTTATTTTTGTAATTAAATTTATAAATAAAGAATTAGAATTGATGAATACTTTACCAATAAATAAACAATCTAACGGAAGAATTTGTTTGAAGATGCTTTTTAAAGACGCAAAACACGTGTCACAAGTACGTGCACAGTCAGTAATACAATAAAGTTATCAATCATTTTTTGAATTTAAAATTAATGTCTATAAAATTACCGTCGAATCCATCAAAAATATATGAATATTTAGTTATACATTGTTCGTATACTGGCGATGTCAAAAAAGTTGTTTTAAAATAATCGTCATTATAGATAATCATGAAATTTTAATATATCTATTATTTATCATTCCAACTACTTCATTTAATTCGATAATGATTAACGAATTTAATCCACATATGTAAAAACTATTTATAATTCGATATATTATCTTATTTTTAGTTTTGTTGGCCAAAAGTAACTTTAATCGGAGTGACTTGATGCATATTATTTTTTAAATAATGCAAAAATACACAAAATATGTGTGAACTTGTTTTTTTCAGAAGATACATCGTGTTAAAATTTACTTATTTCAAATTAGTTGATTTTTGACTTAGTTCCTTCTGCCGGTATACCGACAATATTATAGATAAAGCCAGTGCTTTTTTTTTTCTTTTCCAGCTTTTAACTAAAGATTTTTTCCAATCCGTTCCCGATTTGGAGCATATACTTCATAATAGTTATCTCAACAGAAGCTTGTGAGAACTGTTTGTCATTCAGTTTCTCAACCAATCTTTTTTTTAAAGCAGTATATCAAACATTAGACCCCTGGTTCTGGTCACAGAGTAATTCTATAATCCTGGTATTGTTTTGTTGTATGAAATTAGTTTGTGAGTGTTTACTCGGTACATTACATTCGAAAGGAATCTAACATAGGTAATAAGCAGCCAATAGTTTCTAAATAAATAAAAAGTCTATGAAGCAAAATAAAAAATATTTTCTTGCGAATATTGATTTGAAACAATACCGAGAAAAGGTGCCGAAGCGCCGTTTCATTGCGTTACATGGGAAAAAAACTATGTTTTATTTGTATGGATTTATTAGGAATACACTCTTATGGGTGTTGTTGTGTTATGTTTATAATTTTTTTACTGAAACATTTTTATATGTTGGTTCAATTTTATTCTGATAACATAATTTACACTTTATAAATCAATAAATCAATCTTATAATCAAGAATAAAATGGTGAGATTGACAGGTTGCAATTGTTTTTTTATTCTACTAAAGTTTCATACTTCAATTGTTTCATCCTAATGCACGAAACACATTTGAAAATAGAACGTCATAAAGAATAAAACATAGTATGCTATGGTGTTGAGTATACATAACAGTTGTATTCTGGTTTTTATGATTTCACCTATGCTTTTGATATTCGACAGAATTTTTCGGTTCGTATTTGATAGAAAAAAAAATCTCTCATTGGTAAACGTTCGCGAACTTGGTGCGTCTTGTGCGTTTCCAAAATAGCCCAACGACCGAATCGCCCCCGCGAAACCAATTTAGACATGCGTTAGACGCCAATGAGATAACTAACATTAAAAGATGACTAAATGGTATCGATTATCTGCTGGATGAAGGTCTCCTGGAAATATTTCTCGCAGCTATAAGTAATGATTTACAAAAATACTTCAATGAACTTAAAATATTTCGAGCAGATTCACATTTTTGAATGGTTGAAGTTATTCATTGTTCTTATTCTGCACTCTGTATTTGTGAATATGTTATATTGCAAAGTTTTAATTTGTTTTTACTCACAATTTTTTTTTAATTCGGTTCCATGATCACACATGTTAATTTCATAAATGAAAAATACGCGCAGTGACACTGTATCGACTGTGGAAAGGAAAATGGACACCAGTCTTCTGTGGAACACAGTTTGGGAAACCCTGCTCTACGTATCAAATTATTCATATAGAAAATTTCTGCGTTATCACTTTTTTTTTATTGTTGATACTTGGTGCCTTTTTTCTTTCCTGTATTTATATTATAGACAATTGCGCACAAATACAACTATTTTTTAATGTATACAATCAATATATTTTAAAGTACCAAACGAGGACTATGAAATTTGTGTAAAATGGCAATAAAATCATTGAACAATCAATGTTACTTTAGTTAAAAACATCTTTGATTTGAAAACAGTTATTGTTAATTGATTATGAATTCATTTTATTCATATCGAAAAAATATGTTTTCAGTATCCGACTATATATGTGTGCGATCGTCATTATCTCTCGCGGCTCGGAGACTAGAAAAATATTTCTCACCCGATGGGGGTCTTTTAGAACCCCAGTGGTTTCCTCATTATTGGCCTTATTCTTATCAACTTCAAAAAAAAAATAGTCTAAGGGCTTTAAAATATCTCTCTGCAGCGTTCCTCATACATTTTTTTAAATAAAAATCCGTGTTTTTTTAATAAATTATCATATTTTAAGTTGCGCGTAAAAAAGACGACATCCCAGCACACATATGAAATTGGAACTGACGAGTTTAGCTTAGCTATCTTATGAACGATCGTCGCTTATCGCGTTATCGCGTATTTAAATAAACTACAAAAGGTTCAAAAAACTATGATATAAGAAAACCTTAATTATAAACATTGTATCACCCACATTCAAATAGATATTTAAGAAAATGTGCGTATTGGGGTCGCATTTCTTGAGCTTAGAACCGGAAAAGTTATGTGCATCTGTCACACCTTTCCCAAATTTTCTGCGGTTAAATGTAACTTTAACAGTTATTATCATTAAGAAACCATAGAGGGCAACTAAATTTATTATTACTCTATGGGGCTGGTAAAAAAATGCTTCCTTTTTAAACTTTTACCGGTAATGAAACAATACTCGCTCACTTGGACATAAGCTAACTCCTAAACAGGTGTTATTCGCTCCTGCAATGTTGTGGTGGGAATTCAGCTCGGAACCCTCGCGTTGCGCTTCAGCGCCTTCACCAACCGTCCAACATCTGCCGCGAGTTTAATTTTAATCAACCCACTGATAATATTTGTGAAGTTCTTTCCGTTTGAAATTTCATATATATACCTAAATGATATGTAAATATTTTACATATCATTTAGGAATATATATGATATTCTTTTTTTTCGATAATCACAATGTATCAAACTTGATACACGTTCTATCAAAAGGATGCAAGCTGCAAATTCCGAATTAGTATGTAAATTTAGCTTTTACGTTTGAAAAAGATGACCTTGTAAAAAATTTAAACCAAGAAAAAAGACTGAAATAAAGGTTTTTCCTAGACAATTTCTTTGATTAATATTAGATTATGTCAATTAAACACCAGTTTAGAAGTCTCCGTGTACTTCAAGGTTGTGTATAATTCATAATTTGCATATATCCCAAAATCATCAAAACACGTTTTTTGCGCGTCCTGTAAAATTTTACATATGTGGGTTACGTCCTTTTTCCTTTCCACAGTCGATATGTAAGCATTTTTTCTATTCAATTTCGATTTATTTCTCAAGTTTTCACTGCTATTTGTGAAATGCATTCCATGTTTTGAAAATTGGACCGATAACAAAGTTAAATAAAAGTTCCGAGAAGAACTTTTATTATTAACGACCAGACGATTTATAGGGCGACCTTATTCCACATATTTCAGCAACACCTATCAATGCACTCGAATCTCTGCCTGCTACATCATTGACCGCAACTCGCGTCCAGTTGTGCCGGCGAATCGTCGGGAATTATATTATCGCGACCTATATTTAGAGCGCCGGTCATAACTGACCGTGCTTTTTTCCACATTTGTTTTTCAATATCGTAATAATTCTCATGTAAGCCACGTGTGAATTTATTCCTGTTTAAAAAAAGTTTTTTTTTTTAAATATTAAGTAGGAAGACAAAAAAATGTCGGGATCTCGTGTAGGTTTTTTGCAAATAATTATTCTAGCGTACCAGAAGAAATTTAATTTTAATCGCGGCATGAGTCAAAATCTTTTTCAGTCTATTGCTAACATTCAGTGGTTTTTTGTTGATGGTTGAATTGGCATTAACTTGGTAGAACTCCATTGTAATTAGGTAAAAAATATTACGTATTTTTACCTAACGTCAAGGGTCATGAGGTTTTAGTTTCTAAAACCCCTAATGCAACTTATAATAAATGCCAGCTTAATTTAAACTATTTGACCTTGAATAACCCCATAATAATCGTTCTTAGTCATGTTTAATAAATGTTGTAATTGTAATATAAATTGGAACGCTAGAGCAAATAACAAGATGCATCATGTATCTGCCCTTGTTAAATTTTACTAAGGCCGGCGAGCCCCTTGTTAATTTACGAGAAAACAATTTTCTCAGATCAAATTAGTATTTACTAATTTGATCAGTAAATATCAGCAATTTCTGACATATGTATTACCTACGACAGCTTAAGTATACGCAATAGTATATTTATGGCCATTGACATTGATGAGTTTACGGTAAATTGCATATTGTTACATATTTATAAGTGTATACAGTAACAATCAATTACTTTTAAGCATTGCATATAATTGCATATGAGTGATAAAAAATTCACTCCTTCCTCAGAACACCGATAATTGCTTCGAGCCCCTTGTTATCGTATTGGCAGCCCACCGCTGACAATATATATAGCTGAGTATGTATAAGTTTATTCATAGTTCTGACGATGGCGCACGCCGAAATAGCTATAAACTCATTTTATAAAAAAAATGTAAAACTAAATACGTTGATATTTTTTACCTAATTTCAGTGATTTTACTTGTAATATAACTTTAACCCTTCTATGCTGCCTATCTTTTTGTCTCATTTACCGCACGTTCTTGCTCAAATACAGCAATTTTTTTATTTAAATATAACAAAAGACGGTTGAAAAATAATTGTTTGATAATATGTCAAGCATAAAAAATAACGTATATGTCACGCTTAAGTTACAGAGCAGTAGTGCACCGAATCAACATACATACTATTAAAATTTTGTATAATTTAAGCACCGCCTGTGTGGTCGAATGGTCAACGTCGTTGGCTACCGCTACGAAGGTCACAGGTTCGAATCCCACTCAGTACGGGCAGTTTTATAAATTGATTTTTCAATCGATTTATGAATTTCCGTTCAAAGGCATGGATATATGTGATGTCTTGAATTCCCCTCTCCCGCCAGTCCTATCCTGTGTACGGGGCGTATCGAGGGCGATTAGCTAACCAGTAGTCCTGTCCTAGCCCTTTCCTTCTATTCCTACACTCTTTGAAAAAAGAGAGGTTGAGCAACTGAGTAACAAGCAGTTCTCGTAGAAACACTTCTGTTGAGATAAACTCCATTAGGAGTCCATATGTTCCACATTGGGAGCGGACATGGTAAAAAAAAAATTAAGCACTGAGGCAAGATGTTTTAGGGTACTTGTCCCTACTTTGTTACTTATACTTGAAGTTACTCGACTTGCCAGTTCAAGTTCATCCGTGCACTTGAACGCCTGAATATGCCGAAAGGCAAAACCCGGGTCGATAGTGACAAAACTTGTGTGAATGCACATAATTTGTACGATTCAAATTGAATATTGGATATATCTAGAAAATTATATCGGTGCTAGTCATGATTAATAAATACGTCAAATTAATTGACTTGGATTAAAAAAACATATTTGATTTCTTCACTCAGATTTCTCGTGGTAAATGGATTCACGATGGCGCGAACAGTGTTCCCCCAAAATAACTGTCCTATAAAATTCACGACACGGGCAGAAATAATCTTGTGTTTCAAACGCGAAATGAAACTAAGAAAATTATTTCAAACGGGACTGCTTTTGCAATTCGTTTGGGTATATGAAATCATCATTATTATTTCTAGCCTAGGCGGTTTGGACGATCGCGAACGATTCGCGGAAGGAGAGCTATGATTACACCCGACAACTGACGACAGTTTTAAAATAATACACATCGACGAGGCACAGTTTTTTTTTGTTATTGTATAATAACTCTGTCGATGAGCAATAGACAAGATTGTTTGTAAAATGTAATACACAATTTGTTTCACAGTGTAATGTGGTTCGATTTGCAATACAAAAATGTGTATTATATAAAATTAAATTTAAAAAAAAAACAAACCAGCTAAAGAGAAAGTTTACTGCAAAGATTCTCGCAAAATTTATCTACTTTGAATAATTGTAATTACTGAAAGTATGTTTTTGTGCAAACATAATTTGGGCCTTGAAAAGAATACTTAGTTTTACAAGGAACGTATCGGTATTAATTTGCTATAAAACCAGAGGCGGATAAAGCACCTGGGAGGCCCTAGACGCAACAAAATTTGGAGGCCTTGTTTAAATGTCCGCTCCCAATGTGGAGCATATGGCCTCCTAAGGGAGGTATCTCAACAGAAGTTTTTCTACGAGAATTGTTTGTTACTCAGTCGCTCAACCTCACTTTTTTTAAAGTGAGTAGTAGGGACAGAAGGATAAGGCTAGAATAGGACTAGTGGTTGGCTAATCGCTATTGCTACACCCAGTTATTAAAGGATCAGAAGGATGGGAGGAGAAGAAATGATGTGAATTGACATCACAAACACCCAGTCTTCGATCACAGCTTTGAATTGAATAATTCTCAAATTCACTGTGATCTGACCGGGAATCGAACTCAGACCTGCGTGATCGGTAGAGCAAGCTCTAACCAACTGGGCCACAGCAGGCGACAACAAGTTTATTTTACTTCTAACTAAATCGGATAAAAATATTTTTACAGAATTTTTATAACCGTCAAAGAGAGTTTTAATATAACAGCAATTTTGAGTTTTGCATTTAACATTAAAGATAAAGAAAGTACTACAAAATTTGAAACTACAAAACTTTTATTTTATAAACATCTGTTATTTTATGCGAAAGTGACTGGCATCCACCTAGAGCCGCTACTGCTCTCCCTCCCGTTAAATTAATTCGATGGTATCCAGTGGCGTAGCAAAAGTTTATGAAAATACCGAACGTTACTTATACTTCAGTGTTCATTATATAATGCCCATTAAATAAAGGGAACAAATTAAATGGTCAGAATAAAAATATTATACGGTCAGAATATTTTATAACCATTTTGGTTAGGTTAGGTTAGGTTTTTTAAAATTTCATTCAAATTATGACTATTTATTCTGACCGATATATTATGACCATTTAATATAAATTCTGACCGGAAAAACACGAGCCCTAAATAAATATACATGTGTATCAATTAATCGGTGGTGATGCACTCTACATACGCCTGAATTAAAATCATTTTAAATATATATTATATATAACTGCTCTTTGACTTGGTTAAAATAACCTTTAAAGTAGATTTTTTCTGTTTCTCTAGTTTGCATTATCAACGCATAACCATTATTCTGACTAGTATTCGCCCAAATATAGTTCAATAGTTTTCACCTTTATTTTTTTTTATGTAAAAAGTGTATTTGTTATATTAAAGGGTATATTATCGACTGTGGAAAGGAAAAAGGACGTAACCCACACATATCAAATTTTACAGGAGGCGCAAAAAACGTGTTTTGATGATTTTGGGCCATATGTAAATTATGAATTGTACACAACCTTGAAGTGCACGGAGACTTCTCAAGTGGTGTTTAATTGACATAATCTAATATTTATTAAAGAAATTGTCTAGGAAAAACCTTTATTTCAGTCTTTTTTCTTGGATTTATTTTTTTACAAGATCATCTCTTTCAAACTTAAAAGCTTAATTTAGATACTAATTCGGCATTTGCAGCTTGCATCCTTTTGATAGAACGTGTATCAAGTTAAATACATTGTGATTATCGAAAAAAACCTGTTTTGAACTGTGGGTTACGTCCTTTTCCCTTTCCACAATCGATATTTTTTCATATAGAACATGGATTTTAAAAATAATGAAATAATAATGACCTCGTTTTAATTTGTTTCCCTTTAATCCTCCTCTAAATAAACTGGTTAACAACGGGTTATACCTAATATTACGTACATATTACGGCATCCAATCCCGGGATCCCGTCCGATTTTCTGATCCCGAAATCCCGGGACTGACACGGTCGTGATCCCGGGATTTCGAGATTGAGAAATTTTGAGCAAATTCCGAAAATTGATAGGATTTTTGAAAAAAAATCGACACTTGGAGATAAGCTTTGGAAAAAGTATACCAAATAAAAGATTTCAAATTCCTCGGTGAGCTAAAAAAAACGACGTTTGGAGATAATCCGGAGAAAAAGTATAGGGAATTGAAGATTTCAAATTACTCGGTGAGCTAATCCCAATCCCGGATTCCGGGATGAAAATTAATCAATCCCGAGATTAGAAAAAGGCTCCGGGATTGGATACCCTAGTACATATGTGTTGGGTCTTTCGCACAGCGGTTAGTTTTGTTGGGTTTCGTGCTTTGTCTCACGGGTTCGAGTCCCAGCACGAAATGCATTTTTTCCCCTAGCCGATTTATCGATTTCTACTTGAATGCATGGGTGTTTGCGATGTCTAAAAAAATCTCTCCTACACTTCCGTTGCTTTAATAACTAGACGTGGCGAGAGCGACTAGTTAAACACTAGTCCTATTGTACCACCTGTACCCTTACCCTACTACTCTCTTTGAAAAAGAAAGCTTTAGCGACTGAGTAACAAACAGTTTTCATAGTGTTGAGATATTTTCTATACGATATGCTCGACATTAGAAGCAGATATGGATAAAAAAGAAGTTTTTAAATCACATATAATAATTTAGTCGATAAGTTATTGTGTGTTTTCATTTGCCTTATTCAAAAATGCTATTTTTTCCCAATTATATAAGTGATATTTTAACAATGTACATATCTACATATTATGTCTATTGGGTACAATCTAAGAACTTGGTTTATTCGTCGGTTATGATTACGTATTGAATATTGAAGAACGTTCCGACGCCATATTATTTATAGGTTATATCCAATAGACTGAAACTATACCCCTAAAAATGGGTGAAATTGCAAAACGGTAATAGAATACAGTTTCTTGAATGGAAAAGGTCTTGAAAGGGATGATTTCATTGAAATGTAAATAAGATAAACGGTTTAGATGTACACATACAGTTTTCTTTTTTCACACTACACAGATTTCGCTCAACGCTTTATATTTTAGTTCCTCGTGTCGATAAAAAGAAACTTCTGTTTTCCGAACGTTTTCAATAATAAACGAATCCGAATATTTTCACAACACATTTTATATTATTTTTTTGTCGGGGCCTTGTATTCTAATGGACGTATCTCAACAGAATATTTTCAATCATAACCGTTTGTAACTCAGTTTCTCTTCCCCTCCCTAAAAAACAATAACGAACATGATGAAAGAACATTTTAATAATCTATTTATCGCATTTATCAATTCTTTGCTATGTTTTTATTGATAGAATTGGCAATATTTGTTATCAAACTTTGATTTAATAGTTGCTATTTTTCTTCTTCAAATTTTATCATATTACACCATTGTTTGTTGAAATAAATTTATTATTATTTTTTAATCACGACAATTAGGGATTGCAATACCGATCAAATATATCAATACCGGAATTTCGATATTTTGTATTTTTACCAATACCGGTATTAAAAAGTTAATATAAACCAAAACAGAGAAGGCAACTAGGATCGCAATGTACGTATTTCAATATTTCATATAAAATTCTGTCATTAATGAACGTACCATTATCATAAACGTTTGATTTTGACAAATAACAGTTCCTGAAAACAATTTTACTCCTTTGAAAGACGTATCAATTATGAAAGCTATCACAGTTAGATATAATAGAATTCTTGTCAGATTAAAAATGAAAATCAATTCATAAATACCGGATTTGTACATGTAAAAAACAAATATTTCGGTATTAAAAAACACCATAAATAGAGAGATCCCGGTTTTGGTAATACCGGTATTGGAACCACTACTCATAGACTCAAGATTAAGCACTGCCTGATCCAATTATTGCAATTTACATATATAACTGTCCAACTATGAATTCATGCGAAATAAATTGATTTTTTGTATCAATCAATGTACCTACATAGTATTTTTAAGGATATGTCTATAAAGAGATTTTGAGTGTCAATGAATTCTTGGTTTATCCAGACTTAAATAGAGCTTTTTGATTAAACTACTAAATACACAACGAAATTGACGTTATGTTTTGTTTACTAATGTGATCAATTGATGTTCTCACTGTTTAGAGACAATTGGAAATTGTTTAGTCTAATGTTTGAAGCATTTTAATTCATTTTGTAAATATCTGCATTGATCGGGTAATGAACGCATTTTCAAAATATTGACATGTTTTGTTGATGAGTATAGAATCAATATTTGCCAAGCGCGGATTGTGTAAATGGCGGAAAATAATTACAGAGGCATTCCGAAATTGTTTCAGCCGAGTTCTATTTTGGCATGTGACACTTGGCAAGACCACCTGTTTGTCCGTCCGCCATTCTCTCGCGGATGCGGCATCGCTAAAAACGCGTGCGATTTTACCGACTCGCCCCACTAATTACTGAACTTCATCTAAGTACTGACCGTATGAAAGAGATTGGTACTTTCTCATTTATACGGGATTAAGATTTACAATGGTATCTAACAAACTTCTTGATTTTGGACTTAAATAATTATTTTTTCTTATTGTGATCTATCTATATTATAAACAAATCCGTTACTCTGTATGTCATGTATATATTAAAATATTTATTAATCTGTCTGATAATAGTGCGAGAAATTATCCACAATTGCGTCGATCCATCGGAAATAACGAATTATTATTATATATAAAAAAAGAAAAATAAATAAAGTAGGGCCTTATGTAAGGGTGCTAGGTAGTTCAATTACCCCACCGGTTTCAAGGTCATAAATTTATTTAATATTTTAAGTCTTACCTACCCTTAGCACTCTCTCGCGAAACTTAATTAACTAGCAATTTAGCTTATTATTAAACCCATACTTCTAGACAACACTCTCTTTGAAAAGGGTCGTAAAAAGATTGACTCTCGACCGACCCTAGTAAAAATACTAATGTTTCAAAAGGGTTCTCAATTTGGTTCTCATAATATCATCACGTTGTAAAGTGCGTATGTTAAGGATAAAAATATTAGTTTATTAAATTGATTATACACAGGGGTGGACTCGGAGGGGCTCGAGCGAGCCCCTTGTTAACTTTGATTAAGGCCGGTGAGCCCCTTGTTAAAGTAAAAAAAAAACAAAGATAAACATTAATTGCAGTAAATGGTTTATGTGTTATGAAAAAAGACTTACATTTGGAAATTTCTCGTAAAATACATTAATTTCGGGGGGATACTAAAACACCTCATTTTTTTATTTATATAGCAGTATACTTAAACATAATTAAAGCATATTTAGTAACATTCAATTGATTTCATGTGTATTGCGAATCATCCTATAAGAGTGATAAAAATCCTCCCCTTATCTGGAACACCGCGTATATGTGTCAGGTTAACCGAGCCCCTGGTTAACATTTTGGCAGCCCACCGCTGATTATACATATTAAGAAGATTGAATTTTATATTATAATGTTATTGTCATATTCTTTATTACCAACAAGCAATGCTTTACATTGATGAATGTTGAAATGTCCTTGTAACTTTAAAAGGGATGAAATTTCCTTTTAAACTCTCTTACAAATCAATCAAAAAACAAATTAAAAACATACTGTAAACACTTTTGATAATCAGTATTATTTTTTAATCCATGTCCGCTCCCAATGTGAAACATATGACCTCCTTATGGAGGTAACTCAACAGAAGTTTTTCTACGAGAACTGTTTGTTATTCAGTAACTCTCTTTTTCAAAGAGAGTAGTAGGAATAGAAGAATAAGGCTAGGACAGGACTAGTGGTTAACTAATCGCTCTCGTTACGCCCAGTTATTAAGGATCGGAAAGGGTGGGAGGGAACTTTTAGACATCGCATACACCTATGCCTTCGAACATAAATCGATTGAAAAAATGCAGTTCGTACTGGGACTCCAACTCATTAGATCCGGCACGGAAGTCCACACTGCTAGCCGCTGCGCCATAGAACCGACGATGGATAATAATTTGAATAAAAAATTCTATTAGCAAATTTATCACTGTGCTTTAAGAATTTGTTTTTCATCAAAAATATTTATTAAAGTATTAATTAAATTTTGAACTATTCTTATATGGCACAATTGAAAATCTTTGTCCAGGTTGACAAACTATCTTAAAGATGGTGAACTTTTTTAATTCGTTTTGTTTTTTTATTAACATATTCTTTTCATTAATCGTGTGAAAAGATCCTATCTCAACATTATTTTTGTTGGATGAAAGTTTAAAATTTTAAATCCATTATCACAAAAATATTATTCATTTTCATTGTTGGTTTCATAGATCAAAAGAAAAAAATAATTGTTTTCTTAAGAACTTGATTGAATAAATTAGCGATTGAAAGTATAAAGGTTTAATTGAAACCCTCTTTCCTTTTCTAATAATTGTTTTCAACTTTTCAATCTTCAAAAGTTTCTTTTAATTAAACAATTTTTTTGGAGAAACAAATATTTAAATAACCACACTACAATAATTATGACTTATGATGACTTTATATTGGTACTCACAACCTTGACATAATATGTTTTTTTTATTGATTACATCTAGTTGCCGTGACTGGATGATAACGTTCTAGGTTCCGTTTAGTGACCTAATACTCAAGTCACCCAATGACAAAATGTTATGTATGATATTATACATATTAGTCTTTCAATAGGTTTATAATCAACAAAATCATGAATTGTACCCATCCTATTTTATCCACAGAAAAAAGGATGAATTGTAATTATATAATAACTCAGTGGTGTAGAAAGGGAGGCGCGGTAAGGGTGGCACATTTTTTAAGACGGCATTTTCGAAAATAAAGGCAATTTTTTTGATAAATTATATTTATACATAAAAACATTAAGCCACCTGTACTTAAATCTCCTAGTTCATAGATAAAAAAATCGTAAAAATGATTTTAAAACAAAATTAGAGGACATATTGGGGGCGGCAGGACCCTTTCCTACACCACTGTAACAACTAGTCCGTTATTGAACTTGATAGAAAATTAATATTATTTAATATTTTTTACAGCTTAAATATTATTTGACTGGATTGAAACCAGTTCAAGTAATACATTTGTGTGTTCATAATATGCTTCATATCGAGTGTGTAAATTGTTAAAAATACCTTAAGTTAACACCTCCATGCCCATGATGCAATCGTAAATAGTTGAGCCATTAAATCATTCAATATTTCTCTTAATATTGTCAATAAGTATTTATCATTTTGGGTATTCTAGCATATATACATTTTTAAAATTATTTTTTAGCTTCTAACTTAGGTTTAAATACTGTCAATAAACAGTGAAACTGAGATGCCATCATGGCAGGGAACGTGATTTTTTTAGGGTGGCATGTTACGGGTTAATAAAAACACAATATTCCTTTATATTTTATTTCAAAACCGGTCCTGATCTTTTTAAATAAAACGGAATAAAGTACAAAGGAATATTGTGTTTTCATTAATATAATGCCTTTCCACCAAGTATTGACAGTGAATTTCTTTTTACTTCAGGTTATTTGCAAATTCGTATGCATACTAAGATAAAGGCGGGTATCTACAATACATTGACGCAGTTATAAGATATCGCAGTTTTACTGAAAGTACATCTTTGAAAATATTTAATCATTATTTTACGAATCGTAGGGGTCTCAAAAATTGCTTATATATTATAACCCATACACTTTTTGTTCAGATCTTTTTATCATTTTATGTTTTTAAGCTGTCCAAAAAACAGGGCTTCCAAATTTTATTGCGCCCGGGGCCTCCCATGTGCTTAATCCGCTACTGGACACAGTTAGTAATTCATTCCAATCGAGATCAATGACTGATGCCTGAATTCATCACATAATCAAAACTCTCTTACCCAATTATGTACATATTCTGTTTAAAAGTGCTCTGTGTTCTTTTAATACTTAGATGTGTAAGAAACCCGAATTAGTACTGTATTCAAGTAACTTCTGAGAATGTAGTAAGTATTTATAATTCGGTAGTCAAAATTATTACACTCGAATCTAAACATATGCCGTTCTCAGTAAACTCTATTGAATCACCGCGAAATTGCATCGTAATAACCGGTGAATGAAATAATGAATTTCTCGTCGTCTTTCAATCTGGACATTTTGCCAAATTACTAAATTTGCGGCGCCACGGTCACATAACGTTATCATTTATTTAAGAATGTGAACTTAGAATCTATGTCGAGTTAAAACATATGTTCCTTCTACGAAAAACTTATAGTATGTAAATTATAGCTCCTCAAAGGCAAAGTAGACTTTTAATATTTTTATTAAAATACTTCTATTCGAGGCGACATATCAGAGAAATGTTATTTTTTATAAAGGATGAAGGTGTTCTTTTTTTTATTATAGTTACTCATGCTTGTATCCAAGTTTAAAACATCCAGGTGTTTCCAAGCTCGAATCCCTGTAAGGGTAATTTCAAATTATATAAAATATAATTGTGTTCAATGGTATGGGTGTCAATGATGATTACATTCCTCTCCTACCCATCCGATGCCAAATGAAACGGGTTAAAGCGAGAGCGCATAGTTAACTACCAGTCTTTTTTTAAACAAACCTATTTTTGCTTTTTTTCTAATTAATGTCTTCTCCGATTGTGAATCATATGTCCTCCCAATGGAGGGGAGGTATCGGAACAGCAGCTTTTTTCAACGAGAACCGATTGTTACTCAACATCTCTTTTTTAAGAAAAATGGATAGAAATGATAGGGCTAGGACAGGACTAGTGGTTGGGTAATCACTTTATCACTTTATTTTTGGACGGAATGATTGGGGGGAATTTTCAGTCATCACAAATATCGATGCGTTCGAACAATAAATCTATAAATCGATAGAAAAATGCTGTTTTTACTGGCATTCGAGCCTGTGAGGTCTGACATGGAAGCCAACGACGTTGGACACTGTGCTATGGACCTAACAAAGGAATCTTGCCCTATCGTAAAAAAAATATAGATTTCATAAGAACCAGTTTTTATCAAAACAACTTCTGTTAAGATACTTTATATGGTGTCCATATGCTCCACATTAGGAACATTTATTGCTTTAAATATCTTTTTTTATGATTGTATATGCTTTCTTTCATGCTGAAGCTTTCAAAGTAGAGAAGAAGTATTTTCTAGTAGACAATAATGTCATCATTAGATTACAGCAGTGGCGTGTAACCTTTTTTCAGAAGAGCTAAATTATTATGCTTATGTATAAATAGTTTTTATTAGACTAAGCTTGCATTTTATTAATTCCAATAAATATTATATGCATATTTAAACTATCGAAGTAAGTGCCGGGTGTCAATACTAGTGACATATCTAATGAATATCAAATATAGCACTTTTCCATATTTAACTCTCGTGGCTCGGATACTAGAAAAATACTTCTCTGCCGATGGGGGTCGTTTAGGAACCCCAGTGGTTTCCTCATTATTGGCCTTATTCTTATGAATTTCAAAAAAAAGAAAATAGTCTAGGAGCTTCAAAATATCTCTCTGCATCATTCCTCATACATTTTTTTATAAAAATCCGTGATTTTTTTTTAATAAATAAACATATTTTAAGATGCGCGTAAAAAGACGTCATTCCAGTACAAATATGATTTTGCAACTGACGCGTTTAGCCCAGCTACCTTACGAACGATTGCTGATAAGTGGGCGCTTATCTCGTTATACAAAAGGTCCAAAAAACTATGATATAAGAATAATTATAAACATTGTATCACCCATATTAAAATAGATATTTAAGAAAATGTGGGTACTGGGGTCGCATTTCTTGAGCTTAGAACAGGAAAAGTTAAAGAATCACTCGCTAACGAAGTACTTGACATTATTGTTCACACGAGCGGCCGCTGGTTGTGAATCACTGGATAACAGTGTCCGTGATTTATGTTTCTATTATTTAAAAAAGCTTCTGTCATCATCATCTCTTGGATGAGGTTGCTAACCTTATTATCGAATACATATTTGGTGGGCTCAAAATGGCTGAGTACCAACTCTTACTTAACAATAATTAAATATAAAATAAAATTAGCTAATGACCTTCGTGCAAAATAATTGTCGTAAATGAAGTAAGCCCGTTTCGAAAGTAGTAAGTATTAAATTTATTATTTTTGGCACGCATTACAGAAAACCAATGCCAAAAAGATAATAAATCTTGAAAACATGGAAACCAACTGATATTTTGGAGAACTGCGTTCTAAGACATTTAACATATACTAAGAGTCATAAGAATCACATTTTCTGTAATTGTAAAAGAGTATTGCAGAACTTTATAGAACTTCATTTTAAAATTTTACTTAAAAATAAAAAATAAATGCTAATAATTTTGATAATGCTATTTTTTCGTTTCGTCTGGTTAATATTTTAATACTGGTAATATTTGCCGCCTGTGTGGTCGAGTGGTCAACATTTCGAGTTGGCTGCCGCTACGGCGGGCACGGGTTCGAATCCCAGTACGGGCAGTTTTATAAATTGACTTTTCAATCAATTTATGAATTTCTGTTCAATATCATGGATGTATGTGACGTCTTGAATTCCCCCCTCCCACCCATCCTATCCTATGAACGGGGCGTATCGAGAGCGATTAGCTAACCACTAGTCCTGTCCTAGTCCTTTCTTTCTATTCCTACTCTCTTTGGAAAAAGAGAGGTTGAGCAACTGAGTAACAAGCAGTTCTCATAGAAACATTTCCGTTGAGATAAACTCCATTAGGAGTCCATATGCTCCATATTGGGAGCGGACATGGTAAAAAAAATATATTTTAATCTTGCTTGTTATATATTATTAATGATACTTAAAATACAGTATTATGGTAATTAAAACTAACAGCGGTGATATATACATAATACACTGCAATACAATAAAGATAGTAATTTAATTTATTTATTGATTTGGCATTTACTTGGTAGAACTTCATTATAATAGTGTAAAAATATCAAAGTATAACCTTGAAAATCCCATATTGCTTATTGTTTGTTTTTCAAACCACTAAAGGCATAGTTAATAAATTTAATGTAATAAAATTAATATTAAATATCAGTTTAATTTATCCTAATTATTTTATTAAAAACCCCAGACTGCTTATCGTTCTTTGAAACACTAGAATCACATTTAATAAGTGTAATATTGTAATTATATTTTGAATTAGGATGTTAGAGTGAATAATGTGATGCATTGTGTATCTCTTCGGAGCCAGTATATATAGCTGAGCAAAATGTAAGTTTAAGCATAGTTCTGACGTAGACGAAAGCCGAAATAGCTATCAACTCTTAAATATAAAAACTGTATAACTAAAATACGTTGATATTTTTACCCTATTATAGTAATTTAAGAGTACGAACTAGTGTGTGGCCGAGTGGTAAACGTCGTTGACTTTGACTACGCTGTTCACCAGTGAAAATCCCACAGAGTTTATATTCAATGACAACCCTTAGTCTCAACAATTAGTCTCTTCTTCATATTGATTGGTAACATGTACTTGAATTATTTTACTAACCAAAAATGATCTGATGGTCAATGTTCCCTCTAAGCTGGACGCGCGCGCACTCATTCCGGGTTGGTGCGCATTCCATCACAAGTATCCATAGCTATCTTTATTAATTGGAATAAACCAAATTAACCGAAATAGTTAAGAAATTGAACATTTAGAAAATTTTATCAAAGTAAAATTCATATAATATATTATCAGAACAAGACATTCATCTGAATTGAGTATATAAAAAGGGTTGCAATATGAATAGTAGACATGAAAAACTAGGAATTAAAAAAAAATGATAACGACTGAGTTATGTTTTTGGCATGTTTTAATTAATACACTTATTAGTAATCACTTATTGATAAATTATCAAATGGTAATAACTTTTATTACGCAAATTAAAACAACAAAACAAAAACACTTTTTTATATCAAATACGGCAAATTATGCTGTGCATTTGTTGCATTGACCCGCGCAGCCTTTGAATTTTCTTCGCAGCTAACCCCTCGTCTCAAAGGGATCATCACTGGTGATATACAGTTATGTTAGTTAAACGGAAATATTTGAAAAAAACAATTCAGAGTAACCTTATATATATAATATATCTTTACTTTCTTTACAAACGGAGACATAAAATCACTGAGTGACAAACAATTCTCGTAGATATGCTTCACATTAAAAGTGAACATGGTTAAAAAATACGAATACAAAAACATTTTTTTTGTAGCGCTTTGTAGACTTTCAATACGTTTCAGTGGATACGATTTTTTGCTTATATTTCTCGTTATTATTTATAGTTTGTTTACGGCCACGATACACTATGCTTGGACAAGCTGTACGCCATTTTAAATTCAACTGGTGTTAATGTGTTTACTTGATTTATAAACACAGAGCATTTTATGATACCTATGCATGTCGGATTTATTCGTACAATTATATTAAAAACAGTCTCACAAGTCGATCGTATTCATTAAGAATATGTTTTATATATTAATTCATTATTGTCTCATGGTTTTTTAATGCTTTGAAAGTGCACACTGTTGCCTGATTATAATATTCAAAATGTATTAAATATATATTTTTATCAATTACTGGAACAATTTAATTATGAGGGAATTTAGTGAAATCACTGTTTGTATCTATTTATTTTAAACAAGGACCTAACCTATAATATATGTCGCCGCCAATGTGCCATGCAGTTGTTTTATGTCTACACTGTAGAGGTCTGCACGGGTCGAAATTTTACAAAATTACACGGCCCGGGCCCGAGTCTAATAACACACTTGTTACCCGAACCCGACCCGAAGCCCAGATTTATAGTACTCAGCCCGAAAAAATCCCGTTTTCTTACAATTTGTCAGCAATTTACGATTCTCTATAAAATTGGTAATATTTTAAATCATCATGGCTGACTTATGACATGAACATAGTCTGAAATATTTTTTTGAAGAAATAAGTTCCTTACCCGGGCCCGGAACGAGCCCGAATCTCAATTGCACTTACCCGCCCGAACCCGGCCCGCGGGACGGGCCGGGTAGAGGCCGGAAGGCGAAGCCTGGGCCCGTGCAGACCTCTACTACACTGTCATTTAAAATTTTACATAACTTCAAAAATTTCAACATCTTGTTGTCATTCTTGCCTTCTTTCTATTTAGGATATCTAACCTAAGCCGTAATGTAATTTGTACATTAATAAGCGACTGTTCCTATAATATCCTTAATTAAATCGTTATGCAATTTCTACTCAGACGATCGCTCGACAGTGAATTCATACATTGACTAGTAAAAGTTAATATGAATTATTTTAATATTTATTGTAAACTATTCACTAGTGAATTTATACATTGACAATAATTCATAATTTAAATTGTGGCGTATACATTTCGATGATTAATATATGTTTTCTTCTGTTGCAGCTCAATCGTCATACATCGGCAGGCTGTAGTACAGTGTGATTGAAAATGTGATGTTTACTAAATTTATAATAAACATATTATAAGAATAATAAACAAACCCAAAAACTGTCCGTGGATATGTGAATTTTTATTATTATCACCGCTAATAATATAAATATTCATTTAAAACTTAAGACCTTCAACTAAAAAAAAATATGAATTGTAAATATTTAATGAAGCTGCCAGAAGGACGAAGTACTGTGTTTAGAGTTTTGATAAACAGTTATTATTAAATTGTATTTATTTATTTATATAACTATTTGAGTGATTGAAGATGATTCAGAGGAAACATTGAGTTGAAGTGTTCATTTGTGATTTGTGACAACATTTCTGGTGGACAAAAGAAGAATAATCAAAATGGCTTTTCGTATTTTGAGTCTCGTTATTTTGCTGGTTGGCTGTCAAACCGCGGTGAATGCTGGAGATGGTGAGACCTATAATTATATTTTTAACATAGTTGTATACGTTGTGCATATCTTTACATCAAAACTATGTTTAGCACTAGAACATTTTGAAGTGAAAAATATATTAATAATATTTTCTTGAGCTTTAAATAGGTGGCTTCTACTTTTGTGCGAAAGAAAAAGATTTTAAATGCCTAAAATCATAAATTTAGATGAAACAAAACATAATTTACCTTATTGAGGATTTGAAAACTAACAACCATATACAACTTATTTTTACCATAAGACAAAACGCTCTTTTCCATTCGCACACATTAAAAGTGTAAAGTAATTAAGTTATATACTTTCTATTATAATAATGAAATATTAACATTACATATATTATTTTTGATAATATAGCAACGTAGTAAATAAATCATTTTTAAACATTCGATAGTATGTTTTGTTCACTAAAGCTATATGCCGCCTGTGTGGTCGAGTGGTTAACGTCGTTGGCTACCGCTACGGAGGGCACGGGTTCGAATCCCAGTACAGGCAGTTTTATAAATTGATTTTTCAATCGATTTATGAATTTCTGTTCAAAGGCATGGATGTATGTGATGTCTTGAATTCCCTCCCACCCATCCTATCCTATGAACGGGGCATATCGAGAGCGATTAGCTAACCACTAGTCCTGTCCCTAGCCCTATCCTTCTATTCCTACTCTCTTTGAGAAAAGAGAGGTTGAGCAACTGAGTAACAAGCAGTTCTCGTAAAAAACACATCTGTTGAGATAAACTCCATTAGGAGTCCATATGCTACACATTGGGAGTGGACATGGTAAAAAAAAAGCTATATTGTTTTTTTATCTAAAGGATTTCATATATTTGTTCAGATATTTTTTTCATCCATGTCCGATTCCAATGTGGAGCATATGTCCTCCTAATGGAGGTATCTCAACAGAACTTTTTCTACTATAACTGTTTGTTACTCAGTTAATCAACCCCTCTTTTCCATAGAGAATAGTAGGGACGGTTGTGAGTTAATTTTCAGGCATCACAAAAATCCTATGCCCATGCCTTCGAACAGAAATCGATAAATTTATCGAAAAAATGATGTTTTCACTGGGTCTTGAACCCGTGAGATCTGGCACGTAAAGCAAAAACGTCCCGGATATAATTACCGCAGCTAAAATTAAAGGAAGAAACATACTAAATAGATCATTTTTTCAAATTTTAGGTGATTACTAAAATATGTGTTGCTAAGTTACGGCTATTTTTATTGTGAATATTGTTAATATGTATAATTTATTCTTATCGTGCCTTTTACTGCCAACCAAGAATTTTTCATTGACATTTCCGAATAGGAAGCGAACGTGGCTTATTGAAATCATGATAACTTCTGATGTATGAAATTATTTTGTGTAATGCTTAATATAAAAGCGTAATTCCATTATGAATATAAAACTGACGTAACGAAGAGGATATTCATATTAGTCTCCAACCAACACCAAAGTAATCGTTCTGTCACATATTTGTGGATCGGAATGCAGAGTTTTCCTGATGGTGTCACCCATAAATGAATATCCTATACAGATAATATTGAAAAAAAATTACACGTCTGCAAACCTTACGAGCGAACATGATTTCTTTCTCCCAATCTATCTGGCGGCAAAATTACGAAAATAGACGTCTCATAAGTCAGTGATTCTCAACTGTGGGGCTGCGACACTAAGAGGCCTCAATTTTTTTAAGTAGTGGCATGATAAAATAATTTAAAAAAATAATCTAAATTACAGTGCATGGCCCGCTCAAGTTTATTACGTCTTATTTTATACTATATTTGACAATAACTGTCAAGTAATCAGACGCAACTTTCACACATTATTGTTATTTCCAGAACGTGTTTAGTAGGGAATCCAACCCGGTTAACCGGCTTATTGCGTTTAAAAAAAATCCGAATCCTGGTTTATTTTGCATGGTTGACCTGGGCTTATAGAAAATTTTCTTTCTGCTTTGAATAAAATGGGATTTTATACAACTAATCATTTGTATGAGTATTTGTTAATTAACTTTTCCGGTTCTAACCTCAAAAATGCGACCCCTATACCCACATTTTCTTAAATATCTATTTAATATGGGTGATACAATGTTTATAATTGAGGTATTCTTATATCATAGTTTTTTGGACCTTTTGTAGTTTATATAAATACGAGATGCGATGAAGAGATAAGCTCCCGCTTATCAGCGATCGTTTGTAAGATAACTGCGCTGAACGCGTCAGTTGCAAATTTATATTTGTATTGGAATGACGTCTTTTTTACGCGCAACTTAAAATATGATTATTATTAAAAAACCACGGATTTATATAAAAAAATGTATGAGGAATGATGCAGAGAGATATTTAAAAGCCCTTAGACTATTTTTTTTTTTTGAAATTCATAAGAATAAGGCCAATAATGAGGAAACCACTGGGGTCCCTAAACGACCCCCATCGGCAGAGAAGTATTTTTGTAGTCTCCGAGCCGCGAGAGTTAATGTTATAAACATAATAATATCACATATAAATATTATCCAATTCCTGTGTCATTTTATGGACAAATATAATTCTTTCACTAGTTTTTAATGGACTAAAAATATTTACAATACGAAAAGATTTTCATAATATGTTACCATGGCAATAAAAATGAATTCAATGTAAAAGCTTATTTATTATTGATAACATTTTATGTAATTATAATTTCGGAAGATTTGTTGATGTGTGACAGACACTACGTCTGGTTTATTTTATAGTTAGTATCGTTTGTTAGTTTGTACCCGCCGGCTTTTTTCAGATTATAGTATTCCACTATCTCTAATTTCATATTATCTCTCATTTATGGATTTATAACAAACAAAGTTGGATCTATATAATAAAGTATACTTTTCTATTTTTCCGAACTGTTTCTGGAAGAAGAATAAAATTCAGCACATATTTAGACTAAAAAATTGAGCCCGCACTTCGATGTATTAGACCTAAAATATGTTATCTTCATTAATCATAATATGTATAGAGAAAACTGAATCTGAATGTTTGCAAATTACATTTTGTGATATCAAAATGAGTTTTTAATTTTATACTATAGTTAATTTATTTGTATTTCATATTTTATGAAAAAAATGCACACTGTATGGTGTAAAAAATTAACTTTCTGAACTGGAATGAAATATACATTTATTGGTACATATTTTCGATCAAAATTAGATATACAATATTTTAACTTTAAGCCATCGACGTGTAAAACACATTTTATGCCACACTGTGCCTCATCAGCTATATCAGTCTTATTCATCATAAGAAAGAAGTGTATGTAATATAATATGATGTTACAAATCCATCGTAACTATTCTACAATATTTAGAGGGGCGCGACTGCGAAAAGATTGAGAAACACTCTTCTAAGACATATCGGGAATAATTAACACATGTTAGCTACAACGTCAAAACCTAACACTAATGGCAAATAGAGTAATTAATTATACCATAAATAGATTGCATTTCAATAAAAAAAACAAGGATTTGATCGCAGACATATGTATAATAATATATGTACACCAGAGTTTTAAGCATCTTTATAGGAGGGTAAAATAATGTTTATTTTGGTGAATATTTTTGGAATAAACTGCATTTCTCAAACATTTTTTTTTTTTATAATATGTTCAATAAAGCCTACGAAGGTGATGAGAAATGACAATTTTAATTTTAATATAATGTATAATATATTTTTGTTATTCATGTTCACTCAATGTGGAGCATGTGACCTTCTAATGGAGGTATCTAAACAAAAGAGAACTGTTTGTTCCTGTGACATATATTATATTTCACATAAACCTTCAATACAATCCTAACTGACAGAGTTTTCATTTTTTGATCATTAGATGTTCCATCAGATGCCAATATAGGTCAACGTTTAAAAACAATAAAAATTATTGACAATTGTATAAATTAAAAATGATACATATTTTTATTGCACTGGTTGTGTCACTCGTGACGTGTGTTTTGCAACTTTGGGGGGTTTTTTTTACTAGTAACCCAATCAGTGGAATAATAAAGTAATTTTCATTTTATATAGCCGGTTCCCGGCAAGCGTTGAAATGCTACAATTAATTAAGCAGGTTTAATCTTTTTTGTACATTATTCTACTTCACGCAGTAGTGTGACCAAGTATGATATTTGGCATATAAATAGGTACCGTAATGTTGTAATTTATTTTAATACTAGCCGGTTTAATACAAGTGTTTGTGATTTAATTGTGTTTATTGAAGTGCATGTTTTCTGTTTCTGTCTGTTTGACCTTGACGTTTGCTGCCGATTGTCTATAGTACGTCCTTGTAGGGTTAAGGCGATTGGTCAATTTGTAAAATTAAAAAAATAACTCGGTGTATCCATCAGACCGTCTATTACTCTCTCTAGTGGTAAAAATATATAAAATATGATATGTATTGTGCATGCACTAACGATGGCTTTAAATTATCAAATATAAAATTGAATTTACAAAATATAAAAGCACACCCGCCATGAATTTATCATTTAATTACATTTCATGGCGCCAAATTTAGAGCACCATAATAATATATTGCATACGAATTTTCTCAGATTTAAAATGTTGCATGCCCGCTCGGATTATTTCGGCGAACGAAATTAGATTTGCGCCAGAACGAGAGGTGGTTATTGGCCCCGAGGCGACAACGAAAGAGACAGGATATGGAAATCTTACAAATACGTGCTTTTAGCATCCTAGACTTTCCAGTCAGAATACATTTTCTGCAGTGCATTAATGTAAATATTTACATGTACTGTTTTCAATGTAATCGAAAACTTGTACATTTTTCAGAATTTTATCTTTTTATACTTTATAACAAAATTATAATATATCTATTTGGTCAGTATCAAAAATCAATACTAAATAAAATGTCAGTATAAAAAATATTGTAAGTGTAAGAAAATTGTTGTTGTAGACTTTTTATTTTAACAGCTTAACGACCGTGGACGCGTTTTTGCGTCTTTGAAAAACAAAGGTTGCTGGCCGGCGGACACATATATGCGTATAGGCGAAGTATCTGGAAACTAAGACAATTTAATTTTGTAAAGATATCTCAATTTGCTTACAAATTGTAAAATTGTTACAAATAGTAAAATTACAATTTTTCGCAAAATTTTATTTCGCCAGGTGAAATTTTATAAAAAAGGGCGGTCGTTAAGCTGTTAACATATCGACTGTTGAAATGAAAAAGGACGTAACCCACAGTTTTTTCAAAACAGCTATTTTTAGATAATCACAATGTATCCAACTTGATACACGTTCTATCAAAAGGATGTAAGCTGCAAATGCTAAATTAGTATCTAAATTTAACTTTTAAGTTTGAAAAAAGATGGGCTTGTGAAAATTTAATCCAAGAAAAAAGACTGAAATGAAGGTTTTTCCTTTCCTTTCTTAAATTAATATTAGATTATGTCAATTAAACACCAGTTCAGACGCTTACGTGCACTTTGAGGTTGTGTTTATTTCATTATTTGCATATGGCCGAAAATCATCAAAACACGTTTTTTGTGCCTCCTGTAAAATTTGCTATGTGTGGGTTGCGTCTTTTTCTCTTTTCACAGTCGATATTACATTAATAACTAATTCAAATAAATTATTAGTTTTATAATATTTTTATTGTTCGTCAACCTAACCTAACCTTACCTAACCTATAACAAACCATTTTAATTTTAAATTATGGATTTATAAAAAATAGTTACCGGTCAATTATTCAATTTATTTCCGGGGTTCTTGCATTAAAGACATACATATTTTCATATCACTAGTGAATATTGCCGACTGATCTACGCCGACTGGTCTACGACGTTGGATTTGGTTACAGAAGTCAAGGGTTGGAATCCTGGTACAGACAGTTTTTGACAATTGATTTTTCAATAAATTTATGAAATTCTGTTCGAATGTATGTAATGTCTTCAATTCCCACCTAACACCCATCCTTCACAAAAAACAAGGTGTAGCGAGAAATATTAGCTAACCACTAGTCCTGTCCTAGTCCCATTCATTTATCCTAACTATCTTTATAAAACCAGAGAGGTTAAGTAGCTGAGTAACAAGCAGTTATTGTAGGAACGCTTTTGTTGAGATAAGATTCATTAGTAGTCTATATGCTCCACATTGGGATAAGACGTGGCTAAAATAATAATAATGCAGTCAAAATATGAAAGTATCCTAAACATACCAACTATGCCAATCATGATGATCATTAAATCGTTCTATATGAAGTATATTTTATCAAATTACTCAACATATTTTTATTATTATTTTCCATTCCTCTCTATATTGTTTTCCTCGATTTATTGCTTACACATTATGGTCTAATTACAAATTTATCCTTGCTTAATCGTTTTATAAAATATTTGCCATTTCTTTAGGGTGATTTTTAAGATGGCAAAACTGCTTGTGTGCTGAAGTCATTTCGAAATAACTTATAATAATACTACTAACTGTTAGTATCATAACATGCATAAGTTGAGCTCACAACTAAATCTCACACCATGAAGAAAGTCAGGACTCTAGCTGAGAGAATGAAATTCATTTTTAAAAATTATATAAATTCGGAAAATAGCAAAAAATAGAACTGGCACCTTCAACTCTCAGTTTGATTTTTGCTAATAAAGAATGACATGCGCTAGGTTATCGTAAAAATAAAACGAAAAGAATATCCGGTAGATATTAAGTATACTTTTAAAGAGTTTAAGCCAGTGATGCACAACCTTTACCTTCTAGCGGGCCGCATAAAACAAATTATCGTGGGTTCGGGCCGCAATGAAAAAAATGATTTAAAGTACGCTCAATCCTTTTTTATACAGGACATATGTACGTTCCTTGTAAAACAGCCCTAAAATCGTGTAAAAAAGATCAAGTGAATAATAGGTTCCATTATATTATTTTGACCGTGTTATTTTGAAAATAAATAAGCCATGTAAAAAAAGGGTTATGAATACTTGCTTATTAAATACCGTTTCATTGTGAAATATTTATGTTTCATTTATATGCAATTCATAAGTTAATGCGTTCTTCGTCTTTGTTAATTTTTAACTATTTTTTTTAAATTTGATTTAATATTTATAAGCCTGTTTCTATGAACCGATTTATTCTCCTTCATTGAAGAAAAAGCTTGCTTACATTTGCTTAATAAATGTTTTATGTGAAAAAAATATGTTTAAAAAAGAGATTTAAGGGCTGCCACAAAATTCAAAAAGGGCCGCAGTTTGTGCATCACTGGTTTAAGCAAACAAAATAATCAGGCGCAAATAGCTAACATACTTATTGATAGATCCAATAAAAACATTTGATGATTTAGTAAATTTTCTTAAAAAAATAATATTATTGAGTTTTCAGACTTTTCCACAGTACATTGTCGCTTCGTTTTAAAGTGGTGAATAAGAATTTCACTATTGTGTAAAATATTTCTCTTTGAAATACTGTTATCCACATCGGAAAGTTATTTTTTTTATTTCTATGCTTTTTGTCTTGGATGTAAAAGACAGTTTTAATGAAACTATCAAATAAATGCATTGGAAAATCATTCTCTTACATAGAACAAAATGGCATACAAAAGAGGCCACACGACGCAACGGACAATGAATATGGATGTGATCCTATAAGGCGAACATCCCCCTTTGAGGTAGCAATCTATGCTTTTACCTATATACACTTTCACATAATACATAACCATCATATAGTAAAGCTTCAGGACAGTATTTAGGAAGATTTATTTTCGTCGGAAAATGGTGCAAAGCTCGTTTAATAATCCCGTCACCTTATTGATTTTAATTTTGATAGCAGATATTAATATTGACAGTATGAATTATATTTTATTTTATTAGTAGGGCAATAATTTCATTTCGGAAGGCTACATAGAATAAACTAGAATTATATTATAGATTTGATAATGAGTATACATACATACATTGTTTTATAAATTAATGAAAACTATGAAATCAAAGATTTTCATTTAGTAAAGACAGCATTTTCTTTCCCTTTGATTGTGACAAAGAATTCTGAAGTCTAGGCTTTTTTATTTCCCGGGGTACGAGACATGAAATTATCATGTCCCGGGAAATTCTCTTTCCGAAACTGTAGTACTGTAGTATTTTTATAAAAAAATATTGATATGCATGAACACTGTTGGTAACTTAATACTTTTAAAGTTTTTTTAAAGTCAAATTTTGCAAAATATGACAGTTCTGTATTGTCTAAATGTAAATTAATTTTTATTACACACCATTCGAGAGATTCATTTGATTGAAAAATTAAACATTGTAATTGTATGGCTATTATTGCAAACTAGCAATCTGTCAAACCTAAGTACATTGGTTATATTTTATCTTATTAAATAAATGGATTTTGTTAACGTTTCTTACCTATTTTATTGCCTCCCGAAACATACAAAAGCTCTCAAGTTATAGAGATTCTCAAACTACATTTACATTGAATGAATAAAATCTACTGTAAATAGCAAGTCTAAGTCTTGGGTTGCTTTATTTAAATATTCCGGAAACCAGGACTGGCAAAATGCATTGATTTGAGTCGTCTCTTTAATTGAGACTAATGTCATAATATTATAATTACAAAGTATGAAGCTGCGTGACGGAGCAAATTGTACCAAATCCATACTAGCACCAAAGGATTCGCGGTGGAAACATGTGCTTCTTCTTCCTTTTTCATTGTTATGACACAATAGATAAGATTGTCATGAATGTAAGTCTTGATTTTGTAACACAATGTTTTCCATTATTGTTTTTACTATCGGTATTTAATTTCTATAGAAAAACTTTTTATCGAAGAAAATAGTTTTTGTAGGACGTATTTCAATTTTCGAAAACAGTCGTAAATATTTTACGGCTCTCGCCTTCTATTACCAGCACGGAAAAAGTACTACATTTAAAAAGCACAAACTGGTCTCGCAAACAAGTGGTTAACGAACGCTCTTGGGCATTTGTTTAATCTAGTTGCACTTTCCAAGGGCTCAAATCCTAGTATAATACGATTCACTCAAACATATTTTTTTTATTATATATTAAATTTTGACTCAAATGTATCGGCGATTGTAATATTTACATTTCGTACAAACTATGCATTTTTTAAACATTTTGTAGCAAGAATGATAAGCTTAATTTTAACTCCTTTTCCATGTACGCTCCCAATATGGAGCATATAGCCTCCTAATGGAGTTATCTCAACACAAGTTTTTCTACGAGAATTTTTTGTTACTCTGTCGCTCAACTTCTCTTTTTGATATAGAGTAGTAGAGATAGAAGGATAAGGGTAGGGAGGACTAGAGGCTAACCAATCGCTCTCGCTACGCCCGGTTATTAAGGGATCGGAAACATGGGGGGTAATTTTTAGATATCACAAAAATCCATGCATTCGAACAGAAATCGATAAGTCGATCGAATAAATGTTGTTCGTACTGTGATTCTAACCCGTGAGATCCGGCAAGGAAGCCCACAAAGCTAACCTTTGCGCCATAGGACCCGACAATCTAGCCCAATGTTTTTATTATTTTATTAATAAAAACATAATATTCCTTTGTATTTTATTCCACTTTATTTAATATGTCAAGACCGGTTTCGCTCATTGCGAGCATTGTCAACATTTTATTCTTTAATTCAGTGGTTTCCAACCTTTATGTTATTACGCCTCCCTTTGAAGAAAAAAATATCTTCGCGCCTCCCCATCCTTTATTTCACATAGTAATAAATATAAGTTTTAAAGGGCACGGATGAACTTGAACTGCACTTGACATCCTGAAGATGCCGAAAGGCGAAACCCGGGTCGTTAGTGACAAAATCTGTGAGAATATACATAGTTTGAACGATTCAAATTTAATATTGAAATTCCACCAAGCACCTTCAGTCGAAATCTTAAATTATATCAATAGAGTAAATAAATATTTCGGACTGTTCGCGCCCCCCTTTGCAATAGTCCACACCTTCCCAGGGAGGCGCGCCTCCTAGGTTGGAAATCGCTGCTTTAATTAATAGAGTGAGAGCGATTGAATTGCAAGCAGTTATTGTAAAATATTTTGCTGTTGAGATACTCTATTATGAGTTTATAATATATATCGGGAATAGACATCGTTAAAAAAAAAAATTTGCAACTGATTTTAGGTACATATCTTTAATTGAGGGTATGAATAAATAAATAGTTTTTGGAAAAATAACACCTACCAATTGAAAGATTATTAATTGTTTCCCGATACTAAACATACTTTCACAAATAATAGCTTCTTATAATAATTATAAATATAATTTCATAGAATATTAAATTCGCGCTCTTTCAGTTACGCCATTATTCATTAGCATCATCCAGAAAACTTGGGACTGGGCACACTTCAAATACTTTTTTATTGTTACATTATCGAACAAAATTCGCAGCAATATGTTTTATGAGTGATGTAATTTTATTTGAGATTGCCAATAGCCATTAAGATAAGCAGGGGAATAAATTCAATACGAAGGCGACTTGCGACTTGGTAATTGTTTCTCACACCCCACCTCCGCCACTGGTTGCGAAAATTCGACATTCTATTACCGATAAAATCTTTTCATGAAATCCAATTATTAAACGAAATAGAAACACGTAGTCATGTATTTGTAATAACATACATATACACATATTTAAACCGGCCCTGTAGTCAATTGGTCAACGCCGGCCTACTTCAACAATTTATGGATTTTTGTTCAAAGGTCAGCGATCTTTCCTACCCATCATTAACTCTCGCGGCTCGGAGACTAGAAAAATACTTCTCTGCCGATGGGGGTCGCTTAGCGATCCCAGTGGTTTCCTCATTATTGGCCTTATTCTTATGAATTTCAAAAAAAAATAGTCTAAGGGCTTTAAAATATCTCTCTGCATCATTCCTTATACATTTTTTTTATAAAAATCCCTGGTTTTTTAATAAATAATCATATTTTAAGTTGCGCGTAAAAAAGACGTCATTCCAGTACAAATATGTATTTGCAACTGACGCGTTCAGCCTAGTTATCTTACGAACGATCGCTGATAAGCGGGTGCTTATCTCGTTATCGCGTATTTATATAAACTACAAAAGGTCCAAAAAACTATGATATAAGAATACCTTAATTATAAACATTGTATCACCCATATTAAAATAGATATTTAAGAAAATGTGGGTATTGGGGTCGCATTTCTTGAGCTTAGAACCGGAGAAGTTAAAAACGAGGCATAGTTAGATCGAAAAACTAACTACTTGCCCTGTTATAACTTCATCTTTCTCCCTACTCAGTAATAACAATCAGTTCTAGTCACAAAACTACTTCATTAGAAGTACACACGGTTCGAATTTTTAAATTAATGTATTGTAATTTATAATACGTACTGTATAGACTATATAAAATTGTACAACGTGAACATTTACGTTTAAATTTATCCCTAGATTTACCCCTGATTTATACACTGAGCCAATCTGTCAGAAAGAGTAGAGTCGTTAGCCTTTGAACTCTCCTTTCTTTTGGACTCTTTCGATCAAATTGCTGAGGAAAATGCTTTGCCTATATCCTTTCTGCAGAATATATTGACTAATCGGTTTACATGATAAAACGGATCAAATTAAAATTGATCAGATCATTTATAAAATCAATTTAATGAAATATTTGTCACGTTTGAAATACAACATGTTTAACTGTTGAAATCATAGTCTAAAGCTAATTGTTATATTACACATGCACGACTGCATAAATCTATGTATTAATAGCAGATAAAATATTCACTCACTTCGTATTAACACACTTTGTAATTTGTTACTTCGTATGTCCTGCCTTGGCCGCCATTTTCATTTTTTCTTTTTCCGAAAGAAATTTATTTATTATTACTTTTTCATGCCCACTCTTTTATCAATACCCTCTCCTGCAGATAAATATTAAATGCCTGAATAGACGCCAGGTCTCGTAAAACATCTTTTGAAACTGTCTACCAGGAGTCCATATACCGCACACGGCGTGGAAATGGTTGAAGAAATCTTATTGTAATTTCAAATGTTATCAAAAACTTTTCTCAAATATTGTAAATGAATATTTTAGACAAATAAAAATGTGTAAACATAAGTTTATCGATAAATATAAGAACTCTTTTTAGTAATAAAATAACAATCAATATTTTGAGGCACTCCGTTTTGACAGTCGCTCATGGCGCTGTCAGATGAAAACCACGTCCTTATACATAATATTCTAAGAGTTTAATATTGATTGACAAATCGTTTTAGTCAAGTAAAATTTGGTACTTAAATTTTCACATATCAATCAGAAAATAGAAATCGACTTGAACTTCAGTGTGGCAGCTACTTAAAATTTTTGTGAGCAATCTGTTATCTTTTAAAATTAAACAAAAATATTCTTCGACAAGCATGATCAGTTATATTTTTATTTGATTTTATATTGGAAACATTGACAAGAGACATGTAAGAATTTTCGTTGTGATTGTGCTTGGAGAGAAATAATTGAAAGATATGTAATTGAAAACGGATAAAAATGATCATAGGTTAGTTCAAATAGTAATAATATGTAAAATTTCTTCGAATGATGGATAGGATTAATTTCGTTGACTTTAAATAAACCCCTAAACATTTTATAATCATAAAATAGTAAATAATATTTCGCGTTACTTTGGCGATATTTTTTAACAATTATTTAGCGCTTTTTCTATGACTATCGATGTATTATTTGAGGTGCTCAATTTTTCTGTTGTGTATTTAATGCTAAGTGAGAACGTGATTATGGTGTGGCCCGTTATAAATATGAAAATCCAGAATGTGGCTCTCGTTGACTTCATGTTTGCCTATCTCTGGTCTATATTATCTGATTAATAACATTAAACCAATTAAAACCTAATTACTAACCATATGCAATATTCTTATGGTCTTATACGAATTCCTTTCACAATTTCACATCAAAGTAGGAAAAAAGACTGTTGTATTTATTCCTTGAGCGAGTGGGAAGGCCGAGTTGTTTAGTGGATCGGGCTGCCTGCCCGCAAGACAGGATTCACGCTCCGGCGGGTACAAGGCGTGGGATTCCAGCATAAGCAAGTTCTGTCGACCGATACCTGAATAAATAAATATCATGTCGAGGGTAGAGCTGCACAGGTCGCGGATGACTACTATCGTAGTTTCGGGTCGATTGCGCGCGACTATTTGTATGCAGTTGGGGCACTACGCACAATTGACATGTTTGAATTTTTTTTAGTAATTTTAGCTCCCAGTGTATCCTTAAAAAAGTTGCATCTCTAATATATTTTTTATTAAATTAGTGTTTTATTTTGTAAACAAGAAATAGTACGCACCCTACAATAAATTTAATAAAGCGTTACGTGTACCGATATTACAATAAACAGCAAAAATTTTGAGTCGCTTAATTGGGGGAGTAAATCTCATACAAAAATTAGGGGTTACGTTTTTTTCCCGAAAAATTCAAAACTGCCAAAACTAAGAATAAAAGAAAAAAATATATGGACGAAATATTTAGTTATCTAGTGGTAAAATGCATAACAATTGCCAACGTTTGACTGTATGCCCCACACAGACAGCCGACCTGCTGTGTGTACAGCAGCAATGACAGTGGAATGCGACTGTGCAATTGGGGGATTTTCGGCGAATATTTTGTTCGGCGAGTAATTCGTTCGGGTTCCATTGTAATTGAAAATCACAATTATAAGCTTAATAACATGCAGGTAGTTCTCGACTTTCGTAAAATTTTCTATTTCGTACATTTAATCATATGCAAGACCGGATTTACCTATATGATAAAAATACTGAAGCCTAGAGCTCCAAAATCATGGGGGGCCTTCAGCCGAGTTGTTTATTTTTTCCCATCCTATTTTTATATTTAAATATTATTATTATTAAATCATTATATGCGTCTTTTGTATCGTTTCAATCAAAACGTCCCTTAAATTTTTATCTACTCATATCATTTGAATTTGGGGGCCTAGAACGCTAGAACCTCATTACATCTAAATCCGGCTCTGATCATATGCTTCGGGTGCAGGAGAAGTTTCTGTTTTGATATATATAAAAGAAAATGTATTTCAAATAGGTAAATAAATTTTAAAGGTGGTGCGAGAACATATTTTCAGATTCCAGAGGATGTGGGTCACTAAAAAGGTTAAGATCCACTGCTTTAGGTCTAGGGGGGTCACGACTTTAGAGTCGAAGAGAGTCGCGACGGGTTTTCTGTGGGATCGCCAACCTATACAGTCAACTAAAATTACCTTATTAAAAATGCCTTTTTCAATTGAACCGGGGTCGCGGGTAACATGGCTTTTATAAAAAGGGGTCGCCACCCGAAAAAGGTTGGGAACCTATGCTTTAGACGCATATTCATCATTGTATTGCTATATTAATTACTAAAGAAATTTCCCGTTCAAGGCTAAGAAGCTTCAAGATCGGTGAACACTTGGTTACACGACCGGTTTACAAGAAAAACAACCTTTACAAAACTTCTTTACACAATAATGTCAACTTCTTGAAATTCAAATCATCGCTGAAATATTCCACAAAAAAATACGTTAAAATTAACCAAATTGACTATAGCAATTAGATGGTAAAAATCCTTTATCTGAAAATTAACGCAATATACAATTCTTAGGATGTTTGCATAAATTGTTTCTTAAGACCGTAACAAAAGCTTCCTGATTTTAATCTTTACGGTCAACGGTCGTCCGACTGCCGATAAAAGCGTGTATTTTTAAGGTTTCCTTTGACTTGCATATGTTTAACATAGCAAACAGGTAATAATTAGCATTCGAACAAACGCTAGACTGACCAATTACACTAATGTCTCATTCAAATTCAAGTTCAAAACACATCATTGTGCTTAGGAAATCCGTATGTGTAAGATAACTTTGCAACTTATCAATACTGCTCTGTTAGGTACATTTATAATATCCTGATTCCTTACAAAATTTTGTTTTACGTTTGATTAATATTTAAAAACTTATCTATAGTATTTCTCGCAGCTTTTTGATAAAATGGGTCTCAAATTTGTAGAATCTCACTAATCGAGATATATTTTTTACCTACGCTTCTAATGAGACAGAAATTGAGTATCTCACCGACTCAGAACGTTGTTTATTGGAAGCTGATTGATTATAAAAATAAAATTATCATTTCACCGAATTGGATTCGGCATCATTTGTTTGCATGTTAGCAAAGCGAGTAAAAAATATACGACATTATAGGCGTTTTGTATTTATTTGTAGCTCAGTTTTGTTTGTTGTGAGCTATTTTTGTGACGTTTTATTTTGAGTATTTTTTTATAGCTCTCGAAGATCTAAGCCAGGCGTGTGGAACCTGCGGCCTTTTAGCTTCTCTAGTGCGGCCTTCTGGCCAATTCTGTAATTCTGTAAATTTATGTAAATTCCTGACATATTCTGACCGTAAATTCCTGTTTCCAACCAAAGATTCCCTAGTCAATGTTTACTGCGGCCTTATGTCGAATCGGAAAAATCAATGTGGCCTTTAGAGAAGAAAAGGTTCCCCACCCCTGATCTAAGCCATGGTTTCTCAACGGGGGGCCCTGTAGCCCTCCTAGGGCCACAGAGTTTTCAAGGAGAGACACATTACAGTTGTGCCCCCCGCACGGGCAAACTTTCCGACATTCGTTGTGTTTGAGAATTAACTATGTCTGAGACGAGCTTAAGAAAGGAAAACTTTTCACGACGTTCATTTTGAGAAATCCGCAAATTCCTAGGATTTTAGATCCGAAGTTCGTGGGTTTTTTTAAAAAATAAATTCGATTTTAATTGGAAGACATAACAATGGTATGAGGCCACAGGAAAATAGAGACACTCAAAAGGGGCCAGGGGGCCAAAAAGGTGGAGAAACACTGATCTAATCAATACATACAGCTATCAAACAATTAAAAATTATTTGTGTTTGTATGTGCTTAAGAATATTTTAAAAAATAACCCTACTATACTAATGATTAATCTTATTATAATTAAAGTATTATTTTATTCTGCTCTATTTTGAAGGTCTAACTCTCCTAGATACGTTATTTACACCCGAAAAACTTGGTTATGACTTCGTAAAATATGAAATAAAAATGTGCACCAAGTTTCGTGATAGCATGACATAGGTAAAGATTAACCGGTAGGCTTAGTTACTGGAACTTGTGGCGGGATATGAAACCAAATACTTTCACTCACTTAGTATGCTATCACTTACTGAAAAGGACGAGCCACGTCTTAATGCGGGCTTGTTGACAACGTATCCATTGCACGCACTCAAATTATAATACAATAATATAAGAGCTTAAAGTCCTTAAGCCGAACTTGCACCGTTACAGCTAGAGGGACTTCTGTGGGGGACGTGCATAGTAGACAATACCAACCAGCATTAGGCAAAGAAGATAATTTATCACTAAGTCAAGCAATATTCTTTCCATCTACTATTTGTTATGGTATTCACTTAATGTTATGTATGAAATAAATTCCATTTGAATTAATTCTCTTGATCATGTATCATGCATTTTCTCTTAATATATTTATGTGTATAGTAAGTTTTTTTAATCTAATATATAAAAATGAATGTTTGTTTGTTCGTACTGTATGCGCTGCCCACACCGCTCATCCGATTGTAATAAAACTTTGACAAACTGTTTGCTTGCACTTCCGGGAAGGTTATAGGAATAGTAAAATTAACTTACAGTAGGTCTAATATATAAAAATCAATGTTTGTATGTCTGCCATACCACTCATGCAACTTGCGCGAAGGTTATAGGCGTAATGCAATTAAATTACAGTAGGTGGCGCGTGTGTCGTACCATAGGCAATCGGCAGCAAACGTCAAACAGACATAAAAAGAAAACATGCCTTTCAAAAACACAATTAAAATACAAACACTTTCTTTCATTTAGTGGCATTGCAACTAGGGCTTATACAAAAACCGACTTTTGAAAAAACCGGTTATCGAATGCCAATATTGTTCGAAAACCGGTTTTATCCGGTTGGCAGTGCGTTCCTGTTCCATACAATACAATGGCAAATATGTAGCTATGATCTCATCCAACACGCTTATGTTTCCCGATTTACTAACCACTAGTTCTGTCCTAGCTTTCTTTATATCCTAGGATGTGTAATAAAAAATTCTCATAGAACCACTAATATTTAGATAAACTCCATCAGGGGAATAAAGCATTCTACATTGGTAGCGAACATGATTATAAAAAATATACTTACATATTTTATAATTCTTGTGAAACTCGAATAAAATTTTCAAAAACTACCATTTTCACATTATAATGCCATTTATTTTATACCACCAATGTGTTAGTAAACCACCACGATCAGTGAAGTAAATTCAATGCGTTTTTGAAAGATTTTTCAATTCAGTGACTGCATACAAAATCTTCTTCCTTTACTTCCATTAAACCAACCCCACATACCTTTGATATCACTCACCTTGACTTCCGTCGTCCCTCAAGAAAGTCATCTTAGAATTATATTGTTCACTGAAGCATTTTATTTCCGCTTCCTGTATCGTACAATATTATCTTAAAGAACATACTTCTGATTTTAATACAGTAAACCACGCCATCTTTATATGGCAATAAACACAATATTAATTAATGACAATATGTATACACTTAGATTTTTCCCAACGTAACATTAATTACACAAAATCATGATTGTATGATATGTATTAATTTTGCTTTATGTAACTAATGTTGGGCCATAATCTTATGACAACAACACTTAGTTTTTCCTCTTATTAATTCATTTTTTTTTGTGATTTATGACTTTTTTCTCGATACGGCATAAAGCGAGTAGATCTTCACTGAGAAGATTTCCTAGAACAAATTCTTTTTTATTCCAGTACACTTTATTGCACAATAATCAAGTAATAGTAAATTATTCACGAGAATATCTCTGAAAATCATTTGAAAGCGCTTGTTTAACGCTTCTGATTATGGGATACGTAATGCAAGGAAATTAAATCAACAATCGATAGTGCGACGGTGAAAACGATGATTATTCTGGGAACATATTGAAAGTTAGCTATCCCATATGTGACTCAGACTTGATTGTTAATAAGACAAGCTATCAGATCTTCAAAAAATACGTCTTTTTACCCATAGTAGCTTTGCGTTTGCCTACAGTAATCGATTGGTGTATGCCATCAAGGTACAACCACTTAAACAGATGCTCCTGAGATACTTTCGGCCAAAGTAAAAAATTAATAATAGCGTACATATAAAATTAACAATTCAGAAGTAGTGGCGGGTAAAAGACGACAAGCAAGCATTTTCATTATAATCTTATAAGTGCCAACTATCCATTTTTATATAAGAACAATGAAACTTGTATTAGGATGCATATTTTTTATGAATATTGACAGTATTTCAATATATGCCAGATGTTGCAGTATTAAAGTATTTTTTTTTTTGGATTTAAAACATAACTATCTATGTATTATTTATATTCACTTGAACAAAATTGACCACTAGATTCAAGCCTTAATACTGTATTTAGAAATGACCTCCCACCGTCCCTGAAGCGTAAAGTGTGTAACCAATGGCTAATGCTTGTACTTACATTTGATGCAGAACATGGTTTTAAATTTAAAATAAATGTTTTGCAGTTAACTGAAATACGGGCAAGATAAAACAAGACTGGTGGACACAATAACCCGGACTAGAGATTTCAATACCAGTATAACCAATACCTAAATCCCGGTATTCATAGTATTTTTTCAATACCGAAATACAGAATAAACATTGGTGGAATTTCTATTACCACAAATTTTAATAAAATGTTTTCCGATAAATTAAAATATTTTAAATCGCCTTTTAAATTACCCGTTATTAATTGTGATATGATATTTTAATGGTGTATTTTATTATAAATGAATTATTGAAATAACGATTTTGATTGACTGGCTCAATTAGTTGTATTTTTTTTTTGTTATACCGGTGTCGATATTAGCAATGCCGGTATTTCAAAAAATATAATAAACATGCAATATTGCGACCAGAGTACTACGAGGTTCTATGTGAAAAAAAATACGAAACAAAAATAGCAATGTATACCAATAATGGTACATATTTATAAGACTGTTGTATTGTTACTTCTGTTTCATCAAAAATTTTCACATAGAACCTTGTAGTACTTGGGTCGCGATATTTCGAGCCAAGCCATTGACTATTTATTATATCCAAATAAACCGGTAAAATAAATTCTTAATTCTTATGCAAGTCATACATGAAATAGATTTAACTGAATTCTTGGAAATTTTCTTTATCTGATGCTTTAATTATAAGCCGCTTGTTAAAGTTTTGATAGAAATAATCTGTAAAATAACGATATGAAATACTATACAATGTATTATTGTTGTCATTTCTCAAATTCGTATAAGCTAAAAGGTTTTTAAGTTAATCTATTGGTTATTACTTATATATTATACATGTATCATACATAATGCCTTTTTATGAAAACACCTTTTATACTGAACAGAGATGTCGATTTGTGCATTATTTTATATTGGTCTTAATGTCCAAAGCACAAAAAAAGTAGAACAAATTAATTAACCTTATCCGTAAGATCTCTTAAAATGCTAAACAACATGGATAAAAACATTTTTTCTTCTAAATAAAATTTTGACGTTTTTAAATTTCCATCTTCCTAATGATTTGACAAGTGTAGTAGTGTACATTGAGCCATGGCGTCGACCTCTGCTTGATTACGCTGAATCCAAAATTAAAGCAAACGGATAATAATTCCGTCTCGTGACAGCTAGTGATGGCCTCTACATAGTTAACAACCAGCTCTCTGAAGTGTAATAATAATTCAGAATATATTTTAACAATTGCATACTGGTAAAATCGGATTAACTTCTCTATGACGTTTATCTAGAACGCACAGTCAAAATTTCAAAAATGTGATTTAACGTTTTGCAAAAATAAAAATCTGCCTCAAACCCCGCACACCCAAAAAAATACTTATTTTTCACGATAGATAAAATTAATCTCGTACGATTTGTATGAAAATATATAATTTTTTCAAAACAATATTTTCAGGGTGGGGCAGGGTGGAGAATGACTTTATTTTAAAAGCAGCACAGAAGAAACTTCCATTACATATAATTCAAAAATCATTAACTGTTTCGTGTAAAATCATGAAAACAAGGAAATTAAATAGCCGTACTAGAGGATTCATAAAGCTACAGTTTCCCTCCCTCTACTCAAGAGTTTCAATCGTACTCGGTTGTGAGGTAAAGGGCTCGAACACCCGAAACAACACTTTGATTCACGGACGTATCTAACGCCATGATATTTTTTTTAATGCTATCACCTCTTCAACCAATTCTACCTTTATTAATTTATATATAGCTTAACAGCTAGTTATTTTCTTGGCCATTCCTCTCTATTTACCGTCTCTGAAGAGAGGCCAAGGGATTGACTCACAACTAGTTCATGTACACCACTCAATTAGAAGACCATAAGATAGTATTTTTTTTTAAATGTAGCATAAAATTTCTCACCAAAAAACGTGAGTTTCTTTACATTACTGGTTTGCATTAGATTGGTAATTGTTATCAACCGGCTCGCCGGCTCGCGTGATCCCTCGCGATTCTCTGGTGGTTCATCATCCTTGTTAGTTCATCATAGTATCATTGCTCCGTTGTTGCCTTTGTTGTAGAAGTTGTGTGTTTTTTTTCTTTTTTATATTATAATTTCGTAATGGGGGGATTTGCAAGTCTCCGCTTCCCATAAGGCGGTCGTGGGAAGAAACACAAACACACACGTAAACACACGCTCGCACACTTACATCAAATGCATACAAATTTAGAAAAAAAAATGTATCTCGAAGCCATTGTTTACCCGTCATTTTCACATAGAAACGTATATCTTTAGTCATTTTGGCAAAACTTGATCTATGACTAATATTTTATAATAAGAGGTGAGTAATGTTTTAACGCAAATTGTATTGAATTTTAACCTTGAATATCAAATACGCTATTTTCAATATTACACCTAACATATTCATTTTAAATTTAACTTTACCCTTTCCTTTTATTTTATACATTAGTAACAAACGGTTCTAATAAGACTGGATTGGAATCCCACCTGGGTTAAGCAAACTCGTATAAAAAGCTTATAACCATTTTTGAAGACCGCTTAAAAATATTAAAATAATGAAAAATAAATTTGGGACTTCATCTGAAAATTCTTGCAATGAGCGAAATCAATTCTGATCATTTGACACAACTGTGGAATAAAAATAAAAGAAGTAATCGAAATGATACGAACATTACTGATTTCCTAATTGGATTTAACCATAAAACGGATTAGGACTAAGTTTTCCACCGTTACCACTCGGTTACGGCGTCTCAAAATGTTTTCTTAAATAATTAATTATGATTAAATCATTACAATTTTTGATATTGAATACCTGATTTTGTCTTCGGTGAAATTTTATGTACATTTTATGAATTCATTTTTTTTATCTTACAGTTTTACAATACACCCATACCTCGCTTTACGGCCTAGATACGTTCCACGAAAATTGGCCGCAAAGCGAAAAGCCGTATAAGGAATCAATTATTCTAATACAAATTCATACAAATTCAATGGGATCGGTTCCAAATTTTTTAAAATATGTAACATGGTTTATCATTCAAAATGCATTTTATCTTTTTATTTCATTTAAATCAAAAATACATTATATAGATTACATTATAGTTTTTCCAAAATGTTTTAATTGAGTATTCACCATCGATTTCCCTTATAAGTTGTTGGAATGCTCGACGTAGGTAATATGCCTTTAAAGTGGCTATCGCACCCTGATCCATTGGTTGGATCAGAGCTGTTGTATTTTTCGGAAGGTACTCAATCGTGACATCTTCAGATAGTTCGGATAAATTAGTAGGATGCCCTGGTGCATTATCCAAAATTAGCAAATCCTTGTTGCTTAAGTTATTGTCTCGCAAATATTTTTTCACTTCTGTATAAAAGTGATTTTTGAACCAATCCTCAAAAATAACTTTAGTCATCCAAGCTTTCTCGTTGGATCTCCATATGACGGGTAATTGATTTTTATTTAGTCCTTTAAGAGGCCTTAGATTTTCGGACAAATATAGTTTTTTTTGCTGTTATAGCGAAACATTTTAGGCCGAAAATCGAAAACGTGCCATAATTGAAGACGGCCGTTATAGCGAAATGCCGTATAAAGAGCGGCCGTATAGCGAGGTATGGGTGTACATAAGAAAATGTTTCTTCGTTTATTAGAGTTGTATCTGTTTTTTTTTTATTTATCTGAATTAAGCATTAAAATACTTGCTTCTACAAAATAGTGTAAGTCTCGGATTGGCAATTAAATATTTTTTGCTGAAAGGCTTGAAACATAATTTATTTATTGGTTTGGCATTTACTTGGTAGAACTCCATTTTAATAGGGTAAAAATATCAAGGTATTTCAGTTCTACAGTTTTTTATATACGTTATATGTTGATAGCTACTTCGGCTTACGCCATCGTCAGAACTAGTTCTAGCTATCAACATATAACATATATAAAAAAACTGTACAACTGAAATACCTTGATATTTTTACCCTATTGAAACATAATATTTGTCAATAATGTGTGAAATTTGTCAATAATTTTGCCATGTGAATAAAAAATAGGACCATAATTTTAAGACACTTAGTATAATTACATAAATAAAAACAAATTGATTTACATGCTAGTTACTGTGGTATTTGCCTATTTTACTTATAACATAATAATCCGTGACGTGTGACAGGATTTACAAGAATGCAGCTGACAGTGTTGTCGGCGAATAGAATTTAGAGAACGCTGACTGAATACATAGTAACATTACATTACCTATGATTGACTCATCCCCTAATGATTATAGACACCCTTGAAATATATCAGCACAGCAGCAGACGAGAAGGGAGTAGAGACTAAACTTAAATTAATTTATAGCGTAATAATAACCATCAGTTGTATCTTTTTCTTCATCAATATAACTTTTGAGTTATTATAATTATAAATAAACTCTTACTTCTGAGATATTTTTTTTATCTCTTTTCATATCGACTGTGGAAAGGAACAAAGACGTAATCCACACATATCAAATTTTACAGGAGGCGGAAAAAACGTGTTATGATGATTTTGAGCCATATGCAAATTATGAATTATACACAACCTTGAAGTGCACGGAGACTTCTAAACTGGTGTTTCATTGACATAATCTAATATTAATTAACAAAATTGTCTAGGAAAAACCTTTATTTCAGTCTTTTTTCTTGGTTTTAACTTTTTACAAGGTCATCTTTTTCAAACTTAAAAGCTAAATTTAAATACTAATTTGGCATTTGCAGCTTGCATCCTTTTGATAGAACGTGTATCAAGTTTGATAAATTGTGGTTATCGAAAAAGACCTGTTTTGAAAAAACTGTGGGTTACGTCCTTGTTACTTTCCACAGTCGATATCATGAAATAATTATATACGTAGTAGAACTAATTACCAGTTGGAAGTGTCAAATTTTTGATATATATACATATAGGTAATCAAAGCTCTAAATTAAGGTTTTCTCAAACCAAAGCGCTCAATATTTTTTCGACTGTTCATCAATGATGATTTGCCTTTATATTTCACGGAAATTATTTTATTATTGAATACAATTTTAAGTAATTTTGATAATTTACATATCTAAACAATATTTATTAGAATTATGAGCTTAGTTCTGATTCAAATATTATTTCATTGTTTCAATCATTCACTGCGCACCCTTATATACCATTATACAAAAATTTGCATTGTAGGCGTAAAATAAAGTTAATTTGTAAAAAATGTCACAAGATGTTTCCCATTTGACTTATTTTTCGTTTCATAGTGGGATATTTTCATATTACCTTAATCAGTAGAGATATACTAAAATAATAAAACTAAAAAATATTTCACCAGAAAAAAACCTACATTGCAATTAGTCAACGTTATTGTCGTCGAATGCAGTGTCATTGTGTTCAAATTCCAGCTCGGGCAGTTTAATAAATTGATTATTACAATCGATCGATGGATTCGTGTTTGTTATCTAAAATGTTCTCCCTCCTTAAAAACGGAGCTTAGCGAGAGCGATTAGGTAATCACTGGTACTGTCCTAGTCTCATCTTTCTATCTCAACGTTCTCAAAAATAGAGATTAAGCTACTGATTGACAAGCAGTTTTTGTAAAACAACTAATGCTGAGACAAAATCTATTTGGCAATCCATATGCTCCAAATTAAGAGAGGACACTGTTTCTTTCCCTTAAACCTAAAAGTAAAAAAGAATCATTATGCACATTCTCTTGGTACCCAATATGTGTTTCAATAAATCGCGATTCCAGTATAATATGTGTTGACTGTTTATGTATTTAATACTGCCGCGAATCGATTAACCGCAGACCTGATGGTATTTGGTCCTAAATTCAAACAATTTCTGACAGATAACGTAATATGGTGAGGCTGTCATATTAAACGCAATTGCAATAATGTATGCATTTCTTTCGTTATAATATTGTACAAATCGCTGAGGCCGAAAAGCAACATTGTAATATATCGCATCCGACATATTACGCGTTCAAGGGCTGAAATCCTGAAATGGTAATACATACTTCTTTTAATAGATCCGTGAATTTATATTCACTGACATTGACCATAGATCACTAAGATGTTTCCCTCCATCCATATCAATATCAAGTATTTTATACATCCAATGTTGCGTATGAACTTGTGAAGTATGTGGACGTTATATTGATTTAATTGGCATTTACTTGGTAGAACTTCATTGTAATCCTAATAAGAATGTTAGAGTAGATGACAGGATATAATATAATACATCGCTTGTATATATTTAAGTTGAAAGATAGTTCTGATGAAGACATTCGCCGAAAATACTATCAACTGCATATATATAATATAAAATACTTTGCTGTTTTTTCACCTTATTATGTGGACATTCCTAATTGATAATTACAACAAGATGTGCTTAACGAGAGTTGGTAGTTATTCAGTCGCTTTATTTCTATTCAGAGAAGGTGAGAATCCTGAGTGTGAACATGTAAAGCGACGATTAGTAAATCTATTTTATAAGGTCGGGTTAGTGGACAAAAAACAAAAATCACTCAATTATTGGGCGTAACTGAAAGACGTGCATTGTTGAGACTTTTGGAGGTATCGTGCCGGAGCCATACGAGCTTATACGAAGCGGACATGGCCGAAAATAACAATATCGAACGAAAAAAACATTTTCTTCGTAACAAAAGTATTGACCAGGTTAGTTAATACATGTGTTTATTGCGCGCAGGTTATCAACTTGACTTTAAACGTTGCACGAAGAGAGTTCATTTGAACCGAGAACGACAAGTCACTCGCCTGTTACATCACGTAAAGTAATTAAAACGAGGAAATTTAATTATTAATATGTACAGACATGATTTTTTTTTACTTCATACATCATACTAGAAACAATAGGGCATTTCCTCTGCATTCAATTCTCACGCTTTTTTTCCTTTCGCGTAATAAATAAACGAGTGTATGAGTGAAAAGTTGATTGGATGTTAAGATTGTGGGAAAAAGAGGAATTTCTGCAGATACCGACCTGAAGCCTGTTAATTTTAGCTCGCCGCAGCCGAGTGGTAACACTGTAGGTCAGTGCTTTCTAACCTTTTGTTCCTGAAGACCGGCAAAACATATAACAATTGGATTGCAAATACAGATACACTCTTGTGGATCGAAAATTACAGACAACGGTTTGCAAACTATAATGTTGTTTCCAGTGCCGGCGCGAGGTTATTTAGCGCCCTAGGCAACGTTTATTGGTGCGCCCCTTTTTTAACAAATCGTTCATTTTTTTTTCGAAATAATGAAAAAAACAATTTTGGATCATTAGAAATATATTTTTTTATATATCCATGTCCGCTCCCAATGGCCTTATAATGGAAGTATCTCAACAGAATCTTTTATACGCGAACAGTTTGTTACTCAGTCGCTCAACCTCTCTTTTTCGAATCATATAGAATACTATACATAATTACAACGAACAATTAATACAAACATCAAAATAAAATAAAATGTACTGTTATTTATAATCATTATAGTAAGTACATACAAATAATTATGAATACTCTATTTATGCGCCCCTCATGGTTTGCGCCCTAGGCGGTTGCCTATTTCGCCGGTATGGTGGCGCCGGCCCTACTTGTTTCCCTATCTTGCAAAGTTTTGTTTGTGTCTTTGAAATGAAATAAATACAGGAAACAAAAAAGTCACCGAGTGTAAAAAAGTGAGTATGCAGTTCCATGTAACACAGAGAACATTTTCTGCAAACTGACATTTTCCATTTTTCTTTTGGTACTTAGTGATTCTTTTATTTCCTGTATTCAAATAAAAAAATATTGAAATTTGTATTTAGTTACTTACATGACATATTTTATAAAAAATGATTTAGACCAAAATTTAAAAATGTCGTTTATTTGTTTGAGTATAAGTAAATATTCTAGTTTATAAAAACATACTGACAAAAATGTGCACAATTTCCATGCCATCCGCAATTCATTTTTGTTGTTGGAATTCTGAAATTTGAATGTTACGTTTGCTGCATGACTATGAACAGTATATAATTTGAAAATGGTGATTAAATTACATGTGAAATATTACCTGCTTATACGTCAATATAATCCTCTGAGCCTTACCAGTTTTCCAACAAAAAGCAATTTCCCGGTGCTAATTGGAAACACAATTGCATTTAAGGCCGATTGCTGTGCTCAAACTATGATTTCAACATGCAATCAATAAATATAAAGATGATTTTTATCTTGTTTCGTTCAAATAATGTATAAATTTCACAAATTTTAGAAAGGTAACGTGGAGAACTTATATGTTTACTTTGGTACTTGAGGTCAGAAAAACTTTAATATTTTTGTAATACGATATCATTTAAAATTAATGATTTTAAGCTTAAAACCATATCCTCTAAAACCATACTATGGCGTACGTCAGTTCTGTAAAAATGTCAGTTTTAAGTCGTATTTTTGGATCATTTATTATACAATCAAATGTTATTTTTTCTGATAGGATACACAGATTCATTGAAAATTAAATTATTTTAAAATACACCAATCGCAATGAGCAGAAATGTAAGTAGATATACATTTTTACATTCAGCAATAAATAATGAACCCTTATTGCTAGACTCGCATGATCAATAATGATGATGTTTTCAATATTTTAACAATTCATTGATTGATTGTTTGCGATTAGCTCAGAAATATAAAATTCAATATTTCAACTAACAGATAAACTCAAAACTATTTATTTCAGATAAAAATATTTCCAATGCTTCATTATATGTATCACAACGCGAACGAAAATTGAGGACATTTCGTACGTTCAGAATACATGGCTAATCTGCAATTTTCTAAATAAATTCCTGGCAACAAACTATCTTGTAGCCAGTTTATAATATTATGTACTAATTGGGTTGTCAAACAATAACAGCGCGTAGTGAATCTTTGTTATCTTTGAGGACATACTTGTTGTCAAAGTGAAAATTATTATCACTTACAGGTAGTGATATATTTGAATCATACAGTACCTGCGATACAATACTACGGAAACATCAATATAACTCATGTAACACTAGAAACTAGCGGAAATTACATATATTAGAAGACGACACATTATATTTTTTAAAAAAATTGAATAATCGTTCAAACAATTGTTAGTTATTCCGCACGCGTTTTACGATGTTTAGCCAAGTCCACTCCAAAAGTAGAGCATATAAGCTTGATAGGAAACACTCATCAGCTTACATCTTATGATAATAACTAAATGATGATAGGGATAGAATGATGAGTTTGGTTTCGTCTCTCTCTATATAAGACTGTTTTTTATTAAATATTCAGAGCTAAGTTTGAAAAAATATTGTTAAACTTTGATTAGAAATCCATAAATCGATTAAGAAGTGATTCATGAAATTTTATTATCTCATCCAGTGGCTCAGATCATTCTAGTAATAAATATAGATTATAAAAATCCCTTACGTATCGCAGAACGTTGCAACAAAAATATGAACGATATATATTTGTTTTTTATATAAAATGGACGAGCTATTTTTGTATACTTTCTTTGATATCAATTGAGTCGAATACAAAAATTATAATAGTATATGACATGACGACTTAGCCGTCCAAAAGTTTATATTATATTACAAATCACAATCAAATATCTATTGAGCTCGAATTTTAATTTATCTAATCGAATTTTAGTCCACCTCTTTGCGTAATATTAAACATGAATTTATCCATATCAATGCGCTCACACGCCATGCTAATTTATTTAATAATTCAAAGTTTCTAGCGTTTTACGTAATTTTGTTTTATTATTTTTTAATTTATGGTTTTGTTGATTGTCACGATAAAATCAGTTTTCTTTAAAGCACCACCGCTATTCTATTTATTATTATTGAGTTTGTGCAGAAATATACATTCATAGTAAAATGGTAAAATAATTTACATTTAAAAAGTGTGAAAAACCCCCTTTATTCATTAAATAATTAATTTACATGTACGTACGTAGCGAAAAATTAAAGCATTTAAAACTGGCAAAGAAATCAACCAAGATCCGACAAAGTCTACTTTAATACAATACATAAAAATAGTATTCGTCTAAAGCAGCGGTTGGAGAACTTTTTTAACTGTTACCCCAAAAGATTTTTGCGTAAGTCTATATTATCCCCTCATTTTTAAAAGGAGACAATCAATGTAAATTTAAATTAAACATTTTTACAAAATAAAATTCTCATATTGGAACAAACAAAATTTAATTGAAAACTTTCCCCCTTTAGGTTTTTAAAAATTCCCTTATTACCCCCAAAAATTTCATTTTGACCCCATTTGGGGTAATTTACCCCGGTTCCCCGACCGCTGGTCTAAAGTCACTTACTTCCACGTGGAATAATTATGTCTACATCCGAAGCAATATTGTTCAAAATTATTAACGCTCTTCCCAATTGCATCTCCATTGGCAAGACTATTCTTTAACTTGGGAGAACAAACAATTCATGTCCACAACTCCTCAAAAAATGACCAGCAACATGAAGTTTGACGATTTCAATAATTGTGGATTTTTCATTTTAGCCTCGTATTAGCCAAAAGAAGTATATGGTCAGTTGTATTTTTCTTCGGGCATTCAAACTATTAACTATAAGCATTCCTAAGAGAACATCAGTTGGATAAATAAAGCCATGGGTAATATCCATACATCCATAAATAGAGAAGTGTCATTTTTTTCATTACAGCGAAAATAGTAATATTCCACTATGGTCTGACATCTCAAATATTTGATTAAAAAAACTCAATTTAAAATAAATTAACCTGTCTGATTGTTATGATACTGCTTTTACCACTAGACTACAGAGAGTTATTCGTTTCCGATAGAATAATATGGACATGGAGACAAAGTTCTAGTACGATCAATGAGAAAGTTGTTAAATAATTGTATTCGTAATAATTTTGCAATGTCGATTAATGCTGACCTAATTTGACTAAGCCAAAATGAGGAAACAGAATAACTGTGCCAGAATTTTTTAGTTAGAATTGATTTTCTAAATATGTGAATGGTAATAATTATTCTAATAACTCTGAAGCTCAAAATATTTCCCAGCAACGTTTATGGTTGCCTCCAAAGATTTTATTTTAGATAATCAATTTGCGTGTTTGTTATTCGTTTATTAGAAGTCTTATGAAAGAAAATATTTCAAATAATACTAATACGACAATAAAGAAAACATTTGTTGAATTTTTCTACGTCAATCAATAATAACAACGCCATTGTACCATGGACTTTAGCTGCAATTAATTCTTCAGTGAAAATTGATTGATTATTACACAGAGAATGATTGGAAGTGTATTTTGATAATGAATTTAAAACTTAAGAACGTTTGAGATAAATCCTTTGGTGATAATTATATAACGCAATTATTAAAGTTTTAAATGTCCGAATAAAAGTTATCATACTTACATCAATACTTCAAATGTTAAATGGTATTTAAAAAAAACCATTGCATACTATGTCCAATCCAAAAAAACATTGGTCAGAGAAAGCGATTAATCAAGATGTATTCTTTTACTAATCACATCGTTTATTTTTAAATGTTGATACACAGAAGTGAACCGGAATAAACATAATAATATGCCAGTTGGAAACAATATCTCTTCTATGATATGATTTATAAACATAAAACTAAACGTAGTCTTGAATATTCACAGACCAAATTGGTGATATTTATGGTCGATTATAAAGTTTTACTTTTATAAATAGTCACAGTTCAATCACATATCATTCACCAAAGACTCCATTTGCAATTCTTGTTGCAGCTTTTGTTTTTTACAACTCAACTGTCACTTGTGTTTTCCATTTTTGAATATTTTTGAATGTGTTAGTTTATAAAATAAAATTCTATTTTATTACAATGCGTATCTTTATTAAGACGAGTGATCGAATATTTTCCAGTTCGAGTATTGAAAAAGCAAATCGTAATTCGTAAACATTATGAATACTTTTACTCAGCTCTTTTTTTACACAAATTTGAAATAATATGGTCCATTAAAAAGTAGAAATACTATAATACTATACTAACGCAATTTCCAGAAGCAAAAAAACACAGAACCGAATAATGGATTTTCTAATTACATGGAATTCAATAACACAATACTCAGCACACTATCAAACAAAAGGCATCATTGGATCCTAGACATAAGACTTGTCAGAAATTTCTAACAATCAAAGCGGTTTATCTCTCATAAAAGAGCCGTATATAACCCATATAATAAAATACATTTTAAGAATAATATTTTGTGTAATTCGCTTATTGGCTATTTATTAGGGGTTATACAAAAACCGAGTTTTGAAAAAACCGGCTTTCGAATGTTAATATTGTTCGAAAACCGGTTTTCGAATGCCACAAATTTTGCCAAAAAACCGGTGTTTGAAAACCAACAAGCCCTAGTCTTTATAATAACATTTTTTTCAAATAATACAGGTTTTTTAATTCAGGGAACCAATCTTCGATTTATTATTACTTTTTATACATTTTTTTTTGCGGAACATATCTACTGTGTAAAAAACAGTTAAGTGTAATTGTAAACTTAATTATTACTATAAATATAATTAAAACTTTTGCTTTAAAATTTCTTTCAGATTTGACAGCGTTGGTAGGAGAAGCGGCTTTGTTAAAATGCCCAAGCACAGCAGGGTGTGGAGATGTTCATTCGGTAAGATGGTACCGAGCTGATAAGAAGATAGCACTTCTGGCTGAAGCTGCAGGAATCGAAGATACTGATGGTGCTATGAATGATAGGTGAACACTTTAATTATTAAACTGTTTTTATTTATATTTAAACCTAAGCCAGTTCCGTCAAAATAAATAGAATGAACAAACACTAAGCTCAGTAATTGACGAGAAAAATCTAGTTCTTTCTACGCCCACTGTGGTCTAGTTGTATGAGGTTGCTCTACCGATCAGGCGGGTCTGGGTTCAATTCCCGGTTAGATCACCGTCAAATTTAGATTTTTTCAATTGAAATATGAGACCTAAGACGAGTATGTTTGTGAAGTCAATTATTCTCTAGTTCAGACATGCCCAAACCTTGACCCGCGGGTCACATGTGGCCCTATTGAAGGTTTCGTGTGGATCTTTCGAGGTTTTCAAATTTATTTCTATGCATTTTTCATTTTTTTATTGGTAAAAATATCACATTAAAAATAAATGGTTAATGGATTTTTAAAAAATAATGAAATTATTTTAATTGTGAGATTTTTGTTTACTATAGTATAAAAATATCATATTATTATTAAGGCTAGAAATATTTATGTGTGGCCCATCAGTGACATTATTTTATTTGGCCCACCAACTGATTTCAGTTGGGTATCCCTGCTCTCAGTGCCGGCACGAGGTTATTTAGCGCCCTAGACAACGGTTATTGGTGCGCCCCTTTTTAGCAAATCGTTCAATTTTTTATACATCATTAGAAATATATTTTTTTATATTTCCATGTCCGCTCCCAATGTGGAGCATATGGCCTTCTAATGGAAGTATCTCAGCATAATCTTTTCTACGCGAACAGTTTGTCACTCAGTCGCTCAACCTCTCTTTTTCGAATCATATAGAAACATAATTACATAATTACATTAGTATTAATTAGCTGTAATGCCAAGTATTTTTTTCTAAAATTGAAATTGAATACATTTTTTTTTGTAAATCTCACCTATTAAACAAATGTGTGTAACCGTGTCCGCTTCCAATGTGGCCATGTGCACTTCAAATGAAGCGTATCTCAAAATAACATGTTTTATGAGAACTGCCTGTTACTCAGCATTTACCTTTCAAAGAGTGTAAGAACAGTCTGGGAAAAGATTAATGGTTTCATTACACCCTTTTTAAGTATCAGATGTTTGATAATGAATTTATACACTGCAAACACCCATGTCTTTGTTGATAAATTTGTTAAAAAATATCTTACAAAACTCTCCGTACTGGGGTTCAAGCACGTGAATAATGCAACAACGTTGATCACTCGGCCACATAAATGACGAAAACATTTTTTTTTGTTTTTCAGGATAGAAGTATCGGTCAAAACTCCAGGAGAACTGACAATTCTGCAAGTACAGGTTGATGATGAGGACGAGTACCGGTGTGAGTTGACTTACGTCCAACCAAGCGAAACATGTCAATCAGTCAGAGTGATCAGCTTGAGGACATTGAGTAAGTAAATAAGCATTCAACCGGAACACGTTGTAATAAACAATATATCATCAATGTATTTGTATACAACATTAAAAATAGTTTTCATTTCAGGTATTAAATATTTACGATCGCAGCAATTTTTTTTTATTTCATGGATTTCGGGAAAATGAAGATTATTGTGTTTTCTTAAAAATAATGCATTTTTAGTCGAAATAAACTTTTTGATGGATACTGCTAACGATGATTTTTATTGATTTTTATTTATTTAGATCACGGGTTCTCAACCTATGGGTCGCCAACTTTTTTCGATTTTGTATTTGAACGAAAAAACTAAAACTACAGTCAACTAAAATTACCTTATTAAAAAAATGCCTTTTTCAATTGCATTGGGGCCGCGGGTCACATGGCTTTTATAAAAAGGGGTCGCCACTTGAAAAAGGTTGAGAGCCTATGATTTAGATAAAGAAATTGCCCTAATTCTGAAACGCATAAGTGATGTTTGTTACACATTCAAACACTATTCATATTTTAACTCGGTTACTATCATTGTCGCATCTAGTTAAAGTATTTTTTATTTGTTAATGCAGTTTAAAAAACTTTTCATGATACAATCAGTGGCGGTTCTACGTACTGGGCTAGGTGGGCTTAGCCCGACCTGCATTTTGCTTGTAAATTAATGTATAAGGTGAAGTGGAAACATGCACAATTTCGTAGATAGTATAACTATGCTAAATTTTTCTAAGATTTTAGGTCACGAACCGCCACTGGATACAATACATATTGGACGATCATGTTGTCATCGTAGACGCTACGTTCCAATAGAATTGACGGGTTGTAAAGGACATACCCTCCTGCAATGAATATTATTTTTGTAAAATTTTATGAAAAAAATATGCTATCATAATAATTAATACTCCGGCAAATGCTATAAAATAGAAATTAAATCTATTCCTATCATTCTCTTCCGCAATCAAATAAGATAATATTACAAATTTAATTGGCATTTTGCCACTAAGTACGAAAATTTCAAATTAGTTATTGGAAAAATTGTCAAATCGAACGTCTGCTCTTTATATAAATAGATGTGATTTGTTACCCTGTTTTCATATTTGTGGTTCGAGATAAATTGAGATTTTTTTTATATTTTGGTTAATTAGAACTTTGTCTTTCGATTGGTCAACGAAGAATTCGACATTAAAACCTCCATGCCCATGATGCAGGCATAGCTAGTTGAGCCATTAAATCAGTGGTTCTTAACCTTTTCGAAGTCACGGTGCACTTTTGATCATGGGAAAAAGTGGCGGTGCACCAGAATTAAGAGATCGAAAAAAATATGTGGACATAATTTTTTTTTGAATTTTTCGGTTTTCACTACTTTGTGGATTTTTCGGTTTTTGCTATTTTGCGGACTTTTTCGTTTTTACCATTTTTTTCGCGGTGCACTTTCAATAAGCTCGCGGTGCACCGGTTAAGAACCACTGCATTAAATCATTCAATATTTCTCTCAATATTGTCAATAAGTATTTATCATTTTAGGTATTCCTAGAAAAAATAGTTTTACATTCAAATATATAATTATAAAATCAAAAATATTACGTCTCCTACAAAAAATTATCGATTTTGTGGTTTACCGATCAATTTATCGATCTTTGAATGGTAGAATGGGATAAAGATAAACGAGTTTACATTTGATAGAAGAACAAACATCTCAAATAGTTAAACCTTTCCTTACTATGCAAAAAATCACGCGCTCCTGAGCTGTGTATCCGTTACACATCAGGCAAACGGGAGTGAATCATGACAAGTATATAACACTACTACAATATTTCGATTAATGCATTACTCAATGCTTAAATGTATAAGGGAAGAATATCTGAACTTTAGGCCGAGTATTTATTATATACACAGAGAAATCTAAATGATTAGAAGGTATGTGTACTATTTAAACATCTTAGTTAAGAAAGGGTTAAGAGCGAGAACAACCATAATGATTAGTTAAACAGAGAACGCGATTTTTGCATCTTTACAAATAGAAGCAACATGTTTGAACGGTTTCTATTATTATTATTATTGCTTCTAACATAAGTTTAAATACTGTCAATAAAAAGTCAATCTGAGTTGACATCGTGGCAGGGAACGTGATTTTTTAGGACGGCATGTTACGGGTTAACTAAGACTTTGATTTTATTTTATAAAATTTGACTTATTGTTTGCCGTCCGTAATTTTACTGCTATTTGAAAACATCGCAGTTTAACCAACCCCTTCGTCAAATTGACTATTTTTGTGATATTATTATGCTAGCGTAAATTTACGGCTGCAAATCTTTTGCCCTGCTTGTGTACATAATACAACATAATAATAGTAAAGATCAACTACAAATATCACAGAATAAAATGAAATAATTATTCAATGCTTCCAGAAACGAAAAACTTGGACTGTAAAAACATTACATAGTAAAAGGGCGGAAAATTTCTTGCACTTGCCTTAATACGATAACTGAAGTGTAGTTTTGTATTTTAGATGTTTTATCAAATGTTTAATTTTTTGCAAGGTATTAAACAGATAAAAGTTATAAGTAAAAAAAAAACAGTTTTCGAGCAAATATAATAACTTAAGCTATTTTACATGTTAGTCGAAAAAGGTATAACGCAATGATTTTCAACCGTGAGGCCGCAAAAACAAAGTGAAAACCTTTAAATCATTTATCAACACATACCTGTTTCGTAATCATGCAACACTGATGCAAATGTCGGCTTAACTTTGTAGCTTTATTTTACTTACATTGCGTTGGATATTAACTATCCCAATGGCGGATTAAATACATGTAAAGGCCCAGGCGCAATAAAATATGGAGGCCTTGTTTTTCGGATAACATAAAATCGTCAGAACATTCCAAGTAAAAAAGTAAAAATATACAAAAATCTCAACGAAAAATATATGGGCTATATTATATAAGCAATTTTTGAGGCCCCTAAGATTCGGCGCGCCTCGCGATTTGCTTATAGAGTAATCCGCCACTGAACTATCCATCTATCCATCATTGTGTTTTTTTATTCTCTCATTAGTCGAATTCAATGATTAAACATATAATATTAAAATGTACATAATACTATATTTTTTCATCCATGTTCGCTCCCAATGTGGAAAACATGGCCTCCTAATGGAGAGGTATCTTAACAAATGTTTTTCTACGAGAATTTTTTGTTACTAAGTTGCTCAACCTCTTTTTTCCGAAGAGAGTAGTAGGGATATAAGAGTAAGGCCGGGGCGGGACCAGTGATTAACTATGAACGGGGCGTATCAAGAGCGATTAGCTAACCACTAGTCTTGTCCTAGCCCTTTCCTTATATTCCTACTCTCTTTGTAAAAAGAGAGGTTGAGCAACTGAGTAACAAGCAGTTCTCGTAGAAACATTTCTGTTGAGATAAACTCCTTTAGGAGTCCATATGCTCCATATTGGGAGCGGACATGGTAAAAAAAATATAGTATAATATTAGAGACATTAATGTAAAAAGGGGGGCTTGAAAATATTCCAGAGTGTTTCAGGGATCTGAAATGTTTACAAAGCACTGGTAAGAAAAAGCACTCAAAAGAAATTTAAACTGAGAAGTGAATATCATATTTTCTTTGCGCGGTTGACTCCGTGATTGATTGACAGGGTGTTACGAAGTGGTACGATTATCGACGAATAATCTAAAAGAGTTTTGTCATCCCAAAATATTATAATTTCTTAATAAAGTTCTCATCGAAGTTAAACTAAACACCATAACTTAAATGCGGCCCTAGCTAAAATGATAGACTGAAAGATTATTATTAATTATATGAGGGGTCATATCTTACATCCTCCAAAAATCGAGCTTTGAAAAAATCACAAAAAACCACACTACAGCAATTATTTGTTGTTATAAAAAAAAAATTAAAATTACCATGAATATTTATCGCAAGTAAAAGTAGTAATTATTTTGATAGAGGGCTCGAAAAAAATATTTTTCATACTTGTACTATCAGCCAAAAGGACGTAATTAATTTAAAATTTCTATTATTGTTCGTTAAAATACATAAAATTCCACAGAGATTATTTTTAGGGGAGTCACAGTACAGTTTATGGGGGCCACGGGCAATTTCCGAAATCCATAAATAATTGTGTCTTAAAAATTGGAATGTCTGAAAACAGCCTAAAAAAAATCCTTAATTCCTGGGGTTTTTGAAATTCGAAAGTCTCACGTCTTTTCGTTTTGGGTCCCGAAATTCCTTATAACACTTCAATAACACACTCAAAAGGTTGAGAAACACTGATCTACATCATACAAAAAAAAACTTGATCTTAAGTCGAATAATCAACAACAAAAAAATTCTTAATGGCAGTCCAATATTAATTAACATTATAATATATCATATACCTATATGTATATTTCGTACACCATACGAAGAAAACTTTTGCTTCAATTTTGAATATGTCTTAAGCGTGAACTCTCACCCCGAGCACTATCCGAGATACACACACTCTCTCATTGTGTCTCTGCGCCAAGGGCATTGCCACTGTCATCTGAGGATTTTTAGTAAATTAACATGAAGTTTATTTAATTTTCAGTGAAACCAACGGCTGTGTCAATATTTGACCAAGTTGGAACAAATATGAAGGATGAAAAATCTTTGAAAGGTCTTTTAGAATGCACTCAGACTTCCATTGAATGCAAGGCTTTTGGAGGACGGCCGGCTCCAAAGATCACATGGAAACTTGGTGATGAGGAATTGGCAGGTAATACTATTTGCATCACTGATTACAACCAAACCTAACATCACGGCATTTAAAAAGTTTGCTGATTTATTTGGGGATTGTTATAACCTAGATTCCTCACTAGAGTCAATAAACTCGTCTATAATGACAAGCTCTCAGCATACGGATTATACACAGGATACACAGTATCATTTTGATAAATGGTTGAGCTAGTCACAATGTCATTATTATTATTTTTTTCAAGCACACTAGTGCACGGTTCAAAATTAGTCCTGTGCAGTTTTGCTCGGGCAATGAATGTAAGGGATAGACACCTTTTTTTCTATCAATAGTGTTGTGGAAGGTGGCCATAAAACGTTGGCTGCATATACACAACGGGTAGTGGTGGAAAACCAACTTGAGCTCATACCCAAGATGTATTCAGAATATATATAGTAAACATTATTACTCTATTTTAATCTAAAAAATCTTGAAATTACTCACCATTCAAATCTGTAGGCATTCCCATGTGTTAATCCATTTTGACAGCAATGGCTTTAAGATTAGTGATACATTTATTTCTTATCTAAACATGATACATTTATATACTGAGCGTCAGTTCAAGTTCATACGTGCACTTGAACGCCTGGATGCCGAAAAGCGAAACCCGGGTCGTAAGTGACAAAGTTTGTGTGAATGTACATAATTTGAACGATTCAAATTTTAACATTTGTAAGTAAAATTTATGTATCTCCAGTATTAACATAGTATTCGACGTGAGTTAGTGACTGTGTTTTAATTATGTTTTGTATTCACTTGCCTAGTAAGTAATAATAAACTTTATGCCTTTCATTTTATTAAAATGTATTATTTTGCAAGACTCAATGTTTTTTGTCTCTCCCTTAATGTATCATTTTTGAAGATACCCAATTTTCTAGTTTTGATAGTGATGTGCTTCTTGTCAGATATAATAATTGAGATATAATCTTCATTTTACATGACAAGCAAAAGCAATCATTTATCTTGTATGTATAAAAAATATATAGTGACATAATTACATATTAATTTATTATTATTAATAGATGATGTTACAACGGTTGGAGAAAACTCTGACGCTGTAACGACAAGTCGTCTTCAACTTCATGTTGAAAGGAAGCATCACGGGATGAAACTCACCTGCGCAGCTAGCTCCGAAGCCCTCGATAATGATATGGCAGCACAATTGGATTTGGACTTAATATGTAAATATAACACTTTATTATTCAGTGTATTTTTTTGAAATACATACATCCTTTTTGGATACAGTGAAAGTTTCTTTATGACATTTTGACCATTAACTGCACAACAAAATGTACTTATGCCCAAAATAATTGACCACTCGGCAGAGGAATGCAAAATTGTATGGTGGCACTACTGATATAAGCATCCCTGTTGTTTCATAAATAAACCTTAATTCCAGTACTCCCCAAAGATATAAACATTACTGGTGTAGAGCACCATGTCGTCGAGGGTAGTAAGGTGACTCTTGAATGTAGTTCTGGAGGAGCGAGACCTGCTGCAACACTAGTTTGGTTCAATGGAACAGATATGCTGCCTGCAGACCAGACACCCAACACCCAAGATGAGCAGGTAAACCCATCCACCATTGACGATATACTACCATGTTAAGCAGTTTTGGGTTGTACATTTGAAGCAAAAGCAAGAAACTGACAAAAATACTTTTTTTGCTAATGATTATTTACTGTAATAAGAAAAAAGGCAGAGCATAATTCCAATGCGTCATTTTTAACTTTCCTTATTAATGTTCCTCGCCTACAGACATCACTTTAACATCTTTAGGTTTAACTTGCAATCCATGTCATGAGTGACCGATAAGGTCATCGATTCAGGTCAGGCGGATTTCCGAATATCATACTATTTTCAATCAGTGGGTTCTAAGGCATTTCATTTTTATACTTTCATATCAACCCCAACTGTTTGATAGCCCTGAAAACAGGTGTACTCCACTTGATTGGGCCCGTTAGTTTTCCATAATTATTGATTGTGCACCAGGTTTCTGATCCACATATTGTAGAAGATACATTTCAAGTGTGTGAAATATGATTTTCTTCACCTATTTAATAGTCCGTTTATTAGTTTTCACTACTTTTTCAATAACTCAATTTGTAACATAAATTAATAGAACAATGTTTCTTTAGAGCGATGGTACATTTGTCTCTCTGGCTAGACTCTGGTTTAGGACATCTCGTTATGATAACGGAAGATCTTTTCACTGTGAATCATCCCAATTGGCAGCGTCTCCGGAACCAACTCTCAATGCATCACAAACTCTAAATGTACACTGTAAGTATTTTGCTTTTTTCAGTATGCTCCATGTATTTTGTTTCTATACAACATGAGACACTAACAAAAGTCAATTTTTTATAATATCTTATTCGAAATGCTTTAAAAAATTTATCTGCACTTAAGTGCAGCTTAAGCTTGCATACATCAATGTTACTTTTGGTTTTATGATTACCACTCTGACCAATCAAGTATGTAGTTGTCATTTAGCTCCTTAACCCTTTGCCCGCATCACCAAATTTAGCGAACATGCCCTGTACGCGGCTGCTTTTTTGCGGATTTTGTTATCCCGTTTTCAACTATAAATATAGGTTGTAATATTTTTTTAACTAATCAAATATGTTAATTGCCACCCAAAGTAACTTTTTCAATAATAAAATACAACATATGTATTTCTTGTATTTTCGGTTTAATTCAACAATATTCATTCTTCATACAAATGTGGCGTGACATCGCCATATTGCAAAATACCGCCATGCGCGACCGAGAACACTGCTCCACCACCATACGATGCTTATAATATTAAATTCTCGGAACAAATTTCAATTTCACCCGCACTCTATCGCTTATTTACATTATCCCAAATAATAAAATGATATATGCATATTTTGTAAATGCGTGGACATCTTGCATTGGTGACGTATGTTCACGGCGTGTTCCAGAAATAAATTATTTTAGCCTATATTGAATCTTTTTTGACTAATGACATCTATTGAATTTGGTAAAATATACATTTAGCAATATTTTCAACCAAGTTATACAATTTTAACACAATAGATAGCTCTTATATATGGTTTGAAATTTTCATGACATCTATCTGTGTCAAGCGCGCTGAGGGCATGTTTGCTAGGACATGCATAGCGGTCATGTACGGTGAAAAGGTTAAAATATTTGTGACTGTCAAATATTTGTCAGTTGAAGCAATGGTGTAGCTAGAAATTTGGGGCCCTATGAGGTAGGGACACCTTACACCTCTTATAATTATTGTGGTATTTTTCATAATTGTATGTTTAATCTTTAGAATGTCGCAAAGTATTCGTATAAATATACATGGCAAGCTTTTGTAATTTTTTTAGTGACATGTTTAATTAGTAAGTAATGCTTGTAAATTTTCTCATCTCAATTCAGTATTTAAAGCAATGTGTAATTAAATATGACCAGAAACACTCAAACCTGGCTACTAAATTAAATGTAAAGTAGAAGTCATACACAAACTCAGTTTGGATAGCCGGACTGGTAAGCTTAGAAATATAGAAAACATTAACATGTCTAATAATAATACAAACGGTTGACTACATTTTAAGGAAATCTGTAACACCATTTTTATATGGCACCAAACACAAAAATATCTGTCTGACACATCAAGCAGAATGTCAAAACCATAAAATCTTCAATATCAACTATTATTTATTTAATACTACAGTAAAATAATAAATAAAAAGAAACAATTTAAATTATTACTCCAAGGGTAAATTATAATAAATGATGTATTGTATTATAAAAATGTTCACATAATTTAAATAGAATCCATCTCGAATCATTCTCAACTAAAGATGTTTGAAAGAATAATAAACCGTAAATGAATTAACATACAATGGGCCATCATTGAAGAAACTTTCGGTCACTTTTACCGGATGATGTTTAAAACAGATGTGAAGTACTTATAGTTAAAACAATTATAAATGTTGATTTTTCTTTCAGATCGCCCTGATGTTTCAGTTAAACCTTCAATTGTGACAGTAAACGAAACTACTGATGTTTTGCTATTTTGCGAGTATAATGCCAACCCACCAGCGCTTCTATCAGTTACATGGTAATATTACTTATTATCATGTACATATTTAGTTCATTAAGTGAACTCTATAATGAAATAAACATTTTCTTTCCAATCGTATCGTCTTGTTTCAATCAGTTTGTAGACTTAATTTATTTTAACTCCTTATTTCATGTATGTCATGCCAATGTTGCATTTTGTGATAAAACAAAATATAGAATGGTACCCATAAAGGTGACACTTATCAAAGTACTATGATGCGAGAGACACAATGAAAAATTATTGCCGAGTGTATATTTACTACCATTAATGTTTTATCATATTGGATAGTAATTAAATAATAATATTGACTGTAAAGCCGTATTCTTACAAACCTTACACATTTCCACTCACAACGACTATTAAACATCAGCCCACATAATATAAGTACATTATACATAACCAACTGTTAATTTCATATTGGCTTGCGACTGTTTCAGGCTCCAGAATGATGTAGAATTAAAAGTGGATGACTTCCCTGATCACTACGAAGGAGGAAACTTGGTTGAACAAGGTCTGCTTATCAAAAATTCTTCCGAAGAAGATATCGGTGACTACTTTTGTAGAGTCGAGAACTTGGTTGGTGCTTCAACCAGTCAACTGAGTGTCCATGTGAACGTCACCTGTAAGTCAAATTATAATCACTTTTAGGGTGTTCACTGTCAATACTTGGTGGAAAGGCATTATATTAATAAGAACACAATAATCCTTTGTACTTCATTCCACTTTATTTAATATGTCAGGACCGGTTTCGCTCATTACGAGCATCGTCAACTGATAAGAAATATAATTTAACAGTGCTATTTATACAAAAATGAACAGTTATAAACAACAATTGGCATTGAAAAGAAAATACCAATTACATTAAAAGTGATTCTAAAATAGCACAAAATTAAAATGTTTAACACATCTAACATATAATTAAAAAGTCATCTCAGATTAATAAATTTAGAATGGGAATTGAAAGTAATTACAAACATAATTAAAATTTGGGAATTCTTTGACAAAGTGATACAATAAAAATAATGACATTAATAATGACAATAATATAGTGAATAGGCTTAATGATAGTTAAGAAAATTTCAGAAAAGTCATTATTTTTATTGTATCACTTTGTCAAAGAATTCCCAAATTTTAATTATGTTTGTAATTACTTTCAATTCCCATTCTAAATTTATTAATCTGAGATGACTTTTTAATTATATGTTAGATGTGTTAAACATTTTAATTTTGTGCTATTTTAGAATCACTTTTAATGTAATTGGTATTTTCTTTTCAATGCCAATTGTTGTTTATAACTGTTCATTTTTGTATAAATAGCACTGTTAAATTATATTTCTTATCAGTTGACGATGCTCGTAATGAGCGAAACCGGTCCTGACATATTAAATAAAGTGGAATGAAGTACAAAGGATTATTGTGTTTTTATCAAATTATAATATTAAATTGTTGTACTTGTCTTTTATAGTCTTTCATTCTTAATTTGTTTTGATTGATATAAATTTACTTTCATCAGTCAAGCCTGAGGTTCAGCTAACGATGTCCCCTGAAAATTTTGTGGTGGAGAGTGAAAGACAAAACGTGACCTTGGAGTGTGAGGTAGTGAAAGGAAATCCTTCTACTTTGCTAATGGTGAATTGGTTCTTAGACGGTGAACTTTTAAAGCAACTCCCACAGTGCAATGTTACTGATGAAAACGGAAATGTTAAAGGTATACTTAATAACTTGACTAGTATTTTTTAAACCATTGAAACTACTTATAGAATAAAGAGTTAAAGCAGCAGGTATTTTTAACCACTGTTCCCATCTTTTTACACATCCAGACCAATCAAGTTATGCAAAATATTTCACTCACTGCTTATGCAAAAATATGGTATTTTATTTATTTGTTTGTAAATCCTATATTAAAATATAACATTAAATATATTTATAACTAACATAATATGACAGTCGGCTTGGAAATGTTTTTGTACACTGGCTGAAAATTTCGACTGTCAATCGAAAAACAGTTTTTTATACAACTGCTTTTTTACCCAAATCAGTATGGTTATAAAAATATTTTATTTTTCAATATAATATTGTGAATAGTCTTGTAGGATTGTCTATAGATTCAGATTCAGATTCAGAACTTTTAATATTTTAATATCTTGGAAATGAAATTTTAACAAATTACTATCTATGTATTTAATTTCTTGTGAATACTCTGAAATATTTAAAAATAACTTTCTTTTTAAAGATGATATGTGCAGTGGTGTGATACCATCTCACCTCTTATTGGAGAATGTTACGAGATCATTCCACGGAAACTATTCCTGCCAGGGTCAGAATATGGCTGGACTTGGACCTATCAGCAACCAATCGGAATTCACTGTCTTCTGTGAGTGCATTGTTAACTCGCCGAGCCCATATAAAATAATTAGTTGATTTCTTCAACTTTTTTATTAATTGAAATATTATATTGCAGACGAACCAGGTCCTGCTACATTAGTATTTTCGCCTCAAAGAGTCATCAAAGGGGAAAGTGTTGAGCTCAAATGTTCAGTACAAGATGGCGGCAGGCCCTATTCTGATAGGTATTTGTTAATTTTTTAAATTTACATCATTAGAATCATTTTGTTTTTTAGAGATTTAACCATGTCCGCTCCTAATGTGGAGCATATGGACTCTTAATGGAGTTTATCTCAACAGAAGTGTTTCTATGAGAACTGCTTGTTACTCAGTTGCTCAACCTCTTTTTCCAAAGAGAGTAGGGATAGAAGAATAAAGCTAGGACAGGACTAGTGGTAAGCTAATCGCTCTCGATATGCCCCATTGATAGGATAGGATGGGTGGGAGAGGGGATTTCAAGACATCACATACATCCATGCCTTCGAACATAAATTCATAAATCGATTGAAAAATCAATTTATAAAACTGTCTGTACCGGGATTTGAACCCGGGACCTACGTAACCGAAGCCAACAACGTTGACCACTCGGCCACACAGGCGGCTATCTCTCATATTAGAATAGTTAAAATATATACTATTATGTATAAAATGACGTTACTAGCAGCAGACTGTTCGCTCTCACTAGACCTGTTTTAGGAATCCAATGGCTGGAAAGGAATTTCAGACATCACAAAAAACGAAATACCCATACTGGGGTTCAAACTCGTACCTTGAACAGTCGATCACAGACCTGAAACCTGAAAAACTTAACTGTATGTAGAATAAGGTGGGCTCGTAAAAGGAATTGGCTAAAAATATTTTTTATTTAGTTTTCAGTGGTATCGTGGCACCCAGTTGATGACAGAAATCCAGTCATACAATTGGACAATAGACCCAGTAACGTTGGAGACAGAAGCTAATTTCTCATGTGCAGCTGTTAATAAAGCTGGATTAGGAATACCTGCCATTACATACATTGAAGTATTAGGTATGCATATCATTACTAACTACGACAGCTAAACTTTATCTCAAAGTTCTTATCAGCTTTTTTGAAATTTTAAAAGTAATTGTTAGAAATAAAATGAATATTATATAGATGAAACAATTCGTGCCCTGTTATTGACCAAATAATGATCTCAGACCTAGACTAGTATACTTTATCTCAGACAAGTTCAGGCTGCAATATGCAGTATTGCCAATTGAAGAAAAAAAAATTGACCGTCTGGTGACAGTGTTGTCAACTAAAATTATTACTTGTGCCAATTTCATATACCAACTAATCTTTCAATATTATTTTAAGAGATATATTTATGCCTAAAGATTGCAATTTCAATATGACTACCACATTTGCCACATTTTTTTTGTATCTGCCAGAATATATCGAGTGACACATGTTTTAATTAAAGATTAATACAATAAAAATAAGTTTTTCTTGAAAATAGATATGCATCATTTTGATTGTTGTGGATCATATGAACTGCTAATGGAGCTTATCTCAACAGAAGTATATCAACGAGAACTATTTATTACTCATTTACTCAATCTTTCTTCTCGGTGAGAGTAAGGATGAATGGATAGGGCTAGGATCAGAAAAGTGGTCAGCTTATTGCTCTCGCTGCACTCCATTTTAGGGATAAGAGATTTTAGATTTCACAAACGTAGGCTTGGTTGAATAGCACTAATGAAATTAATTGTAGGCTATCGAGATTCTCATTGTAATAATACTTTTTGTTTTTAATTTGCAGCGCCACCGAACTTTATCACAAACCTTACAGCCTACACTGGGATTATGTATAACTCGTCGGTAAGACAACTACATTATTACATTAGATAAACGTTTTTAAGTTCTCATATCTTAACAATACCCACTAGTAACACTTCCTCAACCAATTAGATTGACCTGGTTGCTAATAGTCATGGCAAATCATGTAAATTTTTCAGTCAACTTGGGTATCATTACATTTTCTATGATTCCCACTGTTCTGTGGTGTTACAAGACATCTGATAAAGACGAGATTTCAATGACTAAATTTTGTAAATTACACAACTGATCATCCAAAGATGAATGAAGAAATATAAAGAAACTATAAATGTTCAGCAAATTTTTTATTTGGCATCATTTGAAGAAAAAGAAAATGTGTGAAGGAAAGCTAGTGTTTGTGCTGAACTCAACAATCCTACCCGTTGCAGTGGCATAGTTAGAAATTTGGGGCCCTCATGCAAACAACACACAAGTTGGGCCCTCGTGCATTTTATGACTCAGCTATGATGTGGCTATGCCGCTGCCCCCTAGTCAAGTCACAAATAATCATATTATATCAGAATGCAATAGGCAGATATTATGAAATTTATACATTCATATTTTCAGGACATAAATTTAAATTGCCGCTTGGAGTGTTCCCAACTTTGCGCAGTACACTGGTTCAAGAACGGGGTCCTTTTGGATGATGCTGGATCAAATCTCTACAGTATCATCAACAATCCAATACCGCCTGACTCACGAAACAATTATTTCGAGTCTTTGGACTCTACTTTGGTAAGAATGTTCAGTTTCTACTTTTTTGCATTGAATAATTTCAGTTTAGTTCATATAAAAAAGCTCTTGTCGAAAATACTAGTTATGAATTGATCAATGTTAAATATTTTGTACTCAATCAGAAAGCATGAAACAATTTTCTGTTCATATATTGTAAAAAGTAGCATTTAAGAAATTAAGGTATGTGAATTTAGTAACATAAATATAATACCTATATATATTATTCAAATTTAAAAAGGGTTTGACATAGTTCTTTTTAAAGTGTGTTTGACAGATGATAAATCTTGAAAATAAGAACACTATACAATAAATAATAAAAATATTTGTTTGATTAAACTTTTTTATTAGAAATTTGATTGAGCATATTGATTATCCATCAATATTTAATATCATTTGATAATCGATATATAATTTATTAGATAAATTTTTTTTTTTTATGTATTGTAGGTATTTAACATGTCTAACTGGCCAGACCAAGTTCTTGACCGAATTTCTGACAACGCTATCTACACTTGTGGCTCATCAGACAATGGTGTCGGACAACCCATCAATTCCACAACCGATTTCGCAGTTGAATGTAACTATATAATTAAAATCAAATTCCATTAATAAATAGTCAATGATGAGAATTAATGAGCATTCGACAAGTTATAAAATGCTCTAAATTTATTTAGTACTACTAATAATTAATTAATTATGATGTAATTTTTCAGTCCCTCCAGAAAATATGACAGTATCAAATAAGGTGGTATCAGTAACAGAAGGACAGCTTCCAGAAAAAGTTATATGTTCGGCAAAGTAAGTGATGATTTATCATAAACTTTTTTTAGAGTTTGAATATTAATTTTTACATTGAAATACATTTCATTTCAATAAAAAAAACTTTCACCAAGCTATTATAAATACTACTTACCTGTCTTGTATCAGTCATTTATTTTTATAGGCAATTATTATAAATGCTATTTTATTATTGTTATAGTCAATTAACTTTAAACTCTTATTTGTGTCATATCATCATTGATGTATCTTAATTTTGATATTATAATAAATATCTATGTAACATAAAATTTCGATGCCAAAGGCTTTATCCTAAAATCAGAAATTTTTTTTTTGCTGTTTTCTCAGAACTATCAATCTGTTACTTATTAACTTCTGCCAGAACAGTGGTGTTAGCATCACAAAATCTGAAAAGATACTGTCTTGGAATATTTTAGGGGTAAACCAGACCCAAGTTTTATATGGTTACGCCAAAATTCTTCAACCCAATCGACCAGTGAGGACTCCAAGAAAACTGAAGATACTGTCAGCCGTGAAGTCTTGTCGAATGGATACGCTCTCGTGTTGAAACGAGGAGTTCAACGAACTGATAGTGGAGACCTGATCTGCGAAGCCTCAAATGAACACGGAACAGTACAAGTGACAACATATCTTAATGTTATGTGTGAGTATTTTAAATATATTGAGGAAAAATACTGAGAGAATAAATGTAGAGCTGTGAACGCTGTTCTCGTGAAATAAATACGTACAGAAGTCCTTGTTATCCAAGTATTCATTATCCGAGTCTCTGCAGTTATAAATTTGTAGAAAAATGCAAAAAAATCTTAAATTTGTATTTTTTACTATATCTTTACTATGAGTTTGTCGAAAAGTAATGATACAAAACTCACCTAGACAAGAAATCGCAAAAGTAAGGAGCTTGATGTAATAAAACAGAAAATAAATTAAATTCATCTTTCCCATCTACTAAGTAATTTTGGTCTCTGTTTTTTGTACCAATTAATTACTTTCTCAATTATTCCATCCGTAACCTGCATGTGTGTCGTCAGGAGTGCGGAATCCGCACACGATACTGTTTTTAATATAATACTGATCATCCTTAAATACAGTAAATTGTATGTTGGTTGCTGTTGCTATATAAAAGGTAATTATCGCTTACATAATTTTTAAGCAACAAAAGAAATGCAGCTTTCATATACACCCATTTATTAGAAACATACTTGTTATGGGTGCATTTGTATGACGTTTTGAGAAGACTTCTTTCACATCCAATTCATCATAATTCGTCATCAGTTCTCTATAAATTTCCAACCACATTACTAGACAGACATCTCTATTTTTGTTTAAATTGCATTTCTTATCAAATAAAGTTAATTGCAAATTCACTTTGCTATTATTCTATTATGTGTCCATGTTTGTTTTTACAAGCTGTATCTCCATGAGTGCTATCCGCATGACAGTGAAAGCGTAACTTAATCATTATTCACTTCCGCGTGCGTGTGTCCGCAATGAGCACAGTCTCGCTCGGATGACATTTACTCTGCTAGGGAAATTGGGTGAACGACTCGCAGGTATCAAAAAGCAGACTCATTGAAAATTAGTAATCTAAAAAAATTGAGTGAAGAATTTTGTAAGATTCGAAACACTAAGTGCTATGCATGAAATCCAAAGTTGTCCCTAATTTGAACGGTGTTCTTCTTATTTTATGCATTTTCAAACAATTAATCCATAAAGATAAATGACATTTTTGTATTTTTCTAGACAAACCAGAATGCACTATTACCGAAACAGAAATCGAAGAAGAAAAAGTACTAATTTGCACGGTAAATGCCAATCCTACAGAGGTTAGTTAGTTCGGACATTATTTTATAATAAAAATCAATTCATCAAGACCATGGTATTTCCATCTACCACAATTGCTTCAAAAGGTTTTCATTGTTTACTTTGAGAAAACTAGCTTCCCCAATGACCAACAATTAGAATAAAATGAGATCTCATTTGTTTATAAAAATCTGTTGAAATAGTGCCTTGATATCAAAATTGACTGTCAACAACAACAATGCTAGTTGAGTTATACATGTATTATCTCTTATGTATTACATCCCCTATTTTTTGACAGGTGACATTCGAATGGTACATACAAGATTCTAACGACACTATAGAAGATGATGCAGTCACTCAAAAAAATATTCAGAGTCTGCTGAAGCTTGATCAGATAAAGAGCTTCGAGGATTCCAGAATCTTTGTCTGTGTGGTGAATAATTCTGTTGGGATGTCTGAACCTTGCCAGCTTCCTGTACAAGGTAATTTATTCCATCATTTGAAAAATCTTTAGTAAATTACCCAAAACAACAAAATTCTTTTATACGGCAACGTGCAGTTGAATACAATATTTATTCATGTCATGTTTTTGTGATTATAATGAATAGAGAAAAATTTCTCTTATTTAAAAATATGTAAGAAAACTTGTTATGTTAAGAAAATATATTATTATAGTATGAGTGTTATGCTTCTGCGCTCAAAATAAGATTACCGTTTAATAATCATACCGTTTATCACATGACAGTAATTTTACTGAAAATCAAAAATCTATGAGTTTACTCATTCTAGAAATGAAAGATGCAATCAGGGACGTACCGTGGGCATAGGCGAGTAGGCAGTTGCCAAATGATCACAGTTTTTTTTTTAAATGACTGAATATTTTTGACACACGAATTTGGTTAAGAATAAATATGATACCTCAACGTCTTTGATAAAAAAAATGCCGACAAAAAACATTTTAAATGGTATTAATATTATGACCGATTGGTAAACAGTAGTTAAATTTATCCCAAAAATGTTCTTTAAATATAACATTTACCGATCTCAGCACTTTAGGCGGCAGATAAGATAATTTCAAAAAAAATATTTAGAAAAATAGTAAAAGCGCTATTTTAAACTCTGTCTAGGGGCGGCACCTGGCGTAGGAACGTCACTGGGTGCAATAGATTAATTTAAACATTTTGTTTTAGGGAGCCTTCCTTGGTGGCGATGGTGGAGCAGAACGGCGCTTCTTGTGGCTGGTGGTATTGGAATCCTGCTTATCCTGGTCATTCTTCTCTGCCTCATCATTCTCTGCATTTGCCGACGAAGAAGAGCTGCATCGAAATGTCAGTACTTTTCATAATATGATATTCAAAAACATATTTTCCTAGAAAACTTTGTTTGAAATTCTGAAAATACTTCCTCAGCCTATAGTGCAAAGCTTGTTACCTCACAAATAACAACTTCACGGAGCACTGTATTCTTAAAAGTAATAATTTGATAATATTGCTTAACACAGGGGTTCTTAACCTTTTTGTGGTAATGGGTGCATTTGATACTTAGGATAATAACAAAAAGCGCACACCAGATTTCTAAAAAAACATAATTTTATGTTTACAATATTATTACTCAATTTTTATTAGTCGGTAAATTATACATTTATATGTCTATGAGAGCATTTAAAAAATAAAAAGATATAAAAGTCAATACGGAATGAAAAAATTCTTAAAATATAGCAAAGCACAAGTAATGCGATCTTTGACATTGTAATTCACTTACAATTTTTTTTTAATTTGATTATTTTTTAGACACTATGTTAGGGTGCACAAAAATAGCTTTGCGAGCGCATCTTAATGGACACAGGGTTAAGAATCCCTGTCTTAAAATATTTAAAACAACAATGTCTTTCAGTTATAAAAGTGTGTTAGTAAAGTAAACATGAAATTTAGGGGGTCCCTTGTTGTGTATACACACACACACACATATATATATTATATATAGATGTGTGTATATATAGTGTGTACACAGGATGCATTAACTTACATTCAAATAACAAACATACAAGCAGAACATTGAAAATTTATAGCTTAATCAAGTAATACTTTTTAATAAAATTCATCGATAATGTCTTTAGGCAAAGTTTTAAATGTTGTAGATTTTTTTAGTTATGCAATTTGAGAATATTTGTTCTCATCTGTTTGTTGTATGCTGTTTTCAAAAAGTATAAAATGTAACTCTCCATAGAAAGTTGAATCTTTTTGTGAAATTTTTAAATGCGTTTTTTACCCATAAAAAAACACTTTAGACATCTAAGCTGAACAATTGATATCTTATTTCTGCATTTTAAAAGTGATGAGCTTTGCACTCTAGAGTAGACGATTTATTAAAACTATTTTAATCACAACTAATATTTTCATTCATTGTTTTTTGCATATTCCGTGCTTGATGTAATTCAACCTAACCTTGCAACGCGTGTGGCACTAATATTTTACAATACGGCTCACCAGACAATAGTTCCGTACCACTGGATGAGAGGGAAAGGTTAGTATACGGCTACAATTATTATTGTTATTTTCCGTCCGAGCCTGTTGCATGCAATTCACAAATGATTTGACATGATTATTAAAAGGCCTCTAAAGCCAATGTTTTGTATCTTTGATTTATTTTCATAAACATTTGAATATTTGTTGAAAATTCATGAAATGTATTCTTCATTAGGCACATCAATATGTGCCTACTAACTATAATATTAAATTTTTATCCAAGCACGAATCCGTTTCATTCCAATAATGATTTCAATTAATTAAGTAAAATATACATAAAACAGTTTTTACTTCTTTAAACTATTTTAATATTCATTCATTTCAATGTACCTCATGACTTTTCATCAGAGATGGACCTTTCAAAAATGGCAGTCATTACTGTGTATGAGAAGGTCGATTTGGATATACACTATAATTCTTTTTCAATAAAGATACTAATTTGTCAATAATGCATTACATTAAATAAGCCCCTGAGTTAGATGCATGTGTTATAATATTCTACAAGTATCATAAAAGTGAAGTAAGCCTAGTAATACACATTGCAAAACTGTTATCTTCCTAAAATATAAATATACAATCCACCAAAATACCAGTAAGTAAATATGTTATTAAAAGCCTGATTAACTATTTGGCTCACTTCACTTCTCGCGAGATTCATATTTTATAAAATCTGTGACAATTAATGGTTCAATGGTTATATTATTACGATAGTTTGTTCATAGCATACTGGAAACCGTTTAATATGAAAAATATTATGGTCTTATTGAAATGCTACACAAAATTACTAGCTGCCTCTTGTTTTCTTTTTTCACTAATCACTACAATACAACTTTCCTCCAAGTTGATAGAATAAAAATTAAGTCAACACACATGACAATAGTTAGCTTATTATGTTTGCAAAATGACTATTTTGTAGTGTTTTGTAATGTTTTTTTGTTTACTTCTTTTACGCAAAATAATTAGTTTTATGTTAAACGGATCCCACATTCCTTGTTTTCTTCCATATTAATTGAAAGCTTCTAATAAATTTTTATTTTATTTCATGTCCTCGATAATCATCAATAACACTCACTCCATTAATTCACGGCATGCGCAAAAACACTCATTTATAATTCAACCGCTGTCCCGAAATATAGTTCAGCAATTACTATTCAGCACGAAACATCTATAGTACAGGCCATGGTCTCGCAAACCATTTCACCGAGAATTCAACTTCCTACGACACCGGTTCAATACTCTGAAAAATCTCGCCTAGTGCCGTTACAGGGGCAATTTATTATGCCCCAGACTCGGCAAAGTGGTAACGTGAACCCATTGCCCGCAAACCAGTTGACGGGAAGATTGCAAGCTGATTTGAGTCAATTAGAAGCCAGTTATCAGGCTACGCTGCAAGCTAAACAGAACGCAAAGTCAAACGCGAGTCTCAATAAAATAATGGATCACGATCAAAGTGTTAGTTTTACCAATGAAATAAGACAAACCAGAAGTTCTAATATGAAGCCTACGGAAATCGATAATAAGAGAATATTTGGATATAATAACAACAATGATATATCCACAAACGATAAAGAAATCAGTAAAAGTCATGATCAAAATTCACAGAAGATCACTTCAGACCCGCAGCTGGATGTCGTAGCATCTCCTAACAAATGGCCGTTGAAACCGGGCGTGTTAGTTCACGTCAACTCAAACCATTCTTTAAGTCCAAAAAGATTTGGAAGAAATCAAATCAAAACTCCAGAAACTAATTTAAACGCTAATGCGTCGATGAAAAAAGATTCAAGGCCGATTGATGATCCGCAAATCAACGCACAACAGACCGGTGCTTCAAAGGATATGTCAAAACTTGGAATTTTAGAAAGAAATGATGTCGCCGACATAGTTCACGTAAATGACGACGATGAAGCCGCCCGAGGCGATTGTTCCGTTAGATTTAATTCAGACAGATGTAAAAACATTATGAAAACAAAAAAGAAGAAATCTAAGTTTTCCAAGATATTTGGAAAAATTGATTTTATGAGTATGGGTAAAAACTTAAAGAGTGATGAAGATGAATGCTTAAGTGATGACGGTACCCAAAACGAACATAAAAAAGTCAAAAGAACTAAATCGAATAAAAGAGCGTTGTCTTTGGTCGGGTTTACTTTGAAAGACGGGCAAATTAATAAAGAACATAAAGCCAGAGGATTCAGAGGGATATTTCAAATGAACACCCAAATTGTAATGCGAAATTCGGAAGGTATTATAAAATTTTCCTATAATTAACTCGATAAATCAATTTACCGCATTTCAAAACCATGATTAAATATTGCAATTAATCAACAATTAATCAAAATAGAAAGTGTTTTACTGTATTTGATATAAACAAGAATATTTATTTTACATTCAGCACAAATCTTTCTAAATCACAAGTTTGCACAGAATAGAAAGTATCCATTCTTAAGCAGTGTTTTGCAGGGCACCACTTCTTCATAACTACGCCAGGTTAAAATCTTTTAATCGGTGAATAGAAATTTATGTAACATTATAATAATTATATAATTTCAGCTTCATATTCATTTGTTTTTGCATGATCACTGTCGCTTTATTTGTTGTTTGTGTTATTATTTTTAGTTGTAACATTTAGAAGACCACCGAAAGCAAACGAGTTAGGTGAGAGCGACAATAAAAATGAGAGTGTAATAATCGATACTAATATTAAAACAGGATTTAACAACTCAACAGAATCTAGAGGAAGTTATAATTCAAGAAAACGAAAAAAACCAGGGCTAGGTAATTATTACTGTTAAAAACGATTTCCTGACTGATAAACTAACGTATAATTGTCATAATTACTTTGGGTTAGTGCTTGTGCAGATGCATTTTCTTGGAAGTATAATTAAATAAATTATTTTTATTTCAATTTTGCAGAATACCAATGTTCAATTCAAATCAAATTTCTCAAAACAATTTTTCTACATTCCTCAGTGTTGAATTTCATGAAATGATGCATTTGTTTTACCTAAAAAGTGAGATTGCATAATTTGTAAAGGTCAAAAATTCCTGCGACACCAATCAACTGTTTCTTGTAAACAATTGCAGCATAACATCATAAATAAAGCAATCACTTTTCCTACAACCCGATATATCATTTTGATAATTTTCCCACAGCAGAAACATTTAAAAATCCCTCAGCTGGAGAAGACTTTTCAAAGTATTTCCTTAGTAACAAAGTCATACTTGTTTATTGATATTAGCCATATTTATTTTTGCATTCAATTTCAGCCCCAGGTGGTGCTGATAAAGAACCGGGAATTGATAATCCTGGAGTCTATGAAAATCTTCCTTTCCATGGACTTCAACAAGCTCCCAACAAGGTCAGTGATTTAAAATATTTTGAATACATTTGATATTATTTTTTTAGCTTAAAATGTTCGCTTAAATTCTTTGTTTGCAATATATTCATACAAGGATCTGATCCAGACACAAATCACTATTAGCATTACCTGCACGTAGAAGCCCATGGATGAAACCCGGGCTCATATGAATCTTAACTCAATGGCTGCTACAAATGAGATATCTCATATTTTTTTTGTGCTCAACACACCAGTTACTAGTTAACTCGTCAATAACTAATTAAATTATTAATTGCAAATTATAGCCGACATGCTAGGTAATTACGTAATTTTTTCTACGGCAGCTACAAGGCTAAGTGTAAAAATAATATATATTTTTAGCAATCTAGTGATTAATATACATATAATCTAGTATAATCCAATGAAATAAAACAAACACATTTTACTCTTGCACTTTATGCCTGAATATAGAAATAATTTTATCCATGTTTTATTTTATATCTGAAGTCATTTATTCTTATTTCACATTTCAAATGAAATTACGTACAATAAAAAAGTGCTTACTTTTTATTATTTTTTTTGGTTGTATAATAATTTTTGTTTTGTATTTTTTTCACGCTCTGCATGAATTTTGTGGCTTTGTGTTATATTCACTCTAAACCAAACTAATTCTGAAATGATAAACGACAAAAAACAACAATACATATGTGTAATTGTTTGAAAAATCATCACTGTATGTTGTGTTGTACTGAAAATCATAACTCAACGGAAACTGCAGCCAATACAAATGATTCAGCCGAGAGTTGTACGAGCGATCGCCGAGCAGAACTCCGATAAGTCTCCTGAATCTGCTTTGGAAAAACAGTTACGGTGCAATCCTTCATTTACTCCTCGAATTCTTTCTTGTCCTCCTTATTCTCACAATCTACGACCGATAAACATGCCCAATCCAGGAATATCAAATACGTCTATTGATACTCTTGTCCCGTCGACATCTTCTTTCAATAACATTACATCTCTCGGAGCGCAGAGCTTAAATAGTTCTACTTCTACCCTGAAGCCTTCATTGCCACTTTTTTCACGCGGATTGAACAACCATTCGGCTGATCAAAGTGGTTCATTTCATCACAGTGCTCATTTGGAAACATTAAACGAAGATTGCTTAACATCAGGTGACGAAGAACAAAAGTTTCATTCGTTGGACGCCAAAAAAGATCATTGCAAACGGAAAGAGTCGCAATTTAGTTCTATGAAGGTGGTGAGAAAGCGAAAGTTAGACAGATGTTATCCAAGTACACGTCAAATTGACTATATTTTGATAGATAAAAAACAGTTAAATTCAAAGAATGGGCAACTCGGTATGAATAATAAGGAAACACCGAAGATATCTAAAGATGTCATATATGCCAACTTCCCAGGTCTTTTTAGTCCAGCAATTTCTAGTCCCGAAGTAGGTATGATGACCAATAGTCTAACTTCGGAAAGTATGAACGTGTCATTCCAAAATTTAACAGATTCTATACAAATATATGAAAATAGTCCAGCGGAAAAGTCTAAAACACTATTCAATCCCAACAGAAGTGATTCGAAAACTCCTACTCCGGCTCCGAGGACTATAAAATCACCTCCCATCACTCCAGACAAAAATTCTAATAAAACCTCGAAAGAACATGTCTATGCAAACTTTTCTTTAAGAATGATCGGTTCAGAAACAAATGATAATTTGATTAAAAAACCTGAGTCCGACGTAAAGACTCGATGCTTTACCGATGATAAATCAAATTTCCGATCTGCATTCATACCCATATCTGAAACCCCGAAAACATTACCGAGAAAATTTTTAAAGACTGAAAACATATCTGAAAAAATATCTGAGAAATCAACTAGTCCAAAAAAATGTCATCCTAGCTTTAATTCGTTGACCTTTCCAAAGAGGACAACCAAAAGTGGAATCCTTTTTGATAAAAATAAAGATATCACAGTGAAAGAGAAAACGGTAGGAGTAAAGGAAGGCAAAGTGATCAGCAGCAAAACACCTTCGAGAGCTTCTTCATTCAATGAACCAACTGTTCAGTTAAATCTTGCATCATCAGAGAGAACATTGAATTTACTGACAGGCTTAGATGACTCAAAGCATGATAAAAAAGATTTAACCAAAATATCTCCGAGTATTGTAGACGCTACACCGAAAGTGAAACCATTTATTGTTAACAGTATTCTTTCAAACGTTGATAATTTGACACCACTAAAACAAAATCTTTCCTTTCAAAATTTTGCGCACAGTAGTCATTTTAATATGAGGCCAAGAATAATTGTTGAGACGAGTTCTGCTCCTTTACACTCAAAATCAATTGAAAGTGTGTCTAAAGATTTGCTTGGTAATGAATCGATGGCAAAAGTAATACCCAAGCAGCAAATGTTAATCCAGCCAGCAAAAGTTCCTTTACAAATCCCAAATCTGCTTCCGAAGCCCATACCTAAAATCCATCCAGTTCAAAAACAAGCCGTGAGAAGAAGCCAAAGTAGTGTTAGTTCGAAGGGTGCATCAGAGTATAGACAAAGTTGTAAAAATCCAAGTTCTGATGTGCATGATGGATCACTTGTCAGGGCTAAGATACGAGAACTTAACTTAAGACAGGTAATTTTGATTTTTCATCACAATAAATTTATACCATCCTGATGTCTCATAACAAATGGTTTCCATACTGGAAGAATTTTTAATTAACTTTTCCGGTTCTAAGCTCAAGAAATGCGACCCCAATACCTACATTTTCTTAAATATCTATTTTAATATGGGTGATACAATGTTTATAATTAAGGTATTCTTATATCATAGTTTTTTGGACCTTTTGTAGCTTATATGAATACACGATAACGCGATGCGATAGTGAGATAAGCACTCGCTTATCAGCGATCGTTCGTAAGATAACTATGCGTGAGCGCATCAGTTGCAAATACATATTTGCACTGAAATGACGTCTTTTTTACGCGCAACATAAAATATGATTATTTATTAAAAAACCACGGATTTTTATAAAAAAATGTATGAGGAATGATGCAGAGAGATATTTTAAAGCCCTTAGACTATTTTTTTTTTTGAAATTCATCAGAATAGGGCCAATAATGAGGAAACCACTGGGGTCCCTAAACGACCCCCATCGGTAGAGAAGTATTTTTCTAGTCTCCGAGCCGCGAGAGTTAATAATAATTTAAATTCGGTGAAAACAGCATTTGAATGTTTAACCCAAATCCAGGCCAGGCTCGGCAATCTGATATTGATTGTCAGTCCCAGGGACGTGTCATATTTTTTTTATGGAGTCAGCGGTAAAGTTAATTTAAATAATAAATGTTTTTTAAGATAATAAAGAAATATTTCACTAGTAAAGCAGCATAAACTATTAATTTAATCATTCACACATAGCAAAAATATTACCGAATTAAAAATGAAGTAGAATTTAAAAAAGCCAACCAATCATTATAGAGAAAATGACAGTTAAAGGTAAACAACTAAGTTTATTTCAAAGATTTAGTTACATTTTGCAATTGATTCTGGTGTATTTTTGTTGATAATGGGAGTACATACACAAACAATTAATAATTAGTTTTTTAACCAAAACTGGATATCAAATAAACCAAATATTTAGGAATCTCACTCACTATATAGTCAAAACGGGTAACTTTGGTCATTGGTCTAACATTGACCCATTTGGACCCATTGTAAGAAAAATGATTTTAAAATATGACGATATAATGTTATGGTCGTACCATTGCCACCTGTATGTTTCTAAGCAAAGTAATGTTATTTTGAAGACATTTGGAGGTAAAAATATGAATTATAATTTATCATATTGTAGCTGTCAGTTGGGTATTTATCATATTTTAAAAAACTTTGGTCGGCAATATTTTTAATTTGTATTTCTACTCTATAAACTGTGAGTTATATGTTTTTAGCCTACTATTATGTACAAAAAACACAAAGTCATAAAGGAAAGTTGTAAAGACCTTAAAATTCTTGAGGTTGTAGTAATTATTGTGAATATTTGTGACATGTGTCAAAATTGGGGTGCAAACTTTGGCCCACACTGTTTTATCTGTATTTATATATCAGGCATAGAAATATTTCTATAAACGTTTTGTGAATTGAATCTGAAAATGCTAATACTCATCTTTATCAAATAATACCACACGTAATACTAACGGTGATTTATAAAAAACAAAAAAACCTTCAGAGCTGGGCTGACGCTACCCGCGTTGATAGTACTCATTTTTTTCTTATTTGCTGTTATAAACATTTGCCAGTATGTACTGAGACAAAATGTTTATGTATAAAAAAATGCATTAAAATATCATTTTAACTACATTGAAATAATGAACAGAATTATTCCAAAATATGAACAGTTTTCTACAAGAAATTAAAACAAGTCTTAATATATTTATTTATTTTTACCATTTCCGCTCCCAATGTGGAGCATATGGACTCCTAATAGAGTTTATCTCAACAGAAGTGTTTCTATGAGAACTGCTTGTTACTCAGTTGCTCAACCTCTCTTTTTCCAAAGAGAGTAGGAATAGAAGGAAAGGGCTAGGACAGGACTAGTGGTTAGCTAATCCCTATCGATACGTCCCGTTCATAGGATAGGATGGGTGGGAGGGGGGAATTCAAGACATCACATACATTCATGCCTTTGAACAGAAATTCATAAATCGATTGAAAAATCAATTTATAAAACTGCCCATACTGGGATTTGAACCCGTGACCTCCGTAGCGGTAGCCAACGACATTGACCACTCGACCACACAGGCGGCAAATAGGTCTTAATAATAGTGTTATATTAAAAATTTGTATCAATATAACGTATTCAATTTTGAAGAATTAATATGGTGATATTTATTACTAACTGAAGTAGTATTTTGCATAATGACAGACTCAGTTGCGGAATAAAAAAACTAAAAATTACTAAATCTTTTCAGAATACTAACCCGTTAGAACAAGTGACGCAAAAACTCAACCGCACACATCCGCAATTTAAGAATAACAATCGACCGATACAATTACCTTTGCAGAAACATCACAGTTTTTGTTATTTTCAACCTATTCATTCAGTCAGTCACACTGAAGATCTTAACGAGAACACCGCAATCGGACCGCTAGTGTATAAACCAAACAAACAAAAAAGCAAACACAAAGATCTCAATCATTCATATTTTGACAGCCGTGAAACAGAATCCAAAGAGAGATACGGCAGGAGACTGGATTACCCGATAAATGAGAATGCGCTTAACTCTGAATTCAACGATGACTCAATTGATCCTTCTCATAGAGAATCCTTAAACAGATTGCATGAACTATTAAAACGTGATAATAAACCAAGTATTAGTAGTGGACAAAAGAAAAATAGTCAAAACACCTACACAATGAACTCTTTGAATCAACATAAATACGTCCCCACTGAGAAACAAGGCAATGCAGTTTTTCAGAAGAAAAGACTCGTTTACGCTGACCTAGACTTGGAGGATCACGATCAGAAATATAAAGACAAAGTTAATTCAAACAAAAAACTTTTCTCCAAAGATTCCGGCGATAAAGCGAAGAATAAAGATGGAAATGTATCGAGTGCGCAAAGGAAACCGCGAACTGAATATGCCACAATTAAGTTTGAGGAAGTTGACATTTGATTGATGAGCCTTTTTCAGGCGGAAGGTAAGGACTAACGTCCGTGCATGTTTTGCAATTAACTAAATAAAATATTATTTACCCGCTTTAACAGTGTCAAGTCTCAGTGACAAGTTTCTCTATTAATAAGAAAAACACACATTTTGAGGGACTAAACATTCTCATCAGTTGTAAATACTCACTTGCTCGGTGAAACTGGTTCTAATCTTCTAATTCTAATCAAAATATTGATGTGTTAATTATTAATTCAATAATTGAAATTACAATGTTCAATTGATATTGAGAACAAGCCACAAATAAACCGTCAGTAAATAAATGATTTATTTTCCATCATTATTTTCAATTATTAAATCAAGTTTCGTGTGGCACACCTTTAGTTGATGTGTTTTTAGTCTGGGCCTAAGCTATTGCGTTAAATTAAATCAATTGAATTGCCTGTTTTTTTTTCTTGTGAGTAATACAATTCCCTTTCTATTCTGTTTGTGAAGCCTTACAAACCTGACATCAACGATCAACTGATTTATGCTGATGCTGACTTGAAAGACTACGGACCCATCAACTACAAGCAAGCCTCCATCTATGCCAGGATGAAGCAGATTAAGGAGCAACAGAAGATGGAGTTCGCGAGAAAAGACGAGTAATAATCTGAAAAATTTCAGAAGATTGAATATTTCAATAATAAAAATAGTCAATGATATTTTTCAATCTCCTCTCTCCGTTATATCCGATGAAACGGTAAAATTATTGTGCATTTTAGTCACTATTTTTGACTGACTTTTTTTATTTATTATTTATGAACCATATAATTTATTATTTCTACGAATTTTGTAATATATCAGTTTTTTTAAAGCTGAATTCTTTTTCTCAGTCTAGAGAAAACTGTCTTCAGTTTGTAAAACGAAATTTCTTCATTGAAGCAGTTTTTAGATTAAAAAAAAGTCCTATTAAAATGAGAAATGTAAAAAAAAACCTATAAATTAACATAAAAGATTTTTATGATATATGTTTGATGTGCATTCATTATTCAATTATTGTACATAATACAACTAAAAAGTGACTAAGTACTTAATGTAATCTAAGATTAGAAAAATTATTATATAAATGATTGTATCATAACGAACGCCGAATAAAAAAAAGTATTAAAACCTTTGATGCACTTATCATTTTAATTAGAAAGTTAAAAAATATTAACATAGCAATTAAAAAGATACTGTCGTCATAAGTAAAACGACAGTAATTATCGTATTTGGAGCCATTAACATAATTTGTGATTAAAACCATATCGTGAACAGAAATTAACGCCATAACACGTTTTGAGAATAGTCAATGTTTTGTGTTCTAATTATTCTTTAAATTGCTTAATTTTTAGAGCTATTAATTTATTTTTTGTTTTAATATGCACGGTAAGCTTTATTCTAGATAGTGAAAGTGAGCTACCTCTCGATTTTTATTCAATCAAATTGTTTTATTTAAAGTAATAAAAATGGTACAAAAAATCAAGTCATTTTTTTAAATTTTATCATATAGTATATTTTGTTTGGCGCGCTAGTAGAAACCACATACTCTCAACATTATGTTTAATTTATAAGTGAATCGTTGCTTTGTGTTTCTGATGTTCTCAAAAAAGTAGTACAGTCTTAATTCATATGGTTGTTTATTTAATTTTTTAATGAATACAGTTCCTTTTTTATCAAAAATTACCTTCTGATCATTGTTTCGTTAAATTATTTTATCGTTTCAATTGTGAATAAGTAAAAACATGCTGATAATTGAGACATGATAAAAAATCGATCATTAACTCCATTACAGAGTATAAATCGTCACCTTTCCGGCAGAAGATGGTAAGTAACAGAACTAACAAAAATGTGTCAAGTATACAGAGACATTATTTCATATAAATTCTTTGTCTGGAATAACTCAGTTGGTGCATTCATTGATTACACCAGTTTGCCTAAAAATAATTCATTTTTATAAGCAATTATTTAAAATGCTGATTAAAGGTAGGCAATATTTCTCTTTCTAATTACTTTAAACTTTTATTTGTGTCAGATTGTCATCAATACATCATAAAACAACATATTTTGATGTTATAATTATTTATGTAACATAAAATGTCAATGCCTTTATTCCAAAAGCTGAAATTTTTTCTTTGCTGTTTACTCAGAACTATCAATCTGTTACTCACCAACTTTTGCCAAAACAATGACGATATACTTGGCTCAGGATTTCTGTGCATTATTGTGTAGGTATTTTATAAAGACCTATACCACCTAAAAAGTTATAATGCACGGAACGCAAGTGTGCTCAGAATCAATGTCAACAGCCAAACTAATTTGTCACAAGCTGTGTTTGATTATTGCAGCATCTTTGTGACAATCATCACTGCTTTAGTGACTTTTCCTTGTATAAGACTTGCCTGAACGGGAGTTAATGATAACATAAAATCAGATATATTGAAAAACAAAACATAAATAAGTGAATTTAACGAATATTTGCTAATCAACTACTTTTTCTTTTTAATGGCATTAAAATAGGAGATGAAGACTTCTGCTTGAACGCCCACTATATCATAATGTTTGAAAAAAAAATTGTTTTATAATAATATATAATAATTAAGCAAATCAAACTACAGTTTTTATCAAATTAAACTTAGGTTCAAATTGCTGTCATTTTACTTATGATGATGGAAAAAATGGATTCAGTAGATCGATATGTATATTAAATAAAGATTCTTTTCGCGGCCACTTTTCACATAGCAATATTTCAAATAGTCCACTTTTACGGGCAGTAAATTTCGTGAACTTAATATTAATAATACTAAGAGTCGTAAATTTTATTGCTGTAACATTCTGTAATATAAAAATCATATCACAAGAAAGTTAACAATGTTGTAGTTACAAACGGCACCACTTTGTGATTTCTTCATGAGTTAATACTTGAAGATTATGTTCAAGAATGGCAGAATTGGTGTCAGCAACTCATAAAAATACTCTTGGAAACATGTCATTGATTTATCCTTTCTCCTTCCACCTCAGATACTAAGAGAATCATTCTAATCACTTTTGATCAACCTGTATACCTGAGTCAGCCTTATATGAGGATGTTATTTGCTAACACGGCTCATTCCAAAATGGCTTAAAAATGAAACTTAATTTTGTAAAACAATATACATTTTTAAAGTATTTTTTGTTTTACATTACTTTGAAATGATATTTTGTATGTTATAAAGCCATGTTTGAGACTGATTTCTAAAAATACTCTAAAAATTTATATTTATTTACTAAATTACATTCATGGTTCATGTTTCAACAATATTGGAATGAGCCGAGTTTGCAAATAATAGTCTCATATGTAAAATCACTGAAAATCTGGCCTTATCAATAACCTAACAAGTATGCAAACTGTTGGTAAGAAGTAAATAATAAGGTACAACCTTTTGTAAGCCGGGTCAGTAGAATTATTTAACATTTAACACCCGACTGGTTTGCTTGTTGTATAATTAATTTATATTATTATAATGATGTTAATATATAAACAAGCTATTTATGATTATTCTTCAAAAACGTTCAATATACCCTCATAATTTAAGTATAATAATAATCAATCCAGCCAAATATTGCTTTATAGTCAAAAATATATCTCATTTATCAAACTTATTGTCAAGATAATAATATTATTCATTCTAAAATATTTAATTCTGTATTGATAATATTTCAGTACTTACATATTTATACTCATAAAGGCTCATAATATTTTGAATTATGTGTAAAAAATTATTTTTGCTTTATCATTAGTACTTACTCAGTATACCTACAATAATAATATGTTTAAAGAAGTTTTTAAAATTACATATTTTTTAACAATTAAGTCATAACAAATAAATAGTCAATTTAAGTTAAAAAGCTTTTTTCAAGGTATGTACCCTATAAACCAATAATTAGTGAAATCAGACAAAACATGTACATAGAAAATCAAATTATTGTCTGTAATTTCAAATAGATGCAACTAAAATTGGTATCTTCGTAATTTTTCAATTCATTTCATCATTGATGTCCTTAACAAAGTTTCTTTTCAACATTTTCTAATAATCTGACAAGAACACTTTCGAGAGCAGCTTCTACACAGAAGTAATTAATAATATTTTATGTCCTCTTCCAATGTGGATCATATGGGCCTTTAATAGACCTAATCTATACAAAAACCTTTCTACAAGAAATGCTTGTTGCTCAAATTTATTTTTCAAAGAATACAGAGATAGAAGGATAAAGCTAGGACAGGACTAGTAGATAGAAAATTACTATCACTAACTCTACATTTTAAATATCTGAAGGGCTTAAAGGAATTTTAATCATCACATACATCAATTTCCTTGTACAAAAATTCATAGATCAATTTATGGAATTGTCGGTACTGGGATTTGAGCCCGTGAGAACCGTACTGCAAACAAAGCTAACGGCTGGATCATATAGCCCTGGCTGATAATAAATACAACATCTAAAATGACTGGTTGGACCCTGAAATTTCTGAATAGAACAAGAATATTAAATATACATTTGTGCATGCTTAAAAGCTGCTAGCCCCAAACTTACCAGAGGATAATGGTTCTCATATTCACTACCAAAAATGGGAAAAAGGTTCATATGATGTTATCTCTTCAAGTAGGTCTTGGGTCATTATAATCCTTAATAGATTTGTAATTCTAAAAAAACTGGCAAATTAATTATACACATAAATCTATTGATTGATTGTAAGCCTGAAAATAAATTCTGGCGTTGGCTGAAAATACATTTGTTTGCTAGGATAGATTGTAAAAATCATAGTTAACTATAATAAATTGAAAAACACTATGTATACATACATATAAGATATAATGGTTTTTTTTTTATTTCTAGTGACTGATGAATTGTGCTATTTGATTGTTACTTTAATTTTATAGGTAAAAAATACAAATAGATAAGCAAAATTTTATGAGTAAAGAAATTCGTAACTTTGAATATTTTAATATATCGTCATTGTACTGCTAGAGGTTGGTAAGTAAGAAAGTTGACAAAAATTATGTGAGAAACTCTTTCCTTAATTATTAGTTTGTTACTTACTAACTTCTTCCAATACAATAATTTTAATAGTGATGAATTATTTAAGTAAATAAAATTATGTATACCATAATTAAACTATACTGTAGGTATGCTTATAAATGTATTAATTTATTCAATATCATAATAATAACTAGACAATTCATATTATAGAATGAATTTCTTAAATTTAATGACAAAATCCATCAACAATATTTTTTTTTTTAGTTTGAATAAACATGTATGTAATTTATAGATAAAAATATGTTAAATACAATTTAATAGTTAAATTGTAACAGAGCACATTTGGCATCTGTTATTATAATGAATGGAAGCTCTATCTAAATTATCATTGACAATAATGCAATTGACCTATTGGTATGATATTCAATTTGAGTTTTTGTAAAATTGTTTTTAGCACAGTTTTCTAATCAGATCAATAGTAACACAATTAACAAAAATGTTGTTTATATTTCTGCATGAAATCAGTCTGACAATATTCTTTCTCTAATAAATGATTGACAAAATTCATCGTAGTAGAGATGGTTTTTTTTGTAAATAAATGTTAAGAGATCCAATTCTAATTTTGAAAACAATAAGCTAGTGTTGCTAGAAAATTTTAAAGTGGCTGTAAAAATCCAATATTTTTTATTGTTACAAAGACAATATTTTGACAAAATGCAAAGATATTCTGCCAAAGATAAATAAATCCAATTTATTTGTTAATGACAGTTAATTTTACTATTAGATTATCTTTCAATTAAATCCAAAGTATTCTCGATTTCAGTAAATTTTTAGTTATATGTATATTAATTTTATTTTATTTAACATAAGTCATAACAAGTATTTTTGTATTATCGTCCATAAATGATATCATTAAGATTTTGGCTATTTGGTGACCACCCCTCTTCCAAACATCAAAGATTTCTTGAGGAAATCCTCAGGAAATCTTTTAACCTTGTTGAAACTACATCACATTTTGAAAACCCACATGCTACAAAAAATGTAATCTTGTAATCCTTTTACAAAATTAATTATTCACCCATGAATATAATATATCACAATACCTTTAGGGTTTTATACATTTATTGGACTAAATAATTTAAAATATAGTGGTGATTTGTGTCAACAGTTCTCTGTGAACTCATTTGATTTGTGTTTCATATTGAATACTTATGGTTTACATACTTTATAAAATTGCAATATCTAAGAAGCATTTTCGTCTAGCTCATATTTTGAAATCCAGTTTTTGAGAGTTTTGTGAAAATTCAAATAGGGAATACAAAAAAACAAAATGATCGTTTGCTATATTATATTCTAATTTCAAAAAAAATACAAACAATCTGAATTCACAGTTTGGTTATTTGTTTTTTAAAAAGTCATATTTGTAATGTTTATTATCGTTGAGGAGTGGTTTATCTAAAAGGCTTATTTCCATTTTTGACCTTAAACCATATTTTGATCGCCTTTCTAATAGTGAAATGTGACACAAAACATTGCAAAATAGTTTCATACTAAACATCTTATTTCCAACACAGTTTTTCTGGTTATTGACAAAAATTCCTATATGGAAATACACCCATTCCACCCTTTACCTCCTTTTTTACTGTAGATATCAAATTTATTTTTCTTTATCATTGCTTTGATGATACCATAATCTGGTCCATATGAAATTTAATATAACTTTAGTAATAGTCGTAAAGTTATAATTGCAGTTTTTTCAGCGATGTTTGGTTAACAATCTTTGTGGTGGCTTAATTTCCATCAAGTGTTACATTATCTTTATATATTTCCACTCAATAACTCTGTATAGCAAAATTTTAATAATTTTGGTTACAATCTGTATTCACTTTATAATAACATTTAAAAATCTTTTTTGCTGAGATATTTTTTTAAATCTGCTGTATAAAAATATATTTATTCAAAAAAAAATGAAGAGGTGTATTTCTAAAATTTGATGTATTTATTTATTATTTGTAAATAGCGCAAAAAAGTTAAAACTTTTGAATTTAGAGCAATAAAATATTTTATATGTCTAATATTGAATAGTGTATGAATAGAACCTTTAATGGCTATATGAATAAAACATTATTTATAATTATATTCTACAAATAAAGTATTTATTGTATTGTAATAATTTACCTTGTTTTATTTCATTATATTTTTTAAATTTTGAGACTGAAATCTGCAAATGGCTTCACAGCGTCCAGAACAAAGGTAAACGTTATAAATAAAAAAAATCTATATTTGTAAATAAATATGGCATTAAAAAACAAATATTACCATCTTAAGCCATTGAATATTTTTAATATAATAAATGGGCTCAGTCAAAAAGATGTACCAGACTAGTCCTGTTCAATATACCCCAATTTCAAATCTTGACTGAAAAGTTACAATAATACAATAATATTAATTTTACTATTTATTATTATGCAAAACAATGAAATTGATTAAAAATGTAAATCTAAAACTGGCAAATAATTTAAAATAACTTACTGCTTAGATAGAAATCATTAAAATTCATTAAAATAAATATTTTATTGTCTTTGATTTACTTAACAAAAAATATTGCATTCTTCTATTTACATAAGAGCTATTTGTGGAAACATCTGAAATAACACTTCAACAGTTGTTGTTTTTTAATTTGAATTACTCCTATGAGCTAGTGGATGCAGTGGTGTACTATTTAAAGGCGACAATGGTGACAATGGATTATTGGACAACAAAGATGACAATAGATTATTTCTTATCTTTCAAATATACAATCACTCATTCCGATCCCTGTTCTTATCAGTAGATGCTCTTATCAATATCAACAAGCATGTACTAGACATAGTTGAAAGAAAAACACTGAATATTATCCAACCAGGGAGTATATAATTTTTCCCTGGAAGTATCACAGTATTTATCAATTACGAAATATTCATTGCCTGGTCGCGTATCATTAATTGAAAGGGCTGACTAGTGAAACACCATCCTATAAACGACGAAAGCTTCAATGCCTGAACGCATTCAACAGCCATTTCAAGGTGACATATGCAACCTATTGGGAAAAATTGGCACAGGATAGAGGCAGATAGAAAATTTACTTTGAGAAAGATGGTCCAACTAACCATGGGCTGGCAGCCCAATGATGAAATATATATAACGTTCCTAATTTACACTGGAATGGAAATCCTAAAGCAGTGTCTGCCTTTTTTACTTCACGGCACACTGGTGAAAGAGGAATTATTCCGCGGCACAACAAATAAAAATGTCTTAAAAAAAGTAAATGTAATTTATTAATAAGAATATAGAAAATCAAAGAGTAGGTAATTTTTTTAAAAATATTTTATCAACGTATTATATGTATGTATATGTACATGTATGGTAATAATTCTATCAGTGAGAAGAATACAATTGTATTAAAATACGGCTCTTAATTACATAAAAAAACACATAACTTCCCATCTACCATATGTAACCACTCTCGTTGTTTTTGGTTTCATTTCCACGAGCGCTGAAAATCCTAACTCACGAAGATATAGATTCCCAATGGCAACAGATATTTAATTGCTATTGTAATCAATCGAGGATGTTTAATCCAAAGCAATAGCCATTATTCTAACAACTGTAGCTCAGCCAATGCGGCTTGATTATCAAATGTACAATGGTACATTTGATAATCAAGTGAAGAAAAATAAGACTACACTACGTATATACCAGCGTCACTCTATCCTATTATGTACGAATGTGACAAATATTTATTGGAATATGTAGGTGTTGAATTTATTTAAAATTGAAGAAAATTTGAATGATTAGGCATTATTTAAAATTAACATTTTTGAAGCTTCTTCCTTGGCAGCACACCCTAAGACTTCTTGCCGCACACAGATTAGCAGACACTGTTATAAAGGAATGGTAACTCAAGTACTAGGGTATGATAAGTTTACATATTATGTATACATGGTAATGTATTTGTTAGTAACTGGAGATCAAGTAAAACCTTTTACATATTGGGGACTTTGTACAAATAGTTTGATTGTAAACAATGAAAACAAATATGTTTTCATATTTAGCATATTTCACAACCAGCTGAATAAATAATTTATTTATTAGAAAAAGATAAAACAAAGCATTACAGCTAAGGCATAAGTGCCATGTATTGGATAACTAATTTTCTTTCGAACAAGTAATAGTTTGAAAAATAAAAAAAACTGATTAATTCGCTGATTGCTCAGTCGAGTAGTCAACGTCGCTGGCTTCAGTTGGATTCTGCTTATATAAGAAATAAATGTATCACTAAGCTTAAAACTATTGATGGCAACATGGATGAAATTTACTAATGATTTTATTTTAATGACTTTTAATTTGCTGGAGAAATATTTACTTGGCACATAGTCTTTGTAGGTTTTTGAAGCTTAATATTATATTATAATTATATTATCATCTTCCTTACCTTACTTTCGACACATTAGAAATTGTCAAAAAGCTTTTTTCTTCTTTTTTTATTTTATGTAAGTATTATTAAATGAAAATATAAGTTAAAACCATATACTTTTTTAAATACTTATTCACCAATGTTTTACATTGTGTAAAGTAATCTATATATTAATAGTCGTTAATGTCCGTCCGTCCGTCCGTCTGTAAAATGTCCCCGATTTTCCCTCCCCCTCCTTCGCCCCAGCCACGCTGTCAACATTTTTTTATTCATACTAAAGAGATACTTTTTTCGTTTGTATATTATGGTCGCGATTTCGCCTTTTCGATGACGTCAAGAAAGACGGTCCCCCTCCCCCCCATCCTGCCCCGCTGTCGTCATTAATTCATTTCTTCATTTTTCTCTGACGTCATGAGTGAATTTTTGAAATCATGACATTTTTATTTTATTATGTGTAAAAACAATTAATTTTCAAAAAATATTCTCTCAAGCTGTGGGATTCGATACCATGCCCCAGTTTTCATGCGCGACGTTCGGCCACCCAACGCACTGCTCCACAAGTGCAATTGATGGTTACGAAAAAAAAACTCTATTTAAAGTTTTAGTTAACTAATAATGACATCTGTGGGTGAAATCTTGCACTAAACTAATTTGAACCGTTCTGCAGCGTTGTGAGAGGCTATATAAGACTGCTCAATTATATATAATAATTTAATATATAATAATTTAATATATAATAATTTAATTAACTATTTATTTATATATATACGAAAAATGGTTGTTAGCAAGCTTAAACATTATTCCAAATATTAAATAATTTACGAGGTCTATTTCTGCTAATACGAAAAATGGTTGTTAGCAAGCTTAAACATTATTCCAAATATTAAATAATTTACGAGGTCTATTTCTGCTAATACGAAAAATAGTTGTTAGCAAACTTAAACATTATTCCAAAAATTAAGTAATTAACAAGGACTATTTTTGCTACTATGAAAAATGGTTGTTAGCAAACTTAAACATTATTCCAAAAATTAAATAATTTACGAGGTCTATTTCTGCTAATAGGAAAAATAATTGTTAGCAAACTTAAACATTATTCCAAAAATTAAGTAATTTACAAGGACTATTTTTGCTACTATGAAAAATGGTTGTAAGCAAACTTAAACATTATTCCAAAAATTAAATAATTTACGAGGTCTATTTCTGCTAATAGGAAAAATAATTGTTAGCAAACTTAAACATTATTCCAAAAATTAAGTAATTTACAAGGACTATTTTTGCTACTATGAAAAATGGTTGTTAGCAAACTTAAACATTATTCCAAAAATTCAATAATTTACGAGGTCTATTTCTGCTAATACGAAAAATAATTGTTAGCAAACTTAAACATTATTCCAAAAATTAAGTAATTTACAAGGACTATTTTTGCTACTATGAAAAATGGTTGTTAGCAAACTTAAACATTATTCCAAAAATTCAATAATTTACGAGGTCTATTTCTGCTAATAGGAAAAATAATTGTTAGCAAACTTAAACATTATTCCAAAAATTGAGTAATTTACAAGGACTATTTTTGCTACTATGAAAAATGGTTGTTAGCAAACTTAAACATTATTTCAAAAATTCAATAATTTACGAGGTCTATTTCTGCTAATACGAAAAATAATTGTTAGCAAACTTAAACATTATTCCAAAAATTAAGTAATTTACAAGGACTATTTTTGCTACTATGAAAAATGGTTGTTAGCAAACTTAAAAATTATACCAAAAATAAAATAATTTACGAAATTTCTGCTTCTAAGAAAAATGGTTGTTAGCAAACTTAAACATTGTTCCAAAAATTAAGTAATTTACAAGGACTATTTTTGCTACTATGAAAAATGGTTGTTAGCAAACTTAAACATTATTCCAAAAATTAAATAATTTACGAGGTCTATTTCTGCTAATAGGAAATTAATTGTTAGCAAACTTAAACATTATTCCAAAAATTAAGTAATTTACAAGGACTATTTTTGCTACTATGAAAAATAATTGTTAGCAAACTTAAAAATTATACCAAAAATAAAATAATTTACGAAATTTCTGCTTCTAAGAAAAATGGTTGTTAGCAAACTTAAACATTGTTCCAAAAATTAAGTAATTTACAAGGACTATTTTTGCTACTATGAAAAATGGTTGTTAGCAAACTTAAACATTATTCCAAAAATTAAGTAATTTACAAGGACTATTTTTGCTACTATGAAAAATGGTTGTTAGCAAACTTAAACATTATTCCAAAAATTAAATAATTTACGAGGTCTATTTCTGCTAATAGGAAATTAATTGTTAGCAAACTTAAACATTATTCCAAAAATTAAGTAATTTACAAGGACTATTTTTGCTACTATGAAAAATAATTGTTAGCAAACTTAAAAATTATACCAAAAATAAAATAATTTACAAAATTTCTACTTCTAAGAAAAATGGTTGTTAGCAAACTTTAACATTGTTCCAAAAATTAAGTAATTTACAAGGACTATTTTTGCTACTATGAAAAATGGTTGTTAGCAAACTTAAACATTATTCCAAAAATTCAATAATTTACGAGGTCTATTTCTGCTAATAGGAAAAATAATTGTTAGCAAACTTAAACATTATTCCAAAAATTAAGTAATTTACAAGGACTATTTTTGCTACTATGAAAAATGGTTGTTAGCAAACTTAAACATTATTTCAAAAATTCAATAATTTACGAGGTCTATTTCTGCTAATAGGAAAAATAATTGTTAGCAAACTTAAACATTATTCCAAAAATTAAGTAATTTACAAGGACTATTTTTGCTACTATGAAAAATGGTTGTTAGCAAACTTAAACATTATTCCAAAAATTAAATAATTTACGAGGTATATTTCTGCTCATAGGAAAAATAATTGTTAGCAAACTTAAACATTATTCCAAATATTAAATAATTTACGAAATTTCCGCTAATACGAAAAATAGTTGTTAGCAAACTTAAACATTATTCCAAAAATTAAGTAATTTACAAGGACTATTTTTGCTACTATGAAAAATGGTTGTTAGCAAACTTAAACATTATTCCAAAAATTAAATAATTTACGAGGTCTATTTCTGCTTTTACGAAAAATGGTTGTTAGCAAACTTAAATATTATTTCAAAAATTAAGTAATTTACAAGGACTTTTTTTGTTACTACGAAAAATAGTTAACAAACTTAAACATTATTCCAAAAATTCAATAACTTACGAAATTTCTGCTATTACGAAAAATAGTTGTTAGCAAACTAGAACATGATTCCAAAAATAAATAATTTACAATTTAAACACTGCAGGGCAGGGCTGTCGATATACGCCCCCAGATATATTTCTTTTACTATCAGAATTTCTGGATTATTCAATAAATAGGTTAGTAATTTATTTTTGACGCCTGTAAATTTTCTGACTACTTAAAAATGCAACAAAAATCCCCCCGTTGAGGTCAACGGGCTTACAGCTAGTCATAATAACTACCTTTATTTACAATTAAAGATCGTATTTTTTTCTCAAAGTTAAAATTTATGTTAAATGTAATATCATATTTTTTACTATGCAATTTTGAAGCATCTATTTTTTTTTTCTTTAAATCCTATAGCGCATATTGTTTTCAACTTTTTTTCGACCTAGATTAAAAAATGGAGAACATAATATGACGTTTCTCCCGACACATTAGAAATTGGCGAAAAACCCCTTGCTATTTTTCACACATATTTTGTCAAATCTCTTAGTACGCAGAGGGTTGAATACAAAAAGATATCATGCATTGGATGAGCTATCACTAATGTAATTATTTAATATATCTGTATTTGTATTTACATTCTTATGATATTATAGTAGTTATAAATGCAGTTCTGTACAATTATGTGATCAGTGGTGTTTGTGGGATTCTTGTTGAAAATAAAGTTTTTTTAAACCACAAAATGTATTTGATTTTTATGTTCTTAACAGTCTTATGTGTGATGTGCAGAGCGGAAGAAGAATGTTTACAAGGTATATTAAAGTGTTATTAATGTAATACAATGTTTATCATTCACCCATGATATTTATCCTTTTTCGAGTTAACAAGGGTGAGCAATCAAATCAAGTCTCGGAACGGTGCGAATCAAGCTTAACGTTAATTTTTACTTTACCTAATTGCTTAAAACAAGTTTTCACTAACATAACAAGGTGCTGTCTAGTCCATAACCTAATTTCTTACAAAGTCAAACCACTTCATCCACAATATACAACGCATGTTTCTATTCTCAATGCTCAGTATACAGTATAGAGTCTTCATCGAGTGTTATGATACATTACCATAAAGCAGCACTGGTAAAATGCAAGCATTGAGTATTTTTGTTTTTGTTTTAACAGTGTAGAGCTGCGAGTTCTAGACATAACATTAAATGTGGCCTCAGCTATTGCTAAGTGAATAGCAAACTCTTTTTTTGTACTTCCCTCTTAAGGAATGTGAACTCTGAGGTAGGTACCTCAAAGTTCATATCCCTGAAAGTTGATTTTCCTGATGTTGTGTCCTGCAATGTTCAGGGTACAGCTAGAGTTATGACAGGTACAATTGCAGATCACATTGGTCTTAATCGCATTTATTTTTAGCCGCACCATGTAAACTGTCAATTTCTCCTAGACACTCTTAACAGATTTATAAAATACAGTCGCCATATTTGAGGTCACAAAATATCTCATAACATTTCATTTTATTTTTTGATATCGATTTTGTTGGTAAATTATGTAGGAGAAAACACAAGCCCAGAGAAATTGAATAAAGTTACTTGTCCAAATATTTGTAATTTTATTTTATATTCTGTGTCTTTTATTTGTCAAGTACATGGCGAATTGGCGTAAGCTGTTATGTCATGTACCATATTTTTAATTTTAAACAATAAATTTGTAAGATTTCTTTACATACTTTATTTGTGAATAATACCATTTACACCAGCGGTGGACTGCCAAAAAGTTAGTAAGAGGCTCGCTTAATCTCAGCTATTCAGGATGTGCAGGTGAAGGGGTAGATTTTTTAATTATTCACATAAAATTATACACCATTATTATTAAACCAATCGAATGTTACTAAATATGCATACAATATGTAAAAATATGCAATAAAATGTAAAATAAATAAAAATAATAAAAGATTTTTAGTACTTTTTTCACATAAAATTTATTTGATCAGGACCGGTTTCGCTCATCGCGAGCATTATCAACTGATAAGAAAAATATATATAAACAGTGCTATTTATACAAGTTAAAATAGCACTGTTTATATTCCAGCCCCAGAATTTGATGTATAGATATCAATCGTAATGTGAGCCCCTCAAAGCCCCCTTCAGTCCACTTTACACCTCCCTTACGTACATATATCACTTTCTTATCTTTAATGGATCCTTATGTAAATTTCTGAATATACTACATACATATTAAATTTATAGTTAATATTGATAAATTTAAGATTTTTTAAGTAGTTGTAACACAACTGATGGAATAAATGTTATGATTTATATTATAATAGATTTGTTTCCTATGAACGATGTCTACTCCTGTTTAGAAACATTTGTTGAGAGCACGCCATATAAATATTTATGAAATATGATCTTTTCAGCTCACGACTGCAAAGTGAACGAGCGATATAACCCATGTCCCAAGTGGTGTACATTTGACTCTGACTGTGATTCATACGTACGTGGATGGATCAGAGACTGCACCACCCCTCCATCTGGCCAGGTTTGTTGTGAACCACGCTGCGAGTGTATAGATGGTTTTGTCAGAATCAATGGAACTTGCGTATCGGCAAACTATTGTGAGTTAACAAACAAGTTTTAATTGGGTCAGTCACTGTGATTATGTAAGTTTTATTGCTTTACAATTGTGTAATAGGTAAAGTCTTAGATCGATGTCTTTTATTGAGTTATTTTGTTATAATAATAAATCCACATCATATTTATTTTCTACAGCGTCTTATCTTTATTAATAAAAACTATCCCCTAGAAATCGGTCTGACTCAATTCTGTGCAAGGTTATTATCAAATTCCGAAAATTTCAATGAAGTATTTGAAATCTTCAGCATGGGTGTTAGCCTTCCAGAGATGAAAGCTTTTTTTCGATATAAACATTATTTTTTAAGCCATGTTGAAATCACGGATAACTTTTATTCCTAAGAAAAAAAAAAAAAAAAAAAAGCCAAGTCGTTGTATGGAAACCCCGCATGACTATATGGTCATGTTCATCCTTTTATTACCGTGTAATATTGTGTACGGACGAGCCAGACCGTATGGGCACGCAAAAATTCGGGGTTGAAATATAGCTAAACGTGAATTTTTTTAAAACATTTACAATTTGACTTCTTTAGACCAACATAATTTCAATACAAATATATTAACAAAAGAATTGTAAATAATTTGATGTTTTGATAAAAAAAATAACTAACAGTTTCAAAAAGTCTATTCAAAAAAACGGCCATATGGTCACGCTCGTCCTTGGAGGCTTAATGATACCTTTTCATTTCAAGTTGATCTCAATTGGCTCAAAAAAATTTTCATATGCTGTACTTAATGTCAAACATTTTTTAAAATTTTATTAATCTTACAGGCTGCTTAGTCCTTGATGCCATCGTTGTGAACTGCCCAGCAGAGTGTGATAAAACTTGTGATGGAAAGGACGTAGCTGACTGCGATAAGGATAATTGTTTCCACAAAACGTGTCGGTGCGTTCCAGGATTTGTGCGTGATGATAAAGGAAACTGTATTCCAAAAGAAAATTGCCGTAAATATTTATAATTAAACTAAAATTCTATTCTGAATGATATTAAGTAGTTTGTACTGCTTCTCAAAATCAACATTATTGACATAATTTAAGATTTCGACTGAAGGTGCTTGGTGGAATTTCAATATTAAATTTGAATCGTTCAAATTATGTACATTCACACAGATTTTGTCACTAACGACCCGGGTTTCGCCTTTCGACATCTTCAGGCATTCAAGTGCACGGATGAACTCGAACTGACGCTTAGTAAATGAATGTTTCTTGTTTATATAATAAATAAATGTTTGGAAATAAACAGAGCACAATTGAACAGCCTTCCGATTTTAAATGAAATACTAAACATGCCGGGATCAACACTCCTATACTCTATATAAATATAATCACAAAACCTTTTCCGACAAAGCGATTGATTTTTTTTTATCGTATTAATCAAAGGTTATTCATAGATAACGAATTAATTTTATTAGCATCCGCTAATAGACGGCTCAATTTATATTTCAGCTCCTCAATGCAAGCCTACCGAAGTATTGAATCCGTGCCCAAAGTATTGTACCTTTGATGCTGATTGCGATTCATACCTGTATGGTATCATCAAAGAGTGCTCGACCACTCCGGTTGGCGGAGTTCCTTGCAAGCCGCGCTGCGAATGCAAGCCTGGCTTAGTAAGAATCAACGGAGCTTGCGTGTCACCAAATTTGTGTGAGTTATTTTAATTTCAATTAAATAATTGTCGATATACCAGAAAAACAAAAAGTGTAAGCATTGCCGTATTCATTAGCTTTCCAGTCTAGTCTAGTCCATATTTAAAATTAATTTCAGCTCAGAGCTTTCATTTTGAATCATTTTGAAACTGCTTCAGTGAATGATGTCTTTGTTTCACAGGCTGTAATGATCCAAACGCAGAAGTGCTTGACTGTCCAGCACGCTGCGAAAAGGAATGTTTTGCTGGACCGACAGACACCATCTCCTGTGTGGACAATTGCAAAGGAAGAGTCTGCAGATGTAAGAAAGGATTCTTGCTTGACATCACTAAGAAGTGCGTTGCGCCAAACAAGTGTAGTAAGTAAACATGTTATGATATATTTTTAATGAATCTTGTGTTACTTACTTAGATTTATAGGTATATTTGTTAGTATTTCCATATAGTTCTTAAAATTTCACATGTTTACAGTCCCTAAGCTAAATTGCAAGAAATACGAAGTGTACAATAGGTGTCCGAAGCAGTGTTTTCCAGGACAGATCTCATATTGCAGTGAATATATTTCAAATACTCCTCTAGAATGTGTTCGGATTGATAATTATCAATGTGAACCGAGATGTGATTGCATTGAAGGGTATTTGCGGAACAAAAAAGGAGAATGTGTGAAGAAAGCCAATTGTAAGTAATATTAAGATATTTAAAATATGTTTACTTAACAATCAAAATCGGTAAAAAAATGCTTATGATGGGATGAATACTTGATTTAAGCCTACTTGCATTAGGAGACCCATAAATTTAAACGAACAGATACAAGATAGAAAATGTGAAAAGTCTTTTTACAACTGTCCTTAAATGAACAATTGTTTTTAGGTTGTGACGATCCCAATGCCGAAGCGCTACAATGTCCAGCACGCTGCGAAAAGGAGTGCAATGCTAACCCAACAGATACCATTAGCTGCGTAGATAACTGTAAAGGAATAGTCTGCAGGTGTAGGAAAGGATTCTTGAAAGACGTTGATGGTAAATGCGTCTTACCAGAAAAATGCAGTGAGTAATATTTCAAAATAAAAAACCCAAGAATGTCTTTTATTCCAGCATATTCAAATAGCGGTTAGAAAATTTTACTGCTAACAAAGATACAAAAGTGGGGAGCAGGTATAAAAAGATTAATTACATCAGTTATATACCATGGGTAGCCAAACTTTTGACAACTTCATACTGAAATAGTCATAGCGGTCTAATAACACCATGTGTGCTAAGTTGTCATAAAAAGTGAATTAATTCAAAGCACAATATAATGTGTATGAAAGGAAAACAAAATATATATTATAAAAGACATTCAATTCTTGTTTTGAATCATCAGGCGAGGGACTTGGAATGGTTACGTCTTGGCCATCGCCTAACAAATTTATATATGAACAAGTTCTTTTGTAAATTTATCTTAATATAAAATTGTCATGTATAAAACTTTTTTATCTATCCAATGCTAACCGTCATTATTTATTGTTAAATAACATTTATTATTTCTTCTTGTTTTTCAGCCGAACGATGCAATGGCCCTAATGAAGATTATAACTCTTGTGGACCAGCTTGCGAGCCGACATGCAAAAACAGGAACCTAAAATGCGTCTCAGTTGGCATGTGCACTCCCGGATGCTTCTGTAAACAAGGCTTTCTGCGCAATAACAACGGCAAGTGTGTCTGTCCTGATGAATGCTGTACCCCGGAGTATGACAGACATGCGAAACAATGACCTGGTTTTGGAGGCTCTCAATAATGGTTGATTATAGAAAGCATTTCAGATTTTGTAAATATTATTATAGGCAGTGCTGTAGTCGTAAACTTCTAGATAGTATTCTTTAACATACTATTTATTATTATAACATTGTATACCATAATATATTTACACTCATTTTGCACTGTATTATATTCCTGTATTGTTATTACCCTTCCTGTAGATTTGAAAATATAAAATGAACATAAATGAAAATGAATGGTGTGATATTATTTACCTTGATGAACGCAAAAATAATGTTTTTAAAAATACAAGCACTTGGCAACACTCAAGATTAAATTGAAACAATTATAAGCTGGGTACGTTCACCAAAGACAATTACTTATGTAATAACGTGATATACACTATTTCTATGAATATAAAATAGTGTATATGTGGTATATCCTCGACTGGAACGCTGATTATAGGTAATTTTTTTATGATATTTCCGGTATTTGTTATTGAGTTATAATCAATGACAGATTTATGAGGAAGAGGCTACATGAGTAATGGATGAATTTCAAAACCAAAGGTAAGATGTCAGTATTATTTGTAATTAAAATATATTTGCAAATAATATTAGTATTATATTTTATCATTTCAATAATTGACATAAACATATTAGGTATTATTTTATGTTAAAAGCTGTACATAATGTAACTGACTGACTGACTGCTATCTTTTATCTTTTTCAAAGAGAAGAGCTCTTGCTCTATTTCTATTTTTTTTTTCTTTTGCTTTCTCTTTTAATTAATTTATTTGATTAATTTAGTTAATTTGATCCTTATTATTAATTGTGGTCGCCGTTCTTTTCATCTGTCCGGAGCTTGGCGTCGTCAACCAGGCAGGTGAGATAGGGAGTGGTGGAAGTAAGGGAGGCTTAGGGAGCAAAAGAGCCCACAGTTACCTTGGGTTATATGTATGGGGATAGTCTATGTAGCAAGTAATGCTTTTATCGTTTGTTTTATAAATTGTTGGCTTAATCAAACATAAAAAAAGAGTATTCAAGATATAACCTAATAAAAAAAACAATTTATATGAAAATTTTTGCCTTTGCAGTAGAAAAAGTATGTTTGTACCTAGCACGCCAGCTATAATTTGCAATTATTAATCAAATTGTAACTCGTCTCTGGCGTGTTAAGCACGAAAAATTTTACACGATATCTTGTCTGTGGCAGCCATACAGGTAATGAAATTATATTAACGATGTGATTATGTTTGAAACTAAAAAAAAAACTTAAAAATTAATATTTTCTATGTAGAACTCCTATATACATTTCAATGGACGTTTTTCTATGAGAGTTTGTAGTTCAACTGAATTGTAAAGTAATATGGTAAAGGTGGAGATATAATGTTATAATTTATGGATTTATTAAAAAAGATGGAAGTTCAAGACCTCTGTATTGTTGAGATGATTCTCTAGAATTCTCTGGAATTTGGAATATCTGTGTTTCGTGTCACCGAGCTGTAAGCAGTTGAGATTTCAGACTCCCTTGTCTGAATTGCTCCTAGCGTTAAATGACACACTGCTTTGCAAGCACAGCACAGTTTCAGTAGGAAATAAGTGTATGGAAATAAATGCATTTTTATCAGTGTGAGAATACTTTTATTGCAGCTATGTCATTTTCTTCATAACCTTACCAATATATCATATACATATACAGTGTGTCTTGTATTTCTCCTCTGCTGCTGCTTTATTTAATGATTAATATAGATAATAATCATGTTTATTGTACACAGTGGCGGATCACCCCATAAGCGCACGTGATCGGACCTTGTCTTTGTATTTTTCATCTTATATTCATTATTTTTTAATTGTTGTGTTAACTTTCAATTGTATGTATGTGTATATAATAAAGTTTGTTAAAATTCATCGAATCATTTAAAATTAACGACTAATAAAAATATATATTCAAAAATCAAACATTTTAAATACTATAAATACTTGTCTCTAATGATATGTCTCTTGTAAAGTTATGATTTGGTGTTTGAAAAACGATAAAAGCCGTTTCATCAATGTTTATTGTGGCTCAGCATTCATACACAATCACCGTTTTTGCGAACGAAACCTTTCTTGCAGTAACATCCCGGTATGCATACAGTAATAAAAGTGCTCTTAAGACTTCTGTTTGCAAATAATATATCCTCAGATGATCCGCAAGAATTGTACTCTTCATTTGGGCAGGTGCAGTCTTTGGCTGATAAAACAAAAACAAAGTTTGTTGACAAAGTCAAAAAGATTTATGATTGTCAAGAATCAGGAGAAAGAACAAACTCAAGCATCTGCGATTGTTTCATCTATCAAAACGGGAATCAGGGAAAATTTATATAAAAACATGGCTTTTCGGCTAACCAAAAAACATGTCATCTGGTTACAATAATGCATTTAATACTATTTCTCTTATCGTCTTCTACGGTAATGGTCTAGCTTCATGTCCTGGCAAGGTCAAAATAAAATTATTTCAATTAAATTTGTTAAACTCTTCAAGCTGATCTTGATTGCCTTTACAAAAGTTCTCACTTGAGACAATTTCGTGTGATTTCAATAATTAAAAACATCTGGCCACTTATCTTTTAGCTTTTATGCTAGATATTTTTTACTATTATTCTTTGAAAAAATCTTACAAACTGTGTTGATTCAAATTGCCTTATAACAAAAATTTAACAATCACTTTGGCAAGTCAGCATAAGTGCGCAATATAATCACAAAGTATGGCATTTTTGATAGATACACATTATGTTTAAAACATTTGATAATAACTCGAGAGTGATTGATGTTTATAAATGGAAAACAATTCAAAGCAAAATTATCGCATTCTTAAATGTGGGCAAAATGAATAAACATTGATTTCTTTGACCTACCAACATTTTTATTATTTAACTAAAAACAACCATAGGAGAGCTTGAGAAAAAGGCAGTTTATGCATCCACGTTGCACAAAACTCTTGAGAGTACAAAATATACTTTTTATCATAATACTTTTTAAATTAGCTTTATTGGCCAACCCACAAACTGTCAAACTAAGATAAACAAGTTTTTGTGTTTGAGGAACTATTAAAAAAAAATTGCATTACACACACAGTAGAAGTATTTTTTAAAATATAATAAAAAGAGAGCACTGTTTATTGTTTATGGCATATATTGGCAACCACCGGCCCGCCGAGCTATTTTGTCCGGCCCTGATTCATCTCGGCAAAGTATTAGAGAAAGAAATTAATAGTTTCAGGGAGGGATTAAGCAATGGGGATGACACGGGCGCTTGCAATGGCTCCACTCTACTAGTTCATGATCACTACCATATAAGAAATAGCAGCGTGTTTTATTTAATTTAATATGAATTGATTATGTTTAATAATTTGGTCCGGCCATTGACTCGGAGACAGAATGATAATTTGGCCCCAGACCTAGGAAAGGTTGTCCATGCCTGGTTTATGGTATTCAACTTTTTTTTTATTTTTTCGTAATAGTGGTCATTGTGTGGGTTGGCTGGCTTGTAAATTATGCATTAAAAAGCGTATTTCAACAAGACACTAAGTAATACACTAATTAATAAAGGGAGCTAGTAATTTTTTTTCTACTAATTCAATATTGAACACATTATTTCACACAGTTGTTTTCTGCAATATTTTTTGTAAGAAAATAATTGAAATGCGAAAAAAGCTGAAAGCATCCACTTGGATATCTTTGACTGCTTTTTTTTTCACAGATTTTTTGGTTTATGGGTTAGAAAAACTGTCTCATTAAAAAAAATGTATCAATCTTTTGGCTCAGGTGTTTCCAGAAATTTATAATATCTTTATTCACATTGTAGAATTCATTCATAGGTCAAATTTTTTGGGTGGGCCAATGGTCAAAGTCAACTTTTTCAGTTACGGTGTTAACGGTTTTAAATACCAGGACACTTCGTCTTTGACCATACGGATGTCTGTTATACATAAATTACCTCCCCCCCATATGATACTAAAAAAGGGCTGCAGCGAAACAGATTCACATAATACCAGTTGTGTCCTAGTCCCATCCGTCTATCCTTTCTCTCTCCTTATAAAGGAAGGAATTAATCTCTTACGAAAACTTTTGTTGAGATACTTTATTGTAAGTCTAAGTGCACACGGTAAAACAAAAAAAAACAGTATTATGTTCACCATGAAAGGTTACAATTTATTGTTGGCAGCCATACATTAAAATGCTAGGAAATTAACAACTTTGATTTTACTCACAGCATCGACAAGCTTTGATACACTTTCCTTTGGAATCCAGAACAAAACCGTCACGACAAGTGCAACCAATAATACGGCACTTTTTAAGGCAGGGGATTTTTCTAATAGTATTATAATTATCACATGTCTTCGGGCATGGGTTTGGACATTTGACAACGATTGCGTTAGGGTCACCACAGCCTATAAAAACCAAGTACATGGAAAATTTATTATGTTTTGATCTTTAATTTTTCAGTTTTTTTATATTAATTGCTGATTTACCAAGATTAACTTAACAAAATATAAAAATCTAGTACATGAAAATCACTCTCAAATCTGCTTGGTCGACACATTCTCCTTGTTCATTCTGTAAGCACCCCTCAATACAATTACATCTTAGTTCACATTTAAAGTTATCCATTTCGCATTTAAAGACTACTACAGCACGGCTTATACCAGGGGCACCCAACCTTATTTGCTCCATTCACCCTTTTCACTATTGTTCAGAAAAAAATTCTCCCCCTACCCAAATAGTTCAACTCAAAAGGTATATTCAAAATAATATACATATACGTAGTGTTGAAACTCTTTTTTAATGTGTAGGTATTTATGTACATGACATTATAAATATACCGAGGTGATTTTTTATGAAATAACTGAAGCATATTCCAATTAAAAAAAAACGAAGAAAAAAAGTAGAAGTAGATGGGTATTCAAAAATTATAATAAAAAGTGGTTTTATGAGTAATGATTGATGAATTTGTTATAATGTATGTAAAATAATATTTTTAAAAATCTTTATAACATAAAGAACAATCTAGCGATTCAACAACTTGAGATATTTCTCCTAGGGGAGAATTCTTCACTGGTTGGGAGCCCCTGGTTTACACCTTTTAATTTAATGTTATATCGACAATAATCAAATTGAATAAAATTGGAAATGAAAATAACTCACACAAATTTGGCGACACGCAATCTCTGTTGATTCTTACTAAGCCAGGCTTACATTCGCAGCGCGGCTTGCAAGGAACTCCGCCTACCGGAGTGGTCGAGCAGTCTTTGATTCTACCATAAAGATATGAATCACAATCAGTATCAAAGGTACAATACTTTGGGCACGGATTCAACACTTCGGTAGGTTTGCATTGAAGAGCTGAAATATAAATTGGATGGCTTATTAGCATCCCCAAATAAAATTGATTCTCCATTATGTTATTTATCGTCTCACATTGGACTGGTGAAAGTAAAGGATAATTGTAAGAATGAGCAAATTTAAGATTTCGACTGAAGGTGCTAGATGAAATTTAAATATTAATTTTGAATTGTTCAAATTTCGTATGCTTCCATACGTTTTGTCAGTGATGACTAGGGTTTCGCCTTTTGATATCTTCAGGCATTCAAGTGCACAGATGAACTTGAACTGACACTAGATAATTAGTTGTATCGGATATTTGTAAGAAATAAATATAAAAATTAGCTCAGTTTAATCACGGCTTAAAGCTATTGATGGTGATCTGGATTCATTTTTCTAATGGTTGGATTTTAATGAGGTTCAATCAATTGGGTGATTAATACGATAAAAAATTACAATTTCGGTAGGTCTTTGAAGTTATGTGATTATTATTAAAAGACAGTTTGAAAGGTCATAACATGGGATACCTACTGATTTAAGAAGGTGGGTGTTAGATAATTTAATCTCTCTAAACTCAAAAGTCTGGAAAGAAAGGAATTATGTTTATTCCTTTATAAACATTATTCATTATTAGATATTTTTTTCTAATACTGTGCTTTTTTCAAAAATAGTCGCATTGGTTTATGTATTTTAGATAATCGAGTGCTATTTTAACACATCACACTAAAAGGTTTCATTAAAAAAATATGTATACATATTTCTAAATTTCTCTGGAAATACAGTTTTCTTTACGATCATACACATTTTGTAGAAACATCATCTAAATCATGAATACGTACGGCAATTTTTTTTCGGAATACAGTTTCCATTATTATCACGCACAAATCCTGGAACGCACCGACACGTTTTGTGGAAACAATTATTTTTATCGCAGTCTGCTACGTTCTTTCCATCGCAAGTTTTATCACATTCAGCAGGGCAATTTACAACTACAGCATTGAGGACTTTGCAGCCTGTAAAAAAACATCAAAATGGCTTATATTTATCTTAATAATTCATTAAAACTGAACATGGTATCACAATACTAAAGCACACATACATAACGCCAGTTACCGAGAGTTCTGCAAAAAAAATATAATAATACTCACAAAAGTTGGCCGATACGCAATTCCCGTTAATTCTGACAAAACCATCGATACACTCGCAACGAGGAATACAAGAAATCTGGCCTTTTGGAGTGGTGGTGCAATCTCTGATCCATCCACGAACGTATGAGTCACAGTCGGAATCAAACTTACACCATGCAGGACACGGGTTATATCTCTCATTCACTTTACATTGAAGAGCTGAAATAATTATATTGTATGAAAGGAGTAATAGGCAATAACAATAAATAAAGGTAACAATGATAATTTGTAGTTCCTTTTTTTGGCAATCAAAGGCGTTTCAATGAACATATAAGTTGAAAACAATGAATTTATTTTGTATTGTTACGTTGCGATATTAGAAGTTCATGTAAGATAAAAATAAATTAAAAATATGTGGGCTGTTTATGAGCTATTTTTGGGATTCCCAACAGTCAATGGTCTCAAGTGTACGCCTCATGCAAATATGGGGTAATTCGCCACTGATTCAGGTAGCTTTGCATGCACGTTTACATAAAAATCTTCTAAATATCAATTAACAGGTTGAGCCACCAGTTATGAATACACTTACATTAAGATATCTATTCTTTATCTTGTTAATATTCCGCTTTGCAGACAATTATTTTACATTAATTAAAACAGAGGGATAATAATATTCAGCTACTTATATTTATTAAGATAATTATTATTTCTACAAAGTTTAATAAAATTTAATGAAATAGTGTGCTGACGGAGTTTTTGAAACTAGAAAATGTGAAGTTCTATCAGAAACGTTTTCTCATGAATATATTTACAAAATCTCGTGAACATTTTTTATATCTATCCGTGTTGCAATGATGTAAAATCTAAAAAGAATTCTATATAGCGAAATCATAAATAATGCAACTCCATAGCCTCAGGTTATAAAGCAAAATTTATTTATCTCTATCTAAAGTTTTATTTTCATTTGCTTATTGTAATAGACTTCATGTCTTCCAGTTTATTTAAAAATATTACTTGTAATCTAGAATATATTTTGTCATCTAATTTTCTAGTTTCATCAATGATATCTTCATTTACTATGTTTTAGAAAACATTTTGTCCATGTGGAAAGAACAGTTTTTCGCAATCTGTGAAATTTTGAAGGGATACACGAGCAGAAGCAAGTGCTCGGCGAACGACGGGCAAACAAACTTTACGAGTCTTTTTTTGAACATTCATTTATTTTCTCCAGTATCTTTTGTTTCTTTTCACTGCATATTTGTGTAATGATATTTAATCTTCTTGTAAGAATTCATTCTCACAAGCAAAGTCAGCTCATCTATTGTATGACTTATACAATGTCCAGTGACATATTAAGCATTTGGCCTCCTGTTTTTTAAATAACTAAAAGTGAATTTAATTAATAATAAATTTTATAGAATATATGTTATTTTGAGACTCCTTATCGGAGGCCCTAAGCACCTCATAGGCTTACGGGGTAATCCGCCACTGACAAAGTCAGGTGTAGTATTCGTGTGATCACGAAACTCCGAGTTATTACTATTTTACAATAAGAGTTATATAATTTGTAAAATAAAGTGAGTACTCAAGAGTGTATTACCTAACTTCACTGGTTTTATCATGTTTCTATAAAAAAATGACGGCTTAAACCAATTCAAATAACCATCACTATTATAACTATTTCAATACCATGTTGAAGGGGTAAAAAATAAAAATTCTGAATTACTATTAAAATTGTGACTTCTTATCAACATTTAGTTAGATATATTTGTTACTAACTGCATTTATTTTTTGGTATACACTTTCCATTCTTGTCTCTCACATAGCCAGGAAGGCAACGGCAAGCTCTTCGGATGCAATTCTTATTACAGCCAGCCACATCTTTGCCATCACAAGTTTTGTCACAAGCTGCCGGGCACTTCACCACCTGGGTGTTAATGTCTTCGCAACCTGACAAAAAAGTAATAGTCTGTGGTCAAAAATGTTGTATGCACTGTTAATGTCAGTATGTTTTGTTAAATAAAAATAAAAATTGAGCAGAAGATATTGTAGATGAAAAGGTTCATCAAACATGAAATCTGTTTTCAGCAAATACTTGTTAACGTATGACAAAACAATTTTATTTTAAGTATAAACTGAAATATTTAAGTAAATTAATTTTTTTGAATCATTCAAATTTTTTACATTTCTATATGTTTTTTCTTTAACAACCTAGTCGTCATCTTCAGGCATTCAAGCTCACATATGAACTTGAACTGAAGCTTAGTAAATTGTTTTTATCGTGAATAAAAAATAATAAAATCTATCTCAAAGTTTAAAAGTTATTGATCTTGATTAACTGTATTAATAACATTCAATCAATTGGGGAAGTAGATGAACGATTACAATTACTGTTGGTTGAAATTAGGTTTGATTATTGTTAAAGAGCAATTTGGAAGGACATTTTGATTGTTCGAAATAATTATTTTTATTTTGCTTTAGTAACTGAATGGTAAAAGAACTGATTCATATCACCTAATTTTTGCACATTTACTCTTTACTTGATATACAATTATACTTTTTTTTTGTAATATTGTATACCTACATTGAATTGGCAGTTGGCAGATGCCATTAATACGAACATATCCTGGCTCACAGTCGCATCTTGGATAGCATGGGTAAGGTCCCGGGGGGGGAGGAGCACAATCTCTTATGAATCCGTAGATGTACGAACCGCAGTCTTCATCGAATGTACAGTAACGAGGGCACGGGTTATAAACTTCATGTTCTTTGCACTTGACAGCTAAAAAAGTATTCAAATTAATTTATGATGATAAACGTTTCAAAACTAGTTTTGGCCTAGTGGAAATGATTTGAAAAAACTTTATCTGGAAAATTGATGTTTTTGTTATCCTTTCTAACAGAATAAAAATCATCAATCAAAAATTAAATCAAATGAACAAACAGAAAAATATTGGATTCTTAAAACTGCTGAACTGTCAATTACAGTCAACCCTTCTATAGCGTCAAGATAGGGACCATACTACAGAAGGTTGGACACTCATACAAAATTTGGTGCTAGGTTTTTTCGATTGTATTGTGTAACACGCGGGAGAGGGCATTGATCTTCCGTATTTGGCCCTGCCTATGGCAAGGGGAGTTCATCGCGATAGTTTTTTTTTAAGTCAGTTAGCATATGATGAATAAATCAGTGAGTCGGAGGTGGAGTAGGAGTTGGAGTCGGGAAAAATGAGCGACATTAAAAAAAAAAATATATGTGTATTGAAACCACAGTAGTTCATAGAGTTGATATTGCATGTTTGGCTGACTAAAGATGATCTGATGGAATTCATATATAACAGTGGCGGCTCGTCCATACACACTGCAGAACTGCAGCACCCCCAAGGAAATTGAAAAAATGTAATATTATGGACATAAATTTATGTATGTTACATGAAAATATCAATATGATTTAAGCGTATATTAAGCTCGTCCGCGCATCGATATATCCAATAGATATCAAACACCGCGGTACTAGTATCAGAAAGTGACGCAATACTTTACATACATTTTGTGCAGTACTGTTTTCGATGGAATATGCTCGGGGAAGGGCGCGATGAGGTAGCTTGCAGTTAAACACTTAGTTTTGTACTAATTATGCATTTAATTACTGTCAGTGTCATCTAATATCAAGTTCAATCAAGATTTGTACTCCCGTGCTGTGCATTCACCTTTTAACTCCCGTAGAAAAAAGTATGTATTTACCTTGCACACCGCTAGCTAGCCTCGCCGATTGATTGATATCTATACATCAAATTATGGGGCTGGTGGAGCCGAGCTCCAATTTCCCTTTCATCTGGTGTATTTTGATGTTGCTTTTCCCACGTAGCGTCCTGGATTTACTTTGATTCACAGAATTATGTAAAATATACACTATAGAAAGGACCGCTATAGGAAAAAACTCTAAAGAAGTTGACACTGTAGAAGGGTTGACTGTATTTAATTATTCAATTAAAAATGCATTTTTGATCATTTAATACTCAACTGAACACTGTGATATGTAGTGCAATTCTGTATGCATTAAAAATTAAAAGCATACTAAATAAATAATATATTAGGTAAAACGGAAAGAAATGACATTTTTTGTTATTGTGACAAGAAATTTATTTCAAAAAAAAATAATACAATATTATTCTGTTATATAATTCCCCTCGTTGTCTATAACCGTCCTCCATAAAAGAGGCAACTTTTTGATACCCTTTTCGTAAAACTCTGGTGACTTACTGGCAAAATTCGAATCCAGGTGATTTTTCACCTGGTTAGCGTTCGTAATTTTTTTGTCACAAAGTGAATGCTCTATCGACTTAAAGAGATAATAATCCGAAGGTGCTATGTCCGGTGAATATGGTGGATGTGGCAGAAGTTCGAAATCAAGTTCTCTTATTTTTTGCTGAGTGATTTTTGCCGCATGAGGTCTCGCATTGTCATGTTGTAAAATCCGCCTATTGTTATTGACCAAAACAGATCGTTTTTTTAATAACTCTGCTTTTAATCGTTCTAGTTGAGCACAGTATAGCTCTGCCGTAACTGTTTGACCAGATTTCAACAATTCAAAATGTATTATCCCCGAAACATTCCACCAAACACACAACAAAACTTTTTTAAGGTCAATGTTGGCCGAGGAGTAGACACAGGTACTTGATTTGGTGATAGCCATTGTTTTTTTCTCCTGATATTAGTGTAAAGGACCCATTTTTCGTCCCCGGTAATTATACTTCTGAGAAATGGATCCGTTTCGTGCCTGGACAATAGAGAAGCACAGATGGTCACGCTTGCTCCAAGGCCGTTTGAGAAAGATCATGTGGTACCCAAATTCCTTGCCTGTGTTTTTTTCCCAACCTTTTCAGATGATCTTGCACAGTTGTTATTGGACAGCCAATGTCGTGTGACAATTCCTTCACTGTTTTACGAGGATCAGCTTTCACCAATGATTTTAGGACGTCATCGTCGATTTTGAGGGGTCTTCCTGTTTTTGGTTTGTCCTTTAACTTCCTATCACCACTTTTGAACTTTTGAAACCATCTAAAGCACTTTCAAAGTTTCAAGACGTCACCGTAAATGTCACAAATGGTCTGCGTAGCTTATTTTAGTTTTAATCCTTTATCGAATAAAAACAGCATAAAACAGTGCAAATGTGTTTCTTCAATCTCAGGCTTCTCCATTTTTCCACAACGGCAAAAAAAATATAAAACATGTTGAAATGGAAAGAGTACACACAGAGCTTTAAAATGATACCAACCACGATGTGTTAGCTCAACGGCAACCGTTGACAAACAGATTTTAAAGTGACGCGCCAGAAAAAATGTCATTTCTTTCCGTTTTACCTAATATTACTAAAAATCATCTTTTTTACATAAGCAGAATGAATCAATGTGAAGATAAGGCTGTATATTTTGTTGATGATTTTCATGTTATTTTTACTCAGTATAATAAAATCATTTTAGTCAGTACTTTACAGACCTTTACATCATTGAAAACACTCTACAAAGGTAAGAAATATTATTTTACTAACGACATTTCTCTTGTGGAATGCATTTTCCATTTTCGTCTTTCACATAGCCAGGAAGACAACGGCAAGCTTTTTGAAAACAATTCATATTGCAGTCAGCCACGTCATTCCCATCGCAATTTTTGTTGCAATCTGCTGGGCAGTCCACTATCTGGGAATTTGGATCATCGCAACCTTACATAAAGCATTGTATTATCAAAAACATGCTTACAGGATTACAAAAAAAAAATAGTTTAAAAATAATACAGCACTATTTAATACATACAGTTGATTGGCAATTGGCAGGTGTCATTGATACGAAGATATCCTTGCTCACAATCACATCTTGGATAGCATGGAAACACTTCATCGGGAGGAGCAGCGCAATCTCTTACGTATCCGTAGATGTAAGAACCACAGTCTTCGTCAAATGTACAGTAACCTGGGCATGGATTATATACTTCATGTAGTTTACACTTATGAGCTGGAACAATAATTAGACAACGTGTGGTTATTCAGAAACAATTGGGTTCCTTGTAAGATTTTATACGAGTTTTTATTAAAACATTTCAGATATCTTATGGCGGCCAGAATGGAAAAAATCTTCACCCACACTTTACCTGAAAGCTGTTAAGAATTTATTTTTGGTACTAAGCTAATTTTTTCTGATTTTATAAAGTATATTGTAAAACAGTGCCGTTTGCTATTTTATTTTGATAATGATAATACAAAAAAAATCATTACAGTTACTTTAGTAACATGATTGATTTTTAATTAATAAAAAGTTATTTTTGAAACCCCTGAGATTTGTTTGTTAATGGATAATCCGCCACTACTATCAGGGTATATACATTTATGTACTGGAGGGTTTTGAATATTACAACAATCTTAAATTTCTTACGGCAGTCTTCCTTTCTGATACAAATGTCGTTTGAATCTCTGACATAGCCTGGTAAGCATTCGCATGCACCACGGCATGGATATGATAAAAAGCAATCGGGCCGATGTACAGGGTTATTGATTGATTCACATGTCTCCGGACAAGGGGTCTTACAGTTCTTATATTCCTCATAAGGCCCTTGGCAGAGAGGGTTTGCTGAAAAAATATTTTTTTTCAATTTTTGAAACACTATAAAACACGGGTTCCCAACCTGGGGGTCGCGAAGGGTCTTCTGGGGGGTAGCTTCGATTTAAAAAGTAGAGCAAATCGAGGATTTCAAATTCCACGGTGAGCTAAAAAAAAAAAGTAGTTTTGGAGACAATCCGGGGGAAAAGTATAGCAAATCAAAGATTTCAAATTCCTCGGTGGGCTAAAAAAAAAAGTAGGGGTTCGCCTAGTCACATGGCTTTTATAAAAAGGGGTCGCCACCCGAAAAAGGTTGGGAACCTATGCTATAAAGCAACCTGTTATTCGGTGTCAAAAATTATGATCAAAGGATTGCTAAAATGTAAACTAAAAATAATGTTCAATATTGGAGACTGAATAAATGTCTATTGTTCTAAAAATTTGCTGCTACAGATCCCCAGTAGCAAATATCTAATGATGAAGTGTACTAATTTAAATAAACGATTTGTAACATGATGTTGTGATTGAAACAAAAGGATGCAAGTGAATGACATAAAGTAGAGTAAAGTGAAATCATATTATGATTCCAATAGTTATTGTGACATTGGAAAATCAATTGTTAAACTATCCAACCTAATGCACTTGTTTTGTGATGATTCAATGAGTACTTTCGATGGATTAGGCAGTAACTTTGTGGAAGTTCATTTTAATTTAAATTTTAAATAACTTAAATTATACGTGTTTCGCCTCTTTCAGAGGCATCCTAAGACAATCTCACTTTCACAACAATTTGTACTTAAACAGGCATTATGAAAGTAAGATTGTCTGAGAATGCCTGTGACAAAACACTTGTCACGGTTTGTAACACAATACGTGGAATAATCTAAGTTATTTATAATTTCAATTAATGATTCAATGAGATTTATATAAATGATTCACCCACTTATTTTTTGTTTGCTGTTCCAGATGGTCATTAATAAAAACATCAGTTTCTTCATTGTATGGAAAATGTTTAACTGACTCGATAAAAATTAAATGAAACATGATATATGGTCCCATTAGAGGTGAAGTAAGAAGAATGGTATTCTAGAAATAAAAATGTTAGATGCATTGTAATATTCTACACATCTTAAAGTATCGTAAAAATGAAGTAACCTCAGTTAATACACATTGCAATAGTGTTATATCCTTAAAATAAAAATATGTAATCCACTTCACCTCTAATGGGCCCATATAGATTTCATATAAGTTTGAAGTAAGTATAGTAGACCACTTCTCAACAACAGTACAACATCTTTTGTTTACTATTAAGGGATTTGACAATGCACAATTGATACTGCATAATGCTATTTCATATTGAATTGTGGAAATTTCACTTACGACATTCACTGAACTTGATGCATTTTCCATTTTCTTTATCCAATATGTACCCTTGTTTACAGTGGCAACCTCTTTGCTGACATAATGTTTTACAAGCGGTTTTAGTGTCATTACAAGTGTGCGGGCAAGGACTAGGACATCCGACAACTTCAGCATTTGGGTCAGCATCACAACCTTTAGGAGATTTTTTTATTAGTCATTTGAGATCAACTCAACAAAAAAAGACATCGCAAACAACATAGTCGTAGATTTAAAATTTAATTTGAAGAAAATCTATATTTGACTTTGACGTTATTGAGACCTTAATCTGGACCTGTTCTATTTCTAGGGCAAAACTCCTACCGACTAGACCAGGGATGGGGAACCTTTTCATTTCTAAAGACCACATTCATTCATCAGATTCAACATAAGACCGCAGTAAAGAAGACGTTGACACCCCTCCTTTTTTTTTCGACCATTGAACATGTAATGGGTTATTTACGCTCTTTTCCCGCTTGCGTCGTTGATTAGTGAATATTTTGATTAAGTGAAAAGGCCGCATCAGAGTAGCCAAGAGGCCGCAGATTCCCCTCCACTGGACTAGACCATACAGAGTGACAGTAATAATTATTTCAAAATGCATCATTATATAATTATTCAATTAAAAATGGAGCCAGCTTAAGCCATTTAATACTTAGTTAAACACTGTGATGTGTAAAGCATTTTTTTATTTATTTAAATTGATGAACATAAAATACTAATAATACAATGTTATATAAAAAATCTGTTTTTAAATAAGTGAAATCAATTTATGCAAAAGGCTATGTATAAATATTTTATTGATGATTCCAATGTTCTTTTTAATCAGATCAATAAAATGTTTGATCATCACTTTAAGCTTTTAATCTGTAAAAATATTCATTTGTCTGTCGATTGTTTCAAAAAGATTAAAAATGGTTGCAGTTTTAAAGAAAAAAATAATATTTTAAGATACTGAAATATGAATCTTTCTAAATCAGGCTCAATTTTTATATAATACTAAATGAGAATTGATCAGTGCGTTAGTGGTGGGTATACGGAACTGTTCACCTACCCTCTAGTCAAATCAAAATATTCTATTTTCAGACTAAAACAAAGTTCTTTTTCGGTAGTATTTATTTCAATAGCAATGTAAATTAATGTGCTTAGATTTGGTTATTCGTAGGAATAGCTATCTTTAGCACTATTTTGTAATGTTTTTATTGTTGATTGTGATTCATATGAACAATACGTAAATGTGTTATTTTCTAAGAATATTGGTGTAAGTAAATATAGAGTACACGATATGTCACAGAGTTTGGTACTGTATACCTTCTGCGAAGCTTAAGTCTACAGCATTGGACTTCATTTTAATTTTCACAAAATTGAGTAGAGTGTACATACATTGTTCCGGCTTCACACATACTCCTTTACTTCTGATATACCCTTTGATGCATTTACATCTCGGGATACATGGTGCATTGGGCAATGGCTGGGCACATACATATTCAACAGGTTGGAAGTAGGTTTCGCAAGATTGCTCTGGTGGACATGACGGTGAACATGGAACCAATTCTTCTAGTGGCGAGCACACTGGATTAAGTGCTGAAACATAATTAAAGGTTTTCATTCATATCAACATAAGGTTGTGTCTCCAAAAAAGGCATGTGGCCAGTAATAGATCACAAAAAATTATGTATTGCACGCTAAGAATTCTGTGTTAACTTTTCCGGTTCTAAGCTCAAGAAATGCGACCCCAATACCCACATTTTCTTAAATATCTATTTTAATATGGGTGATACAATGTTTATAATTAAGGTATTCTTATATCATAGTTTTTTGGACCTTTTGTAGTTTATATAAATACGCGATAATGCGATAACGAGATAATCGCCCGCGGTAAGCGATCGTTCGTAAGATAGCTGGGCTAAACGCGTCAGTTGCAAGTTCATATGTGTGCTGGGAAGACGCCGATAATTATATCCCGCGAATTTCATGCTTCTCACTCCTCGCAAGCTTATGTTAGTTCTATTGATTTTTCAAGAGATATTTTTATAAGTATTGGCGTCAGCTTAGTCAAATAAATGATTATGTTTTACAATTCATTTTTTTTACCATATAATTTGGACATCTGTTGTAAAATATGACTTCAAATAAAATATTTTCGCCTAATTATTTAAAATAGCCACAGTGTTAACGGCCCAATACATGTTTTTCATATAAGTTTATATTTACTTAATTATTAACCATTCATGTCAGTCTATTTCACAAAATAGCAAATGGTTAATAATTACTTTTTGTAGTTGTAATAATTTTTATCAATTGATTTGTGCCCATAATGACACAATGTATAAAAATCAACATTAATTAGTTCATTAAGATTTTGAAAACTTACCCAAAATGAATTAACACAATGTACCCAAAAAATCACAAATGATCAAATATCTAAAAATGTAGATATTCTTGTCATTGTTTTAAGTATATAATTGTTGTTCTTTTTGTATTATTGTATGGTTTTGAGGTGTTGGTTTTTTAAACTTGATGTGTTTTTAATCTATACATCAATTTGATACAGTTACCATTGATTTCTTTTAAGAAATATTATCAAAATATCTAGGTTTTTATGCACAAAATATTAAATGTATGTCAAAAAAAAATACCCTCAACCTGAGAAATTTCGGGATATACAAATTTTCATCTCTCGTCATGAAACTTGAAATAAGATAAGACATCAGTATCTCTAGTAAGCACTTTCGAATTATTTTATATACTGTTTTATAAGGCTCCTTGCAATGAATATTGAGTTCTCAGTTAAAGTATTTCTTCTTTCCAAAAATAAAAAATCACGATATTCACTAACAAGATGATTCATTTCATACAAAAAATAGTAGATTTGCTGCTGAGGAGCTTGGGTTTTGCCAGTCAGTAGAATAAGACAACATTTAGGTGCAATTTTGGTGGCAAAAATAGTATGTTGAACATATATTATGGGAGCGTCATGAAAAATATGCAAAGAGAGAAGTACTCTGTGACTCAATTCAACCATCTATTTAACCGATTGATCTTGTTGACCTGATGATAATAAGGCAAACCAGCAGGATTAAATCAGCAAATATAGAAAGCTGAATCAAAACTTAGTAGACTCCGACTCATAGGAGCTTTTTCTTGAAAGTGAAATAGATTTACAAACAAACCGATGTAGTTGCTAATGGATGAAAGCAAGCAAATTAAAACATCATATAAATAGTAAGAAAAGAGTATATCTTTAGCTAAATTTTGTCTTTGTTTAACACTTTAAATGCCTAACAACGATATATTATCGTTTACGAAAACAGTGAGAAATGCTACCAATGTTAGTGGGCTCATTAATGACATCATAATGCTTGTATTTGAAATTTCGTTTATTTCTTCAACAAATTATAAATGCATTTCTTAGCTTGAATTGTGAAAATTTTGTACATTTCCACATGTTTTGTCTGTAGTGACTGAAGTTATGCCTGTTGGCATCATTAAGAATTCAACTGCACAGATGATGAACTTGAACTGTGAAAAAACGTGTGGAAGTGTACAAAGTTTTAACAAGTCAAATTTAATATTGAAGTTTCTGCAAGAACCTTCAGTCGAAATCTTAAATTAGTTTTTTATTATAGTATTTCTCTCCAGGATTTTAATAAACATTGTAGCATTCAAACAGTTAAGATGAAAACGGCTTAAAAATCAGATAGCCCTTTTCACTTATTAAAGTAGCATACCTGGACAATCTTTAATAGGAATGCATATGCCGAATTCATTTCTGGCATAGCCATTTTTGCAATAGCACATGCTGACACAGTTTTTATATAAAAAATTGCTTGGACTCCCGAGTGTAGCGCATGTTTTATCATAAGCCCATCTGCAGGCAAAAATTTCATTAGGCTCGCACCTCCCTGGAAAAGTAAATGATAATATATTATTTATCTTGGAGAATTATATTATATGTATAGCTTGCTGAATCATGGTGTATGCGCTGGCTTTGAGTCAATCGAAAGTTGATGACTAAAGGCTTAGTTTATAAAACATTTTTATTAGCTAAGCCTTTAGTCTGTATTCATTGCGCAGGTATTATTTTTAATTGTTTTTTTTTCAACTGACAAATCATTGAAAAGAGGTCAGTTACCCAATAAATTTGAAAAAAAGGCGATAATAAAAAGACTAAGTGCTTAAAACTCAACCCAATTTTGTTGACTCCATTTAATTTCAGTATGAAAAAAAGAACTAATAGTTAAGGGTGACTCGTTTTTTTGGATGTTATTTAAAAATGAATTACACAATATTAATTATATTAAAAATAAATAAATAAAAAAATAAGTTTATTTTTTTACTCAATATCTAATTTTCCTTTCATTCACGTGTTTTTTGCTTTATCTTGTTTTGAACAAATGAATCGTGATTATTCTATTCAACATCGTGATATCATAATAAAACTCTTGTCAGTTTTATGAGAAAATTTTCGTGTTACTTATGTTGATTATTTTCATGAGAAAAATAATATTTTATGTGTTATTCAAGGTCTTTTTTTGGTTACAAATATTATTTAATACATCTGTGAAATGGCTGATGAAACAATTAGATTAATAAATTTGAAAACCATTCTATTCATAAAAATTATAAAACAAATATGGACAAGATTTGATCATCATTATCAGCCATTGTTGATTCACCATGGTATTTGAATAGCTACCTAAATGTTCTTATTTAAAATTTACCATATCTTCCTCATGTTGTCATATGACCATCACACGGCTGTTCCATGACTTTTCAATAACACCATTAACTCCCTGTATTTGATATACAGTAAACTATTAGTGGAATAGCATAAAATTCTATTCAAAAAGATTTTATCAGTTACACGAAAGTTTGCAAATAAGTCACTCAACAATTTTACTTAATAATAGGTGTCGTTGTAGGCCGCTTCAGTCTCCCTAAATTAATTAAATAATGATTAAATTTGAATTGTTCAAATTATATACATTCACATAAATTTTGTCACTAACGACCCGGGTTTCGCCTTTCAGCATCTTCAGGCGTTCAAGCGCACGGATGAACTTGAACTGACGCTTAGTAAATGAATGTTTCGTATTTATATAAGAAATAAATGTATCATTGAGTTTAAAGCCATTGGTGGCGAAAAGGATTATCCCATGGGAATGCCCATAGATTTGAATGGTGAGTAGTTTTAAGAATTATATATATATTTTTTTTTGTTTGTTTGAAAAGGTTTTATGATTATATTTATATAGGGTATAAAAGTGGAGAGCCTGGCATATGTAACTTAGTGGGTCGTTAGTGACAAAATTTGTGTGAATGTACATAATTTGAACGATTCAAATTTAATATTGAAATTCCACCAAGCACCTTCAGTCGAAATCTTAAATTAATAATGAATAATAATAATTTTAATATATTCTTAAAATATGTCCTTTACCAATGCTAAGTATATAGACTTTTAATGAAGCTTATCTTGACAGAACTTGTTTTTACGAGAACTAATATAAGGATAAGTCTAGGACAAGGGTTACCAACCCCGTGCCCGCCGACCGATTCTGGTGCACCCACCAACTAATATGGGCAAATCGTTAAATTCCTAGGATTTTGGATTTCAAAATACTTGGAAGAGCAAAAAAAAACGAGTCACGCTGATAATTTGGGCAAATCAGCAAATTCCCGGCTTATAAATAATCTCGAAAAAATGTGGTGCTCGCCACCCTACCAATATTTTAGATTGCGCTCTAGAGTTCAAAAACGTTGGTAACCCCTGGTCTAGGACATGACTAGTGGTTAGCTATTCACTTTCACTATGTCTCGTTTTTAGCATCAAATGTGTGGGAGCAGATTGAGACATCACAGTAATCCATTATTTCACATAGAAATCAACCCAATTTATTGAAAAATCAAATTTAGCATTGTCCATACTGGTATTCGAACCCATGAGTACCGTTACCAAAGTCCCGAGTAACCGATGTTGGCCACTAGACCACAACCTGACACTACTACTCTTGATATGGTTTTTCTTACCCACCTGGAACAATTATCCCATGCGCTTCGCACATAAAACTGAACATTACCAATAGTATAAAAATTAAATACATTGTGTGGTTTTGTAATATGTCACATACAATTTTAAATACAACCTTCTCAACCGCCTAACAATATTCTAATGATTACGATTGTACAGAAAAGCTTTTTATATCATCACGCTGGAATTATTACAGGTATATGAAACAGTTTTTAAAAGTAGGTAGTCGATTGTTTATCTACTAATTATGAAGTAATATTTTTGCACTAGCAATATATGAAGAGGTAAGTTTCAAAACCCGATAAAAATTTTATGAGAAAACATAAAGAAATATTTAATTGTCATTTAAATATTTCTTTTAAAACTAAAATTTAGCAAGTACCGAATTTTTTACGAGTCTATTTTTTATTAGAGGAAAATTTTAGTAATTTATTTGATATCAAAAATATATTTATTCATAATTGACTAAAATTTAAGAAATTATTAAAATATGAGTTATCATTATAAAATATAATATCAATCAGGTATTTTTAAAAATACACATTTATAATAAAATTTATTAAATACCTTATTAACGAGTTTTGTTTCTTTTACTTTTACTAGGAAAAAGTCCATTTTACAAATCTTTTTTTTTCTTTGACCATATTTGCCCCATGCATATATATGGCAGCCATGTGGCATCTCCATGATTCGCCTCCATTAATATATTTAAAAATCAATATTTTCTACACTCATAAATTAATTTTTCAATGTGGTGCATATGGATTCCTCATATAACTAATCAACAGAAGTCGATTTACAAGAGTTCTTTTTTTATTATTATTCATGTCATATCAGATACAACCATATCACGTCAGAAAACCACATTCAAGAAATTTTACCGGTTACCCTTGAAAATTTATGTAGATATATTATTTTGTAAATTATTGAAAGGAATGATATGGACGCTATGGATTTATTCAAAAGGCTGGAGGTTTGCTACTTCTGTATTGCTGTGTTGATTCTTTGAAATTTCCTAGAAATCAGAATATCCCTATCTCATGTCTCCAAACTTTTAAACAGTCGAGACTCCCTTGTCGCAATTAACCTTTTAGCTGCCATAGATAATCAATAGTAATCACCTAGCACGCCGGCTATAATTTGCAACTATTAATTAAATTAGTTATCGACGAGATAATTCGTCTCTGACGTGTTGACCACGAACAATTTTACGAGATATCTCGTCTGTGGCAGCCATCGAGTTGACTGACGCAAACATTATCACAACCATTTCATCATTTAATTTTTAATAAAAAAAAACATTTTATCTGTACAAAAATAACTTTATTGTAACAATGTCATTTTATTCATTATTTCACATATACTATATATAATATAATGCAGTAATTTTCACGCCTAGGAGGTGTGGACTTTTGTAAAGGGAGGGGCGAACAGTTCAAAATATTTATTCACCATTTAAAATGTGTCTTTATTACTATATGAAATAAAGGATGGAGTGGCGCGAGCATATTTTTTTTCTTCAGAGGTAGGCGCAGTAACATAAAGGTTGGAAACCACTGATATAATGTGTATAGTATAACCCCCAAATTCTAACTCTACTTCTTTGAAAAGTGGATTATTTACAAAAAATGATTTTAACCTTTCCCTCTCTGCGTGTGTATTCTGCATGTATTTACTACAATTCTACTCAAATAATGTCAATATCGATAAGAAATATAATAGATACGGTGCTCAGAATTTATGTATTCCTCCTCAATATAATCACGAATTACATAAAATTTTTGCTATGTATAGAAATCTTCATCTGAAGTGAAGGAAATACATAACTTGTCGACATATTGGGGATAGACTCACCAATACAGAAATGTTTGCCGCTGCACTTCTCTGCATGTGTATTGTATGCACGTGTTTGACCTTGTCTGGTATGAAACGTTGTCGCAGCCGGTATTCGATTTAGTAACATGTAAGTTGTCACATGCAGTGGTACTGCCGGATATTTGCGATGTTTTTTCTCGTTTTCAGACAATTTTCAACACTAACATTACAAAAATTGTTACATTTCTTTGAAATATGATTAATAAAATTAATATTCATTAATACTCTTATTTTTCCGATTTTTAAATCACTTTTTCATAAGTTGTAGTAAATATATATCACCGGAGAGTGCGAGATTTTTAGCACCGTAGGGAAAAGGTTAATAAGAATATATACAACAAAAATTAAATGTTATTATTATATTATATCGTGATTATTTTTTTTGTAAATACATCTTTTGGAAAGTTATAGTTTGGTGTGTGAAAAACATTCAAAGGCATTTCATCAAAGATTATCACGGCTCATTTTGATCAGCTTCAGCATTCCTTGGGGTTAACGCAATCATTGTTTTTGCGAATGAATCCTTTCTTGCAGAAGCATCCCGGTGTGCATTTGGCGACTGAACTGCTTTTAGGGCTTCTGTCTTCGCATGACGGCTCGCAATATGGTCCGCAAGAATTATACTCTTCATTTGGACGGATGCATTTTTTGGCTGAAGAAATGAAAGAAAAGTTTGTTAATATAAATGCCATATCAATGAATCATATAAGTCTTCAGCAATGTCAATAAGATTTATTATCAGCTTTATAAGCCTCAGGTTAAAGGGAAGAACATACTGAAGTATCTGTGATTATGTCATGCGTCAAAAAAGGAAAATTGAAAACAAAGCACCCACTATGGATATTTTCTAATATTGGTTTTTATTTATCAAATAAACCCCAGATTGCTTGCGTTCTTTGAAACACTAGAATCACGTTTAATAAATGTAATATTGTAATTATAATTTGAATTAGGATGTCAGAGTGAATAACATGATGCATAGTGTATCTCTTTGGAGCCAGTATATATAGCTGAGCAAAATTTAAGTTTAAGCATAGTTCTGACGATGGCGAAAGCCGAAATAGCTATCAACTCTTAATACCAAAAGCTGTAGAACTAAAACACGTTGATATTTTTTATCCTATTATAATGCAGTTCTACCAAGTAAATGCCAAATCAATAAATAAATTAATTTCCGTTCAAAGGTATGGATGACTGCAATATCTAAAATTTCTTTGTTCACGTCCGATCATATTAACGGGAATGAAATGCTAAAACTTCTGCTTCTATGTGTCTATCCTTATTTTCTTTGAAAAAGAGATGTCAAACAACTGAGTGATAGGCAGTTCTTGTATAAATTCTCTTCATCAAACCAAGACATGGTAAAAAAAAATTGAGCCAAAACCAGTAAGAATATCGAGTTCTATTCATTTTCTTTGTCCATGATTTAGAATTCCCTTCCCCTCCTTAGAATCCTAGAAATGGGACACAGTGAAAGCGATTTGTTCAATACTATTCCTTTCCTATCGCCATCCGTAAAAGAAAGTTGACGGTTGAATAAAAGGTATTCTCTTTTTTATTTGATATGCTTTATTCGATTGGAAGCAGAAGCAGTAAAACGAAAAAAAAAATCATGTTACCAAGGAAAAGTTACAATCGGATATGCCGTATACTCCGATATTTGTTTTACTTACGACATTGAGAAGGCTTGATACACTTTCCTTTGGCATCCAAAACAAAACCGTCACGGCAAGTGCAACCAACAACCAGGCACATCCTAGCACAGGGTATTTTGTTAATAGTTTCATAATTATCACATGTCTTCGGGCAAGGGTTTGGACATTTGACGACGATAGCGTTAGGGTCATCACAGCCTATAAAAGTCAAGTACACTATAGTAATATAACAGTTTAATCAGTATAAACGATAATTAAAATCATGACGAAAATACCTTTGTGTAATGCAAAATATTGATCAACACACTCGGGAGTTCAATCTATTTAGTTGCAAGGCCACTCAATGTCACATTCAAATTCTTGAGCAGACACTTTCTATTGATTTATGAATCTGCGCTGAAAACATGAATGTCTGATGTTCACCCTCTATCCAAACACATTTTATTCAACCCTAAAAAAGGGCATAGAGAGAGCGATTTGTTAACTTTTAATCCGTTCCTCGTCTCATCTTTCTATGGCTACCCCTTTGAAAAGGCAGGTTAAGTGAATGTATAGAATATACATAACAAAAATAGACTCAATGAAATGATAAAAAATGCAAAATCACTTACAATCTTCCTTCTTCACACATATTCCATTTTTATTTCTCAAATATCCTTCAACGCAGTTACATCTTGGTACGCATTTAAAGACATCAACAGGACTACACTCTTGTGGTGTATTTGTAATGTATTCGCTACAGTATGACATATCTCCATGAGTACACGGCAGTGGACATCTGATATAAACTTCATTTGCTTTACAGTTCAGTTTAGGTGCTGTAAAATTAAAAACCATACTTTTTATTTGTTTTTATTTACTGAGTAAAATATTACATCAATAGAATGAAAACCATTAACAAATTTTGTCAAAAAATTGACTTTTAAATTATCAGGAGACAGCCAACTGATCAATTTCCGAGTTTAAATTACGAAAACATAATACTGTTCATCCGAATTGTGACAATGACATCTCTTTTTGTATATTTAATATATACATAAACATTACATGTTGTAGTTATTAGTGAAATAAAAAATTTTGTGGTTTTCCCTGGGGCTATTTTATAAATCTATTAGCGTGTGCGGTAGGTGAAATTCTGGAAGCTGTGTTCTTTTATTTGCATATTTAACAATAATGAGACGCATGTCCTACTTACTGCAATTTTCTGGAAGAACACATTTGTCAGAAACATCTATCAAGAATCCCTTCTTGCATCTGCAGACTATTCCTTTGCAGTTGTCCACGCATCTAGGACTCGGTAGTGGTTTACCATTGCACTCTCCTTCGCATCGTGCTGGACATTTCAGCGCTTCTGCGTTTGGGTCATCGCAGCCTTTTGAAGAATTAAATTGAGAATATTATTATACATTTATTTAGACTCTTACAGTTTGAATAATATTTGATTTACTTTGGGAAGATGTAGTGTGTAATTAAACCTAAAATAGCATTTTGAGTTGTAAAAATAAAGACAGTGACCTGTCACAATATATCAGATACTTTTATATTTGCAATACATATTACCATACCATATAGCAGAGTACTTTAAAAAAGTATATCGTTAGTATACTGCCAGAAAATGTTAAGTCAAAAAACCTTGTTTTAAGATAGTCGGTTTTTGTACAATAAGACAGTGACAATTGCTTGTCATTGGCTAGCTGTTGAAATGAGAAATCAGCTAAAAATCGTTTAATTATTTATAGGTTTCTCCTAGTAAAAACTAGTAATAATAATAGTATTGCTTCAATAAATATCGAAATAAATAAATGTAATATGAGTGAGCTTGTTTTTTCAGACAATATAGCATGTTTAAATCTATCGTTCTGCATTAATAACTCAAAACAAAAAAAAATTAAGTCAAAAATTTTCTGCACTATACAGTATATAATTTAAGATTTTTTTCCAAAAACTTTTAAGAATCAATTGTACAAACTACTCTTCTGGGGTACTGATACATAGCATTATTTTTAATTATGAAAACATTCCTGCCAGGAGCTCTGCTAAAACTTCAAAATATATTAAAGATATCTTACACACATATAAATCAGTATAAAATACATAAATAAAATTGAATTCTTACCGAGTTTATCTATTTTCATCAAATCTCAATATGTCAAATCAAAATATTTGGAAAAAATTGGTATTAACTGTAATGCCAAATATTCTTTTTAAAAATCATTAAGAAATGAAAATTACTCACAATCCGCTTGCTTTACACATTCTCCTTTTCTGTTCCGTAAATACCCTTCAATACAATCACACCTCGGTTCGCACTTAAAGTTATTCACCGGAACACATTCTTGAGGTGTACTTGTAAGATATTCGCTGCAGTATGAGATCTGTCCCGGGACACACGGCTTTGGACACCTATTGTACACTTCATATTTCTTGCAGGTTAGCTTAGGGGCTGTAAATATGTCTAATTTTAATAATATATAAATATTAATATTATAATGATAGTATCTATTACCCGATCCATTGAATATATGGTATACATTATATGTTTACTTACTACACTTTTCTGGCGCAACGCACTTCTTAGTGATGTCAAGCAAGAATCCTTTTTTACATCTACAGACTCTTCCTTTGCAATTGTCCACACAGGAGGAGGTGTCTGTCGGTCCAGCAAAACATTCCTTTTCGCAACGTGCCGGACAGTCGAGAACTTCTGCATTCGAATCATTACAGCCTGTGGAACAAAGATATCATTCACTGAATGAGTGTCAAAGTGAACAGAAACTAATTTTAAATTTAGACTAAATTAAAAATTGAAATAGTAATGTGTGGATTTGGATCAGAACATGGGTGTTTGTGATGTTTGATAGATGTTTGTTAGTTATTTGGTAGTAATTTTAAAGCATGAGTTCAAGTATATGAATATTTCACCTTTTACTTTTTTGATATATCGATAATAATGAAACTAAATAAAAATAACTCACACAAATTTGGCGACACACAAGCTCCGTTGATTCTCACTAAGCCTGGCTTGCATTCGCAGCGCGGCTTGCAAGGAACTCCACCAGCCGGAGTGGTCGAGCAATCTTTGATGATACCATACAGGTATGAATCGCAATCAGCATCAAAGGTGCAATACTTTGGGCACGGATTCAACACTTCGGTAGGTTTGCATTGAGGTGCTGAAATATACATCAAATGAGTTATTAGCATCCCCCAAGTAAAATGAATTTGTTTTTTATTTATCGCCTATAACGGATAATCATAAGAAAAAAATAATTAATTAGGGCTTAGAGTAATTCACTGGTGACGGACGTAAGACTGATGAATTAAACCCAGTCTACAGTAATCAATGATGATTCAAGACCCGGTCTGAATAGATTGTGTTGACTGTTTATTCATGACAAAATCAATAGGTCGCACATCATATATGGAATCAGCTGATCGGGTTGGTGAGTGTCTGATAAAGCTGAAAGTTTATTATTTAAAAGAAAGTTTTCAAAATGCGCTTCTCCAATTAAATAATGCAAATACAAATTTCTGAATGTATAATGAAAATACAAATGCATTTATTCACTTCATGAAATGATAAAAATTAAACTGCTGTGCAGCTGTAAGAGTGAGCACCCAATGTTGCATATGTCAGTGCTACGTTCAGTTTATAAACATAACAGCATTATGAGTCCAATTCAAGTGCAAAAGGTCATGGCATGACATGATTATCATGCGCAGAACATTGTTTAAAAGCAGTGGCACTTGGATGTAAAGATGAATAACATTAACAGGATGTTCTTAAGAACATTTGGCCAGATATTTTGTGCACTTTATCTAAAATCTTTAATATTGAGGTTAGGGTATCCAATCCCGGAGCCTTTTTCCAATCCCGGGATTTCGGGATTCAGATAAATTTACCGAGGAATTTGAAATCTCCGATTTGGTATACTTTTCCCCGTATTCTCACGAAACCTCGTTTTTTTTTTTTTTAGCTCACCGAGGAATTTGAAATCCTCAATTTGGTATACTTTTTCCCCGAATTCTCACAAAACCTCGTTTTTTTTTTTTTTAGCTCACCGAGGAATTTGAAATCCTCAATTTGGTATACTTTTTCCCCGAATTCTCACAAAACCTCGTTTTTTTTTTTTTTAGCTCACCGAGGAATTTGAAATCCTCAATTTGGTATACTTTTTCCCCGAATTCTCACAAAACCTCGTTTTTTTTTTTTTTAGCTCACCGAGGAATTTCAATCGACAATTTGCCAATTTCATCTCACTTTTCGAGATTTACTCCCAATTTCTCAATCCCGAAATCCCAGGATCGCGACCAGGTCAATCCCGGGATTTCGGGATCAGAAAATTGAACGGGATCCCGGGATTGGATGCCCTAATTGAGGTCCGTTATAGCGAGGTTCATTTGTATAATATATGAATACTTACGACATTCTGACGATGCAATACATTTCCCATTGTAACGTATATAGCCCTTCTTGCAGAAGCAACCGGGCGTACACGCTACTGCAGGAATACATTTTGGATTTCTGTTATAACAAGTTGGCTCGCAAGCTGGTCCACACGCGTTGTACTCTTCATTAGGATCATTGCATATAATTTCTGAAAATGTTGTATGTATGAAACAAGTGAGATTTAAGACATGAAGCAACTACCATTACATTAATTGCTGATAATGTGTAAAAATTATTGCATAAAAAATAAATTTTAGGTACCATATTACGAAAGTAATTGATTTATGTATATTGATAGAATATAGATTAAAAATTTAAGTAATGGATTTATTTTACCTTTAGTGGAATGAACGATCGGTAGGTAAGCATTTTAAAAAATGTCATATATTATAATGAATGAGGCTCGATTGTTTACTGTAGTTCATTAATTGATTTAAGATGTGAAAGTCACAAAATCCAAAAAATTGCTATTTTTAATTATATATTATCTATATACAGTGGAACCCCGATCTACCGTTCTCGCATTGTTCGTTTTCCCGCATGGTTCGTTTATTTTTCATAGTCCCGGCCAAACACCCATAAGAACAATGTAAAATAATCCCGCATAAACCGTTCCTCGATTTACCGTTTTCCTCGATCTATCGTTCAAATATTTTGTTCCCGTCAAAAATATTATCCTGATTGACCGTTTTCGTTGAATATTTCTTATAAATAATCTTACCTCGCATTTCGTTTCGCGTTTTTTTCAGTGGAACCCCGATCATCCGTTCTCACTATCTTCGTCTTTATGCATAGATCGTTTATTTTTTACTCGACCAAGACCCCACCCCGTAATAGCAATGTTTAGTAATTTCACGTTAATCATTTCTCGATTTACCGATTTCTTCGATCTATCATCTAAATATTATCGTCCCGTCCCAGTTACTATCTATCCCGATTGACCATTTTTGTAGAATATTTTTTTCGCTCATAAATAATCTTACATTTCATCTGGTTGCGTAAATTTTTCTAACTCAAAAGTCAAAACTAAAATACCTAAATGAAGAAAACTAGAACTCTAGTTGAGAAACTGAAAATAATTAAAGACATTGGAAAAAATTCAGGAGAAAAACGAGTCGACATAGCAAAAAGGAGTTAGTTGACTTAGAAATGTACGCGATTTTGAAGAGTGTTTGTTAAAATTTAAGTCCCAAACTACAAATAGGCTACTTAGTTTGTATCAAACAAGTTAAAAATACATTAATTTGTTCTTTAATTAATAAATAAATGAGTTTTTTGAAAATTAAACATTTTTTTTGGTGTTATTTGAAGATTTCCCGCATTATCGATTTCCCGCATGATTCGTTCATTTATTACGGTCCCTTGAAAAACGTAGAATCGAGGTTCCACTGTTTTGAAAATTATTACATAATAAATTATATTTCTTTCATAAAAATTAGCCAAATTAAATTTTTTAAATTTGGAAATTACATTTAAAAACAAAATAATACAGTCTTCTGTCAGTTTACTGTCAGCTGAACAGAAAGGTGTTTTGGATTTTTAAGTATTACAAGATAGACTATAAGAAGTCTACTAATATTTGTGCTGCAAGTGGTGAAAGTGAATTTTCTAAATGGTAACAACTTGCTGCTCGTGCAGAACCACTACTTGCAAACGAGGTTGAAGAGTTGGAAAGCTACAAATTGACAAGTGAACGCTATGGATTGATTGGGAATTGAATTGGGAGTGAATTTTTTGAAGAGAATTATTCCAAATATGTGTCCACAGGAGACAAATTTGAATTGTTTATTGATAAAGAAATGATCAGGCTCTTATTAAAAGAGACTTTGCAGCGTTTACAAGCTCCCCAAAACCTTTAGTAAAAACTGATGAACTTAAATGTTTTTCGGGAATTTGGTTCTTTCCGGATCCAGCAAATTACCTGGAATTTTTTTTTTATTAGGACTCGGCTGACCATAACAAAATGAACAACAACTTCAAAATATGGAAACTTTGACTAATGATTAATATATTTATGTACACATTCTTTGTTCAAAAATAATTGCATTTGTTCTTGTATTTTAACTAATTAATTGTTTTCTTAATAACCACCCACAATATTGTTATGCACTGACACGCTTTGCTTAAACATTATTCTAATCTTGAATACATACGGCAATTTTCTTTCGGAATGCAGTTTCCTTTATTATCACGCACAAATCCTGAAATGCATCGACACGTTTTGTGGAAACAATTATCTTTATCGCAGTCTGCCACATTCTTTCCATCGCAAGTTTTGTCACATTCTGCAGGGCAGTCCACAACAACAGCATTGAGGACTTTGCAGCCTGTTAAAAATATCAAAGATGTTTATGTTTAATTTAATTACTCAATAACAGTGTGCAATATCAAACTGAGTGTAGTATCACAATACTAATACACTCATAAATAATGACAGGGACTGATAATTCTATTAAAAAAATATTACAATACTTACAAAAGTTGGCCGGAACACAATCTCCATTGATTCTTACAAATCCATCAATACACTCGCAACGGGGAATACAAGAAGTCTGTCCTTTTGGAGTGGTGGTGCAATCTTTAATCCATCCATGTAAGTATGAGTCACAGTCGGAATCAAACGTACACCATGCAGGACACGGGTTATATCTCTCATTCACTTTACATTGAAGAGCTGAAATAATTATTTTTCTTAAAATAAATCCATGTGTCACGTATAAAGTGTTAAGATTAATCACTTTTAATTCTAATCATAATCAACACTAGTTAAGAAATAAATATTACTAACTGCATTTATTTTTTGGTATGCACTTTCCATTCTTGTCTCTCACATAGCCAGGAAGGCAACGGCAAGCTCTTCGGAAGCAATTCTTATGACAGTCAGCCACATCTTTGCCATCACAAGTTTTGTCGCAGGCTGCTGGGCACTTCACCACCTGGGCGTTGGCATCGTCGCAACCTGACCAAGAGAGACAGCTTTGATTAAAAGGATTATAATATTCATTTTATATTTAGATATTATCGAATATTTTAATATACTTATATATATATATTTAAAGAACCATATCCTAAAGGGCTTTATCTCAACACGTGTTTTTCTACAAGAACTGCTAGTTACTCTGTCCTTTCTTTTATGGATAAAGTAGTGATAGAAGGATAGAGCACGGACAGAACTAGTGGTCAGCTAATCCCTCTTACAACATCCCATTTTTAGGATTGGATATATTGATAGTTAAATTCCATAACGCTAAAGAAAACTAGTGACATTTTCTAGGTGTAGTTTTGTGGAGTTAAAGAAGAGAGGTATTCAAATATATTTGGTAATAAAACACATAACATTTTTTTTTGACTTATTGTTATATCAGTGGTTTCCGACCTTTTTGTCATTGCGCCTCCCTTTGAAGAAAAAAATATCTTCGCGCCTCCCCATACTTTATTTCATATAGTAATAAAGACACGTTTTAAAGGGTAAATAAATATGTTGGACTGTTCGCGCCTCCCTTTGCAATAGTCCATGCCTCCCCAGGGAGGCGCGCCTCCCAGTTTGGAAATCGCTGTGTTATATGGAAGTAGGCCAGTGGTGGTTCTAGGTACTGGGCTAGGTGGGCTAAGCCCGACCTGCATTTTTCACCCAAAACATTAGATGGCTGAATAAAAATGAACAGCAATTCGGCCGCTGAACAAAATAAATACATTTATAAGCGTAACTTACCTTTCCCAAATGAATATAATATCTTTGTTTTAATTTTCCTCTGTCAATATAAGACAATGTTACGTCTACCTACAATCATATTCTCGATTGTGTTTTGTATTACAATTTTAAACAGAGCCGGCATAAAAAAACAATAACCCTATAAATACTTCCAGGGAACAGGAACGTTACTTCACTGGCAACACCACTCAGGGGCTAAATCCTTCATGCCCGTAACCACAGACAATATCATGCAATATTTCTTTACACTGGGGCGCTAGATTTTTTTTTGTATTTGTATGTACGGAAACGTCATCAAACACAAAGGATAGTGTTTCTATCTGTCAAGCTTCTGTTGATCGTTGGGGGCTAAAAACAATCTGCCCATTACGCATACTTATGCATTGAAACACAAATACCAATACCGTTGTATTGTATGAAAGTGACAGGTATTGACTTTCAGTGACAGCAAGTGACAGTTCTATACTGCTTTTAGTAGGTACTTGTTATTTCACTTTGAATGAGACGAATTTAAGGATTCCGTGTTATTATTCTATTATTTCTTAGTTACATTAGCATTGATTTTATTATATAAAAATTTATGCATTGCAGTAGTGTCGTAATATTTGTTAATTTGCTTGTAGATTAATGTATAAAGTGAAGTGGAAATATGCTTTTCTCTAGCCCACCCAAGATTTCAGGTCAGGAACCGCCACTGAAGTAGGCCGTAGATATGGTGGGAGGGAATTTCATGCATCACAGATAATTCTGCCTTCGGATAAAATTCCAAAAATCAATCAATCTGTCCGTCCTGGGATTTGTGCCCATGAGCTCCTTGATCGAAGCTGACAATGTTGATTTCTCGATCGCAGACCAGGAAAATATATTAAAACGAAATATAAAAATAACAATCAAAAATCTAGAGCAGAATTTATAGAGGACCAAATTTTATCATACATCAAATGTTTTGTTTTCAACAAATCCATGCTAAATACAAAATATTATATTTTAAGCCCACAGCAATTTATAGCACACTGACATATCTATTCACCAGAAGATAACCTAGAAATGTATCTGTACAGATAAATCAAAAGTTTTACTGATGTTTGTGTTCCGTGCTTGTTAAATAATCTTTGTTAAGTGTCATGCATATACATAGGACAAAGAGAAAGGACTGTTCATTCATTTTATAATACAATTTTTGATTCCCAATTTGCCAATCGTCTAATGCCAGATTCACATAACATACATTTTAATTCAGAAAAGATGTATTCATTGCTTTTTTACTTACATTTTATTGGCAGTTGACAGGTGCCGTTGAAACGAACATATCCTGGCTCACAGTCACATCTTGGATAGCATGGGTAGGGTCCCGGAGGAGGAGCAGCACAATCTCTTATGAATCCGTAGATGTACGAACCGCAGTCTTCATCGAATGTACAGTAACGAGGGCACGGGTTAAAAATTTCATGTTCTTTGCACTTGACAGCTATAACATTAAAACAATAAGTGCGTAATGATAAACATTTGAGACATTGCAGAATAGATATGCTTAAGATTTTCTTTTGAATATTTCAATGAATAGATGTTTGCATATGCATATAAATTTTCCAATTGAAGAACCTAGTATAAATTAAAAAAATCATTATTCTTCTTTTGATGACATTTTCTATTGAAGTTTTGTGTTGAAAAATGTTTGATTGTGGCGTATCAAACCAACGCACCAGACAGCACTTGGCAACACTTTTGTGCTGTGAATGTGAATGGCAGATTTGATGTCTTGCACGTTTGTTCCTTCTCTTTTATCCCAACCATCAAACAGGCAAGACGTACAGTTTACAGAAGTTCAAATTATATTGTTAATTAATTCTAATTAAATATTCAAATAAATTCATTGCTAAAAGATTAGTATTTATTCCTTCGTCAAACTTTCCAGCTAACATTTTGCAACAAAACTGTAGTGTGTTTTTTGATGCTGCAAAATTAAATGATATATAAACAGTGGCTTAGTTAAAAAATACTGTGAAAATTATGGGTATGGCAATAAAATGTCTTTTTCAAGGGCTTAAAAAAATGATATTTTTTATGTAATTATTTAATGTAATGTTTTAAACGGGTGTCAAGTCATTCAAAACATGTTTAAAATGACTTTAAAACAGTTAAAATAAAAAAAAAACTTTTTCTTGTCAGTGTGAGAGATACTGGAAAAGTTAATAGTATTTTACATAAATTTGTAAATAATGCATTTGATTTCAGTGTATTCAAAACATGATAAATTATTTTTAATGTTGGAAGTATTTTTACTAACGGCATTTCTTTTGCGGGATGCACTTTCCATTTTTGTCTCTCACATAGCCAGGAAGGCAACGGCAAGCTTTTTTAAAACAATTCTTATTACAATCAGCTACGTCTTTCCCATCACAAGTTTTGTCGCAAGCTGCTGGGCAGCCCACTATCTGGGAATTCGGATCACCGCAACCTGGTAAGCAATCATTGCATGATTAAAAACATGTAGAAGATAATATTTGTATTATTTTATAAAAATTCTACAAGTTATGACTTGAAAACAATGAACTATAATTAATTAAGCAGACTCAATCTGTTTTCAACAATTGTTCAATTCATTGTGTACAATTTAAAAAAAAATAGCACATTTATTAAGCTTACAAAAACAATTTAATGAGATGCATAATGGTTGCATGTTTTCCATACCAATTCAGTACATAGTTCAATGTCAGAACTGCTTGCATGCAAGGAATCTTCCAAAGTCGCTTTGAAAAGGCATGCCCTATGCCCTTTTTTTTACTAAAAGGGAGAACGAAAATGCTGTTTCACATAGGTATGTAGTCGTTAAAGAAATAAGAATAACTAAAAGCTTCTTTTGCAATAGACATCTATTTTTGCTGTCACCATATCCAAAGTTCTGAAATACTTTTTCATCAAATTCTTTTTCAAGCAAATTACTTGAAAAATATTTTAGATTCCCCGCAGAAGATCTGCGGACTTAAGGGATCTAAGATAATTTACATAATTAATAAGCTAACCAATATGTCTTTAATCCGATATTTGATATATGGCATATAAATGGATACATGAATAATGTCGTATTTTATTTTAATATTATCAATGCCTTATTCATTCTTGAAATATTTGGTGCAAAAGTGTGAATCAGAAAGGAATTATTTTAACTAATTTGACTATCAAAATAGTTATACTATCGAATTAAAATTTATTACGATATCAAAAAAAGTTTATATAAAGTATAAAAAAGTTAGAAATTCCGGAATATTTGAAATCAGGACTTATTTTGGTGGGAACAGATAAACAATAAATGGTTTGGGCTAATAAGATTCATGCCTGAAAGCAGGTACATCAAATTGGTTTTATGAGACAGTCTTTCTTAGATAATGTGCATTATTTTATACATACAGTTGATCGGCAGTTGGCATGTGCCGTTGATACGAAGATATCCTGGCTCACAGTCACATCTTGGATAGCATGGGTAGGGTCCCGGAGGAGGAGCAGCACAATCTCTTATGAATCCGTAGATGTACGAACCGCAGTCTTCGTCAAATGTACAATAACGAGGGCATGGATTATAAACTTCATGTTCTTTGCACTTGATAGCTGAAAAATTTGAACATCAATTATGTAGTGATCATCATTTGAAACATTGCTGAATAGAAACGATTTAGATTTTCTTGTGAATGTACTAATTTTTTCAATTTATCAACTTAGTATTTATTACAAGATACAACATATTACTATTATGATTAATAATAATAACATACATTTTCCTTCTCATTATCCACTACAGTATGTGTCATGATTGTACTACATATTGTAGTCAACACCAAAATATCACCAATGTGATTGATTTTAAGAAAATGAGTTGAATATTCAATTGTTCTACCGATTGGTAAAATCTGCCATGTCATAAGAAATACTTTTATTTAATTTAAAAGATATCTTTGAATAGACTATTTTTATGATGCCATCATAATAAAATTTGTATAACCTTTAAAATTGAGTTTTCAGTTATATTCAGACAATGACACACCAGCCGTGCGGTCGAGTGTCAACGTTGTTGACTCAGAACACAAAGGTCACGGTTTTGAATTCCACAACGGACAGTTTTTATAGATTGATTTTTCAGTTGGTTTATGGATTTCTGTCTGAAGCCATAAATATATAGAACGGTTCGAATTGCCACTCACCCATTCTATCCCAAAAAAGAGCATAGCGAGAGCGATTAGCTAAGCACTAGTCCTGTCCTATTCTTCTATCCCTACTCTCTTCAAAAAAAAGCTGAATAATAATAAGTTCTTGTTGAAAAAATATGTTGAGATACCTCCATTAGTAGGCTATATGCTCCACAAGAAGTTGAGGAAGACGTATGGTTGAAATGGTGAACAATGAGAAGGTACAATACGTTTTTTTTATGTCATAAAAAAGTCTTTTGCTCCCAAAAATCAGTTTTAGTGTCTCCCAACATTTTTGACAGATGGGATGTTTTTTCATGTTGACAACGGTATATTGAATATAAATAAAATGTGGGAAAATTGATGTAAAGATTATGGATACGCTGATAAAATGTCGTTAAAGATGTGCAAGGTGATTGGATTCCCGATTACAAATTAATTTTCAATAGATTTGATTATCCTTATTTCAATCAAAAATAGCTAACGACTAAAAATATTATAATATATTTGTAGCTGGATTAAATTTAAGCCACAATTTGTTGAATCATATTTGTGATTCCCTCGACTTTGACTCAATGGTTGTCTGTTCCTAAATTTGTTCCTAAATAGTTGTAAGTGAAGATTTCATTCAGGACAATCTGTGTGCAAAATTGAATATAATGGGAAGTCATAAAATTTTATATAAGACAGTCACAGTTTAAATTTACATCACAAATAATTAAACAACTTGTGTTGAAAAAATTCAAGTGATCAAAACCATTCATTTTAATGAAAACATTTTACATTGGTCACATTAATTAAAAATGGAAAAAAATTAACAACTAACATCAGCAATGTACATGTATTTGAATTAAAAATAAGTACTAGTAAACATTTTTGACTGTGTGATACTGTTTTTTTGAATCCATAATATGTTCGCTCCTAATGTTGAGTATATGGCTTTTTTAATGGAGGTATCTCGACTGTTGTTTTTTTCTTTGAGAACTGCTAAAACTCTCATTTATTTATTAATTCAAGGGAGTTGGGAAAGACAGGATAAGGCTTGGATAGGATAAGTGGTTGTTAGCTTATATTTTAGGATTGGAAGGGTAGGAGGGAATTTTTAGAAATCACAAACACTCGTGCGATTGAGAAAAAAGCTGTTTGTTCTGGACTTGAAACCGTGAGATCCATCACAGAAGCCAATAACATTTGATCATTGTGCCACGGACCCAACAAGTATTATACTTAAAAAATGTAAGTAGAATTGACAATAATTTTGAGACTTTCTCTATTCCATAGATAAAAGTTAATCAACTATTGTGCTACATATAAAAAACAATAATATTATTTTTGTTAAATATAATTTTTATACAACTACTTCCATCTCTCTGTCTAGTTAAATAACTATATTTTAATAAAAATCTGCTAAAAACCATACCATAAAACAAAATGCAAAAAAAAAACAATTTTGTGACCAATAGATAACTCTAAGCGTAATCAAAACTTAGCTAAAATTATTTATTACTAACGGCATTTCTCTTGCGGGATGCATTTTCCATTTTCATCTCTCACATAGCCAGGAAGGCAACGGCAAGCTTTTCGAAAACAAGTATTGTTATTACAGTCAGCCACGTCTTTTCCGTCACAAGTTTTGTCGCAAGCTGCAGGGCAGTCCACTATCTGAGAATTTGGATCATTGCAACCTGACAAAAAAAATAATTGCATTATCATTACTAAAAAACAGTTTAATAATTTTTTGTGATCGGATCGGGATGATTTTAATGAAGTTTATTTGATTGGCAATCGGCAGATGTCAATTTGGTTTAATGCGAGTCTCGCTTAGATAATATGCATTATTTCATACATACAGTTGACCGGAAGTTGGCAGGTGCCATTGATCCGAAGATATCCTTGCTCACAGTCACATCTCGGGTTGCATGATAACTCGTCTTCAGGAGGGGGAGCACATCTGCTTACGAATCCATAGACGTATGAATCACAGTCTTCGTCAAATGTACAGTAATCGGGACATGGATTATATACTTCATTTTGCTTACATTTGGAAGCTGAAGCAATAATCACAATATGATAAGGATTGTAAAACTTGGTTTGATCAAGTGGAAATGATTTGAAAAGATGTTTGTCATCAGGAAAATTTGTGTGTTGTGTTAAGTATGTTATGTTTATCCAAAATGTTCATTTTCTAAATCTCTGTGATTTCTGTCAGAATATAAATTCATTGAAACTGAAATCCTTGTTCACAAATGCCAAAATATATACAGAAAAACCTTGAAATCTTAAAAATGCTATATTAACCTATATTTTCAATATTTACAATATTCAAACAAATTACATTTATATTTCAAATGAGTATTTCTGACTTGCTGACCCTGAATCAGTTTTCCATAAATAAATTGTTACAAGACATCAATTGCCAGTTTCGATGGGGGGTGAATTTGCAGAAATTCATTTTCAATATATAAATAAAATTGATGACTGATATTTCACCGATTGTGCTACAAATTATGACACCTTTTTTGATTCTAAGGAGTCTGATAATGCTAATCAAAGAGGCAAAACACGTATCATAATTTACAAAGTAATCAGTCGAATACCAAAGTAATTACATTTAGTTGCAATATATTTTAATTTGTGTCCCACGCAGTGACGGGTCACCCGATGAGGCGCGCCCTTCGGGCCTTCGAATTTTAGGGGCCTCAAAAATGGCTTATATTATATAATCTATATACTTTTTGTTCATATTTGTATATATTTTTTTCATGAAATTTTTGACATTCGTATTTTATCCGAAAAACAGAGACTCCAAATTTTATTTCGCCTGTAACCTCTCATGAGCTTAATCTACCACTGGTCCCAAGTGCGCGCCTCATGTGCTCATGGGATAATTTTCCAGAGTGTATTTATCTATGTACGACTGTGTTTTTGAATATGACTTGTGAATTTAATAGCAATATTATAATAGGTTTCTTACGGCAGTCTTCCTTTCGGACACAGATGTTGTTTGAATCTCTGACATAGCCTGGTAAGCATTCACATCCACCAGGGCAAGGTAGTGATATAGAGCATACAGGCTGAGGTTTGGAGTTACTGATTGTTTCACATGTCTCAGGACAAGGGTTTTGGCAGTTCTTATATTCTTCGTTAGGTCCTTTACAGAGAGGGTTTGCTAAAAAAATATATTCATTAACTTTTTGAAACATTATGAAGCAACCTGTAATTCGGCAACACAAATGATAGAATGTTTGACAAAAGTAAAGTAAAAATGACGGGTCACAAGTTCTTGTGTGTTTTGAAAATAAGATCTGAGTGCATATTTAGTGCCTAAAAACTTGATGCTACAGATCCCCAGTTGGGATTATTTAAAAATTAAAAGATTCGTAGCATGACATCATAATTGAAACAAAAATATGCGAGTAAATGGTATTAAACGGAATTCAATTGTTTCTGTTTTTTATAATAAATATATATTGTTTTTATATTTGTAGCATATGGCCTCTAGTGGTAAACTATTCGATCTCGCTACGCCATGTTATTTTTTGATTTGTAAGAGTAGGAGTGAATTTTAAGCCATCACAAGCACCCATGCCTTTGAACAGAAATTGATAAATTGATTAAAAATTACTGCTTGTACTGGGATTTGAGCCTGTAAGATCCGTCATGGAAGCCAACGATATTGACCACTGCGCTACGGCTCTATAAATTTGAAGTGAAATTAATTTTCCCAATTATTATGAATTTGGAAAATCGATGCATTTGTTATTCTGTAATAAAATATTGTTGAGAAATGACATTTAAAGAAGTGATTTGTTTACATATTTTTCTTCTTCTGACCAAAATTATTTTCAGTAAAACATTTATAATCATTAATTTTTTCATTGTGCAGAAAACATTTTGCTGACATTATATAAAAAAAATCAGTATCCTATAACTGTTAAGTAAATATAATAGACCATTCCTCTACACAAATAGAGTATTTCCAATCGTAAACAATCGATAACTAATGGTGGATTTGCATGTGCACAATTGGATAAGTACTGCACAACGTTAATTCATAAATATTAATTCTAGCGTTTTCACTTACGGCATTCACTGAACTTGACGCATTTTCCATTGTCTTTATCCAATATGTACCCTTGCTTACACTGGCAACCTCTGAGTCGGCAAATTGCTTCACAAAATGTTTGGGTATTATTACAAGTGTGCGGGCAAGGATTAGGACAACCGACTACTTCAGCATTTGGGTCATCACAACCTGAGAAAATTATTTACTTGCAATTAAGATCAGGTAAGATTTCATAATAACTCTAGCATCAAATGGGGTTAATCCGCCTAATGTGTTGTTAATTTGTATTTTTTTGTACTACTGTTTGTGATTTTTAACTTCAATTATTGAAAACAGTTCATATTATTGATTTGAGCCAATTAGTAATATTCTGCATGTCTTAAAGTATCGTAAAAGCGAACTAACCTCACTTAATACACATTACAATAGTGTTATTTCCGTAAAATAAAAATATGCAATCCATCAAAACAACAAGAAAATACATGATTGTACTAATTTGTTTAATGAGCCCATTTATTCAAAAATAAACTGATTTCACAGGTACAAACATAACAGTGAAATAGCCCTGGCTCAGGGTTATATTGATGGTTGTCCCATAAAACAATAAATCAAAAATTTCATGTTTTGAGTCATGTAATATTACCCATTATATTTAAATACCTCCCTTCTATAGCTCCACAAAAATAAACTAAAAAAAATACTAGTTTTCTCTCGGTAGGCAGATGATTGCATATGGAACAATTTTATTTCAGTTCAATGTAAAAAAAAACTCAAAATATCATTTTATTGTTTTGTCAACGATTCAACAAATATGAGTTGATTTGAAATAAATGACTGAACTATTCAATAAAGAAATGAGACAAACAAAAATTATCATTTTTTTTAAATGTGTCAAAACTTTGGTCGGCCATATTTCAAAACTACCAGTTGCTGCACTATGGAACTAAGCCATCAATATTTTCGCCTACTTTAAAAGAAATATGAAAATATTTTAGAGAGTAAAAATGTTCTTGTTAATGTATTGAAAAAAATTAAAACTAAATTACTTTTATGTTTTTTTGCAAATATAACAGAGTCTACATACATTGTTCCGGTTTTACGCAAGCTCCTTTATTATTTCTGATATACCCATCGATGCATTTACATCTTGGGATACACGGCGCATTGGGTAAAGGCTGGGCACATAAATAATCAACAGGTTCTAAGTAGGTTTGGCAAGATTGCTCTGGCGGACATGACGGTGAACATGGAACCAATTTTTCTAGTGCTGAGCACACTGGGTTTATTACTGAAACATAAAAAGTTTTTATTCACATAAACGTAAGGCTTTTCTCTAAAAACGATTTGATGGCAATCTCATATGGATGATTAAATTGTGATTTATTGATACCTGTCTGACTATTAGATACATATCGACCTATAATAGGCAGAAAACTTTCTAAAAGATAAAGATGGATTAAAAGTTGTATGTCGTTTTGCGTAAATTAATTTACCTGGACAGTCTTTAATAGGTATGCATTTGCCGTATACATCTCTGGCATATCCTTCTTTGCAATAACACCTGTCGACACACTTTTTATTCACAATATTGCACGGCTTGCCGAGTGTGGCGCATGTTCTATCACAAGCCGATCCGCAGGCGAAAAACTCATTTGGCGGACACCTCACTGAAAAAATAAGTGAGCATATTTTTATCACACAGAATATGATAGTTTTTGTAATCTTCTGGTCTTCCAGGTCTGGTGTGTGCACTCATTTTGAGTCTCTTTCGAAAGTCATCCAGAGAGTGGGCAAGCTCTTTCCTTAACTGAAAATTTTGTCAATTTTCGTTACACATGCATTATTTCAAAAATCTTTGGTAAAAGTAATCTAAAAAAAATATGGGGAAAAGTGCGCCTAATATAAAATTGAATTTGATAACTTTGTTTTTCTACTTGTTGTGTTACGAAATGTGGCACGTGTTTCGTCTCTTTGAGAAGCATCATCAGACTTAGCATCGCAAGGTTTACAAACAATCAAAAAATTGATTCAAATTCTTAGGTTATCAATTATACACTTCCAAGGTTTTTCCTGTCAATACTTGTTGGAAAGACACTACATTCAATGAATGAAACAATCATTTGAGCCCCTTAGAGGTGAAATGAGACAAGTGGTATCTTAGGAAAACATGAGTTAGATGCGCTTTTATTTTCTGTAGTGAGCTAAGTTAAAACACACACCAATTGTGTTATCTCACTAAAATGAAAATAGTCGATCCACCAAAACGTGATTGTACTTACTTAAAAATATTTTAAATTTTTTTGCAGTAAATCTAAGTAAAACAAAATAAAAAGTAAAGCCAAATCTACTGAAAATAAATTGAAAAAAATTTAGATTGTTGTACTAAATACCTAATCAATGCTATTATAGAAAAAAGGTATGCTATAAATGTTTGTTTCTTTGACTTTTGTTTTGCTTTATCTTTTTTTTAATGAGTAAATCGTGATTAAAATATTGAACCTCGTGATACTATGATAACACTATTATAAGTTTTATGAGGAAATTCTCCAGTTATATTATTTTTATTCCTGAGAAAGATGCTATGTTGCTAATGCTAATTCAAGGCCATGTTTTTGTTACACGTGCTTCAAATATTATTTAGAATACTTCTGAGAAATGCCTAGTAAAACAATAAAATGAAAAAAATTCAAGACCATTCCAAGGTGATTGCTATAGGAAGCTACAGTTATTGGATTGGCAAAGGAGACAAATATATCTAGTACAGGTTTGGGGAACCTGCAGCCTTTTGGCTACTCTGGTGTGGCCTTCTGGCCAATTCTCTAATTCTATAAATTTTTGTAATTTCGTAAATTCTTGGAATTTTCGATGTCAGAATCCTTGAAAGACCTAAAAAGAAAAGTTCCCATGCTGGTAATTTTGGGAAATTCGCAAATTTCTGGGTTTTAGAAATTGGCATGAAATTGTTTCTTCCCAAAAATTCCCTAGTCAATGTTTATTGCGGCCTTCATGTCAAATCAGAAAAATGAATGCGGCCTTTAGAAAAGAAAAGGTTCCCCACCCCTGATCTAGTGTTTCCATTTCTATATGAATGCAGTTTTATCTTTTTCAGTCAAATATGAATATCTAAAAAAACTTTTATTTTTATAATTTATATCTAATGCCATATAAAACTGATTGGTTGAGTGGTCAATGTTGTTGGCTTTGGTAACGGAGATTGTGGGTTCGATAACAGTACGCTTGACAGTTTGACAGAACAAGCAAATGTTAAATGTGAGGCAGTAGAGGAGGTTATAAAAAATGTGACATCCAAAACTAAAAAGTTGTGAGCATATTTTTTAAGGCAATTTAAGCTGTCGAGTGGGTATTGAAAAAAACAAACATAATGGTAGAGGTGATACAAAACATTTCTTGTTGTAATTTATAAAAAAATTATTGATGATTTTAATAATTTTATCTTTTCCCAATGTAGAAAATATGGATTCCTAATTGAGCGTACCTAAACAATCAGTTCACGTTTGCTCAACCACTGTTTTTTTTTCAAAAAGAGTAGAAATAGAAGGACAGGACAGGATTAGTGGTTAGCTAAATGCTCTTGCTATGTCCCATTTTAAGGATCGTATGAGTGGGTTTTTTTTAAGATACAAGAATTCATACAAGATACAAGAGTTCATACAAGAATTCAAGTTCATGAGCACTATTACCGAAACTAACAACGCCATCCACTTAACCATGGACCGGTCTTAATACTTTTGGTTCTTAAAGTGTTTATTGATATAGTTTTTATTACTCACCTGGATAATTAATCCCATGTGCTCCGCACATAAAACAGAGCATTACTAATTGTATATAAATTAAATACATTGTGCTGTTTTATTAATATATCACATACAATTCTGAAGATGATCTATCTCAACCAGCTAACAAAGTCTACTGATCACAATATTGTACAAAATTGCTTTTTATATCACTACACTGTAAATAAAAACACTGGTATGTTAAACAATTATTAAGAACTGACAGTTGAGTGTTTATCTACTGAATGTGAAGTGTTTTTTTGTGGTAATATTATTTATAAAAGTAGTAAGAATATGTATCAGTGTGGGAATATTTAGTGTGTCCATTTTTAGTCACTCGGAGGTCGTAGATAAATGACATCACAATTTTTTTACCTCTTTAAGTATACATATTTTTGTTACTCAGCTTAAATCACCTGTCAAAATAATGATAAAGCTTGTATTGTATTTAAGAATCAGTTAACAAGATTTTTTCACACAAAAATAGATCATTTATAAGTTACTAGCTGTAAGCCCGTTGACCTCAACGGGGGGATTTTTGTTGCATTTTTAGGTAGTCTTAAAATTACAAACCTATTTAATAAATAAGCCAGAAATTCTAAAAATAAAATAAATATATCTCGGGGCATTTATCGACAGCCCTGCCCTGTAGTATTAAATTGTAAATTATTTAATTTTTGGAATAATGTTGAGTTTGCTAACAATTATTTTTCCTATTAGTAGAAATAGACCTCGTAAATTACCTAATTTTTGGAATAATGTTTAAGTTTGCTAACAACTATTTTTCGTAGTAGCAGAAATTTCGTAAATTATTTAATTTTCGGAATAATGTTTAGGTTTGCTAACAATTATTTTTCCTATTAGCAGAAATAGACCTCGTAAATTACCTAATTTTTGGAATAATGTTTAAGTTTGCTAACAATCATTTTTCGTAGTAGCAGAAATAGACGGAAAGACGGAAAGACGGACATTATCGACTATTAATATATAGATATTTAGGAATTTTTTGTTCTGTTTATGGCAAATTTCTGCGAAAAGAAAAGAGCTTTCTTTTTTATATGAATGAGCTGCACATGAGCAAATATATAAAAATAAAAAAAGACTTTTCAGAAATGTCAAAAACAAATCATCTGCTTTGTTCTTTCTCAACGCTTTTCAACAAATATGATTGAGGTTCGATTGAAACACCTCATTTTCTTTAGGCTATGTTAGGTTAGGTTAGGTAGTATGAATAAATGAGTCTTTGAGAAGAGAAATGAGCCAAGTAGCAAATGGTAAAACTTTTCTATTGTACTTTTAAGTACAATCATGTCTTAATTTTGTTTTTTAGTGGATTACATATCGTTATTTTAGGAAAATACACACTGCTAAATGTTACTTCACTTCACTTTTACGATACTTTGAGATATTTAGAATATTATAAACTAATCATTTTTTTCCTAAAGTACCACATGGCTCATTTCACCTCTGTGGGGATATCATATCAGTAGATTGCACCTTTAACCCTTTGATGAGTATTGCTGTACTTGTACGGCGGCGTAGCTTGTCATCTATTATCTATTGCCATTCTCATTATTTTTATTGATTTTTTGTTATTTCTTCAGATATGGTTACTAGACATATCCACCAGTGGCTTTTGGCCACCACATTATTTTTATTTTGTATTTCAAATAAAGAAAAGGTTTTTTAAAAAAAAGGGTAACATTTGTAAAATTCTATTTGGGATCGATTCCTTCCTGGAACCGACGTCTGTAGAGCAGCACATGTAGACAGACGAGAACAAAAAAGATCTTGACGCAAAAGTGAAGTAATAACTTCTAGAAAAATATTCAAAAGTAATAAAGAACTAGTTTACTTTACATTTTAACTATGAGTTTTATAATTTAAAAAAAAATATTTACTTCTTGAAATAATAATTAATATTATTTCCAGATTGGTCCGTATCATTACCGCCTCCATCCAAAGCCACGTACAAATAGCATCACGCAATTTACATTCCGTCCGGTTTGAGTCTGTTGTCGACTAGCGATTTACATAGAGTTTGTATGGAAACCCAGTGATTACTTCTATGTATTATATATCCGCATTAAAAGTTTGTTTTCGTTGAATTTAATGTATTTGAATTAAAGATTTTTTATCAGTGTATTCTGTGAGTAATTAGGCTATGTAGGGGGCTATTTCCGTATCCATAAAAAAGGTTTTTATATATTTGTGTGCGGCAATACTACAAATAATCAAAATATAAAAAAAAACCTAATTTAGCAAAAATTAGCTCACCGCTCAAAGGGTTAAGAAGAAATGTAAAGGACAACCTCACACTACGGTGGCACCAGTACGTTTTTATAACCATTCATGTCAAAATTGTATTGGCTATTAATGAGTTATAAGCATACAAATGTTTTATATGCACACTACTGCATCCACAAACATCTGGGTGTAATCCAAACAAACAACAAGTGTTTTATTGTTTTTTCAGACGTTTTTACAAAGTTAACATCTGTGCTGCAAATAGAAAAAATACATTAATTTGTGTTAATCAAAGACAGTACAACATGTTTTTACGCGTATTTTATTGTAATATAATTTATTAATAAATAAATACAACTACACACAGAGTTATTTTTAACTTATTATTAATATGAGATCCACATTTTCAGAATCTCACTATAAAAAAAAAATATGTTTTGCTTAATACATTATTTGTTTTGCTTAATTCTTCAATTCCTAAAATAAACCGAGTTTAAAAAACTATTTTTTTAAAGAAACTTATCAAATATTATTTTGTATAGGTACAGATCAAACACCACCATCTATCCATTGGATGTCAGTTAGCATTTTGAATAATAATTAATGTAAAATAAACAATGTCAGTGTTGAACAAAATAATATATTTTTACTCTTTACCTATGCTATCTGACTGGTTTTCAATGTGCTTGATTTAATTTTAAACTATTTAACAATACAGTGCATGTACTAGTTTATATTCAGTCATTTAAATTTTCTTTTTTGGTGAGAGTTATCATATAAGAATGTGGGTAGGACAGTACTAGTTAGGTAATTGCTACCACTATACCATGATTGGATAGTTGGGAGAGAATATAGACATGACAGACATTCATGCTTTAGAATAAAAAATCTACGAAAGTGTCCCGACCAGAAAGTGAAGATTGTTTCTTTAAATATGGCAAAAATACACCATTTTTATTTGTTAAACTAAGTTACATTAAATCTACATCAACTCATTTTATGAAATCTATAGGTAAATAAATTCAAATAAATATTTGTTTCTGAGTCTTGTAAAGTGACATTATGGGAATGTAAAGAAGGTAAAAATACATTATATTCTAAAGAAAATGATCACAATGTACACACATTTATGCATGCTAAGATTGTTCTCAAATAAATATGTCATTTTTAATACTCTTTAAAATGACATGCCTGTTTTTCTCATTTAATTAAATGTAAAAACCTATTAAATCTAACAGCATAAATTTTTATGTAACAAGTCTATGAATTGTTGTAGTGATCTCTAAATCTTTATCTTAATATGAAAATCACCAAAAATGCATTAATTGAGTTAATGATTATATGCATCCTTTTGAGCGGTATCACTGCAGAGTTGAGTCAGAGCTTTTTCTATTATCTAATAATATTTTTACATGTTTTTTTTGTATTTACATTATTTCTTCATACATAATTAGCAACCATATCTATCAGTAATTTTAAGTGATCGCATCACCAAAGATTTTTGATCATTTCAAACGATCCCCTGAGAGGTGAAGTGAACCAAGAAGTAATTAAGGAAAAAATAGCGTTATAATATTCTACATTTTTTTAAGTATCCTAAAAATGAAGTGATCTCGGTAAATACACATTGTAATAGTATTATCTCCCTAAAATAAAAATATAAAATCGACTAAAAAAAACATCAAGTAAAGCCGTGATTGAATTTAAAAGTTTTACCACTTGGCTCAGTTTCCTTCTTGAGGGCTCAAATGAATCAAGGATTTTTATAAGAAATCTACAGTCATATAATATTCATTATAATAATCTATTTCTGTTAGATTGTCTTCCTAAAATCAATGCCAATACCAAAGAAATGCTCACAGATGAACTGAATGAAAATCTAGGTTGAAATTAAAAGAAAAGGCTACTAGATAAGTATTTGAAAATAAATGCTAATAAAATATTTAATCCATATTTTTTACTATCCGTTTTTTAATTGCAAAAATTTACCACTTGAAATAATCTATTATTTTATTAAATCTTCCCAAATAAGTGGACAACAAAAAAAAATCTGTGTAGGTACATTCAAAAACTTCAAATAACCAAATTTCCAATAAAAAAAAATGGAAAAAAGCTTAGAGCTACAAGTGTGTGTGCTGTCTCAATGGCGCACAATTTTCTCTTCATTCACATGGTATACTACACAGTATTTTTTTTTGCTACACTGCAAATAATCTGTCAGAAAAAAAACCCGTCATATGTCACAGCCCCAAAGAAGCAATCCTCATCATTATTTTGAGTAAATATTAGATTAAGTCATTGGTTCTGCGTGCTGCTCACAGCATCCTTAGCATTCTTTGTCAACGACACATTTTAAAGATGTCAATGATTTTGTGTGTAGTCAAATCATAAGAGTCCCACAAATGTTGGTGATTTATTATTCCTCCATAACCCATAAATAATTATTATAAGAATGCTGTCATATTAATATTCTCTTTCGCAAGTTTCTCAATAATATGACTACCATATATGCCAATATTAACAAAAATATCATAGCAGTCATATGTACGCACGTATCCCCCATAAAAATGAAGTATCTTTGTGTCATTCTGGAATTAAAAAAAGAATAATCTATGACTATAGTAGAAAACTAGATTATAATAGTAAAATATCTGCTATAAAAAGATGAAATACAGAATTAAATTTGAATCGTTCAAATATAGAACTGTTTTCAAAATGGACAGTTCGCAACCAGAGTGCTACAAGGTTCTATATGAAAATTTTTGACTAAACAAATATAGCAATGTATATCAATATTGGTACTCGGAAGACTGCCGCATTGTTACTTCTGTTTTGTCAAAATTTTTACATAAAACCTTGTAGTACTCGGGTCGCGAGTTGTTAGCTAGGTTTTTAGCCTAGTTGTCAACATCGATGGCTTTTGTTACAAAGCTTACAGGATTGAATCCAATATTGTTGAAACATAAACCATTAATGTAATTATTTAGTAAATTAAAATTTTTTTTTTTTTGATAGCAGCTTCAAACATGGCTTGATCACATTAAAAATATCATTCCAAATAATCCATAGCTAGAAATACTTTTCAAAATGAATTTTCATTTTTCAACTATTTTGCAAATCTTTTATTCTCTCAATATATATATATATTTTTACCATGTCCGCTCCCAATATGGAGCATATCGATATATACTGTATTGAAAAATTAATAATGGGCATGAATAAAAAAAAACTAACCAATGGACAGTAAATAGCATCATAGTGAAACTTTGTGGTGCAGTGGGTGTTTATGCAACTAAATCTGAAATCCCCAAGATTTTTGGGGCATTTTTCCAGTATTGCAACTGGTAAAGATTCCTGAAAATTAAAAAAATCTTCTCTATCAAATAATAAAAAAAATATATAAGTGGGCACTCAAGTTTCTACTCAAGAACTCTCTGTTTTAAGACATCCATTGCTTCATCACCTTAAAAGTATTCCACATAAGATTAAAACAATCAGTCTGACACTTCTTTCCAGTGTTATAAATTTCAGGAAATTCTTAATTAACACTTTATCTGTGGGCTATTTTTTGAAAAAAGAATTAGTATTTCGCTAACATATTTATAGCGTCTACATTTGAAGTAGTAATTCAATGATTTATTTATTTTTACTAAAATATAACTGAAGAATCCAATTGTGCTGAGAGTATCAAAATCAATATCAAAATCACTTGAGGACTTAGTAAAAAATGCCTTACCACACTGTCATTAATTTTATCATCTTTTAACCCTCTGCAGTTTGAACCTGATGACAGTTGGACATGTTTTTTTGGAAAACAAACAGGACTTCTTCCAGGTGTTGCACTAAATTCTTCAACTAGAAGTATCGTACCAAGCTCAACTGAAAGAATGTTATCAGGTATATTCAGTGTCTCTCTTCTTACCAGTGTGATTGTTCAACAGTTTGGAAACGAAAAAGCTAATATTAACATTCATCAAAAACAGTCAATTACACAACATCCATTGTGTAAAATTTTCTGTTTTTTCTGGTTCTGGTAAAATTTTAGTTAGTATGGCAATATGCCATTTAGATGCAATATTTAAAAAGCCTGACATTGAATTTCCAGTTTTTAGATGATCATTTACACCATTCCCAAGAGAGTGTAGCAATAACAATTGTCTTTCTCATCGTATAATGGGAAGATTATCTGTCGAAGATTTATAAGTCCATCAGGTTTGGCAACCTGAAATCGATTTTCAGTCTTGGAGATGTAACGATTTTTTTTAACAGAGATAGCAGTAAAGCTGATATGAATATTGTACATTATGAATTGTAACACTTTAAGACCTACTTTAATTTTGTTTTTTTGATTTCAATGAAGAACATAATGCGCCCAGCAACATATTGTTTAACTCGATGGCTGCCACAGACGAGATGTCTCGTAATTTTTTTTGTGCTCAACATGCCAGTTACGAGTTAACCCGTCAAAAATTAATTAAATCAATAATTGAAAATTATAGCCGGCGTGCTAGGTAATTACGTACTTTTTTCTATGGCAGCTAAAAGGTTAAAAAGATGGATTGCTTTTTTTTGAAAAACATTATTGGTGACAATCGGGCCAATCACTCTGTGACTCCGGTGGTTGTGAAGTGTTTTTCTATTTAAAAATATCACTCAGACCGCCTAACTGGTAACCTGGGCTGTGGAGTCGGAGTCGTGAAAAATGAGCGGCTCGAAACATTTTTAATAAAAATATTTATTGATTTGTATTCAAACCACAATAGTCCATAGTGTTGACTTTGCATGCTTGGCAGACTAAAGATGATCTGATGGAATACATATATATATAAACTAAAATGAAATTATTGAAAAAATTCTTCAGAGTCGGAGTCATTTTATATTTTAAAGCTGGAGACGGAATCGTCTTCTTTTACAAAACTCCACAGCAATGCTGGTCAATTTATCAATTGATATTTTTTGCAAATCAAATCAAATATGATAAAAAATAATCAAAACTCAAACTTGAATCTATTTTTTTATAGTAATCAATTTATTTAAATGAAATCAGTCAACTATTACTCTTATAAATGTAAAATAGAATAGGGCACTTTTTTTTGCACGCAGAGCATGCGTCCGTCCCTGGTAGTAGTTTTTGATCCATGTGAACGATACGTCAACCTGGTTTGAAACGTTAACCAAAATTCTTCAGACCTTTTGAGTACTCCTTGTATATAAGTTTACAATTGGATTATAAATCTTTATTCAGCGGAATGAAATATCTTATATTACGCAATTATTTGCTCAGAAGTATTTTTTTCTCAATTGATTAACTATTTTTTATAAATTATAATACCACAATTATTAAAAAAAAATGATCGCTAAGCCCCCTGCAAGTTCAAAGTTCTTTCACTCAGAATGCAACTTGTTTACAAAACCGTCTAATGATGAATACAATCAATTACCATGTTGGTACGTAAGAGTCAAAGTCATTGAAAGAGTGCTACCTTTATTTCAGCTGAGAATGTTTATAATGGTATCTTCACAATTTCATAATAAAAAGCTGACATTTAAGAAACCTGATGTCAAACAACAACCTGATTGGCAAAATCGATGGATAGTTCTAAAGACCTTCGAGAACCCCAAAAAGTAGAAATCTCTTTGCTTTACTGTGTGTACTAGTGACTTGTTTCATTATCAAAATATTTACATGTAGAATCATATTTAAAATCTATTGAGACATTGCAGCAACTCGCACCCTTAAGTCTTGGATTACTTATTTAGATGATGGTGTTGTGATAAAAGTTTGAATCAATTCAGGCTCCAGACTATATAAATATAATACAGGTTCTAAAATACTTTTACTCACCACTCAGACTTTTTAAAATTCTTCGGTCATGTTGTGGGATATCGATGCTTGCTGATGATGAATTCATTATTCCACTTCTTGCAATAAATTCACCAGAAGGTAATGGGCAACTTAGTGATGGTATCACTACTTTTGGGTGGACAAGAGTACCGTAGCATATAAAAGTATATGGAAAAGGAGGCCTTCAAAAAATGAGAAACATCATTATCATTTTTGATTGGATGAGTTGAAGGAACCCTTCCTAAGTGATACAACTCATTATAGATGTACCAGCGTAACTTGACTACCCGCGAGGGCGCCACGTCATCATTAACGTTGCCATAGTCAACACGTCCTAGGGCGACAATTTTAGTTCTGAGTTCTGCCACAGTCAAGTTAAAATGGTACATCTCTAGTTAATCATTTTGTAAGGTAAATTTCATTTGTAGTATCATTATTGCTTGTTTGTTTTTCTATCCCCCCTCCTTGCTTCCCGTTTTTATTTTTATAATATATCATGTTAGAATATTAAAATTACAATCATTCGTACTTAACAAGCATTGTAAAAGTAAGATTGACTGAGGATGCCTCTGAAAGAGACGAAACACGTGTCACAGTTAGTATCACAATATGTGGAATAATCTAAGTTATTTTAAATTTTATATTAAAATGAATTTCCACAAAGTTACTGCCAAATCCATCGAAAAAATAAATATAGTAATGTATGAAGAATGATCTGGGATTGATGATCATGAATGAATGATATGGGATTCAAGCTTTTGACCATGCAAATACTTAGACACCTTAGAGCGCTTCCACTGAGTTACAGAACTGATTAATTATCCAACTGGATATCATCACCTTTCCATACATTTTTTTTTAAATATATAAATATTTGTATTCTGGCGCAGGGTGTCTGTGATGTTTTAACTTTTTTTTTTAAAATCTATGTCCGCTCCCAATGTTGAATATATGGTCTCATAATGAAGGTATCTCAACATAAGTTTTTCTACTAGAACTGTTTGTTACTCAGGTCGCTCAACCTCTCTTTTTGTCCATAGAGAGTAGTAGGGAAAGAAGGATAAGGCTAGGACAGGACTAGTGGTTAACTAATCGCTCTCGCTACACCCACTTATTATAAAGGATCAGAAGGGTGGGAGGGAGGACATTTTAGACAACAATGCTAACCGCTGCGCCATATCTACCTAATCTGACCTAATCTGATTTATTTAGGAGACTCTTTTATGTTAGGTACTAGAATGGTGATAATAGTTACTTTAAAATAGAGACCGTCCATGGGAATAGAGCGAGAGGATTATCGGATCTCATCAGTCCGCATTTTTGGTTTCCAACTGCCCCCAAAGAGCAACCATCAGTATCGTCTATCCTGTGAAATTGTAAACACCCTATCAATTATTTTATATTTCTCATACATAAAATGATATTTTATTTGAGGCGTCCAGAATCAAACACGGCCAAGTCATATTTTTGACGAAGTACACTTTTCTCTCGATTCCGGTAGGGTATTTTTATACCTACAATTCAATGTATTTTTCATCTTCAAAATCGTACTACAAGTGTACGAAAATCAATTTAAAATGATGATTTTACTTTCAAAAGTGGCCTAGTCAAAGGCATCTTATTATCAAACCGGCCAAGTCATAGAGAACCAATCAGATAGCAGCATTTGAATCAGCTGACTGAATGACGTCAGTATTTTTTATGGAGTGTAAACGCTACATTATATTTGAGTTTCGTTTATTATAATATTAATCTTGTTTGTTTTTTATTATCAACAAATACATTAGTATTCTGTCGCTTTCCTGCTTTATTAGATTCACCTATCAAATTCCAATTGTTGTTTCATGAAATTTTAATGATTCACTGCTGTAAGACTGTCTTAAAAACGTAAAATTATACATTACAATGATCATCTCAACTAATTTTAGTTTCAAAAGTGACCAAGTCATACATTTAAAATGGTTTTATTATGATATCGGACATTTAAAAGTAATTTTAATTTATCAGTATTATTATTTACTGAAAAGATTTAAAAAAGGCATAAAGTTTCAACAGAAGGTAATCAAACAGAATTTCGACTCTCCTGAAAAATAAAGTGAAACTGACTTAGCCGTGTTTGATACTGGACGCTTCATTTATTCGGATTAAAGTCAAAGACATTTAAGACCTATTAAAACAAATGCAGTAAACTCCATACTGGCATGTTTTTTTAAAAATCACAAAAAACAGTTTTAAATGTACATATAACGTAATTAAAAAAAAATACAACTTCACAGTAAATAAACAGTAGATAGTTTTTGTTATAATAACAAGCCTGACAATTATTGTCACTCTAGTACTGGCGGTCATGCTGTTACAAGGTTTCTGATTGGTCTACTAGTTGGAGTTAGCTGCAACTCTTACTTACTAGTGTGAAGTTTGCTGCGTATGTTTTTTATATGATTTTAAGATATGTATATTCTATAGTTTACGGCTGCTTCAAATTCTAAATAACTTGATTCATAGGATCGAAATGTAATACAGACAACATCTACATTGTTAATTGAGTTTTTTAAAATGTTGGAGTTAACTGCAAATGTATTTATATCATTTGACAAAGGACATATTACCATGCAGGTCAAACATTGTTCAAAGTAGCGTAATGTTGAAATATTAGAAAACAAAAGTGGAATTTGTTCATCAATTATTCACATTCGTTTTTTCTAATATCTTATCAAAAGGATAAATGGCGAAATATTGTAGATCTTCAAAAAATCAGTGCAATGCAATTATAACTCACCACCTCACATTTTGTTGGTTTAGCATATTTGTAATATTTCTTCCAGCATTCTTTACAAACGATTTAAATTTGCTTTGAATTTTTTTATCCACAATATCAGATGATTCTGTTAAGAATGCATCATCAGAAGACACATATTTCAAATAAGATTTCTCAAGTACATATTGATGAGCACTACTAATAATTGAAATCTGGTGTCTCAGTCGTTGATTTTCTAGTTGTAATTTACTAGCCCGAACGCTGCATGTTTCCACGCTTGAAGATATAATAGTATCCATCATCTTCTCAACTGCTGCATTGAAATCCTTTTGCAATTGGGATTGCGGTATATTGAAAATATTAACAAGAGTTTTGTTAAATTCTTCTGAATCTATTGGTATCCCAGTCATTAATTTAAAGTCGTTAGCAGACAGTAATATTATTTTCCAACTTGCGTCCTCAAAAACCTCGATAAATACAACGTTGCCGGTTATTTGATCCACCGATAGAGATTTGAGTCTACTCCCCAACTGAGACACTTCTTCTACTAAAACTTGATGCTCTGTCGTTGTCGGTTGAGTGGTGTCAAACACGAATAGTCTTCCAGATGAATCAGCGTGGTCGACTCCTATCATGTACGCCATGCTTCTAATTCTATCTAAGGACAGGTCTTTGAAAACTTTATGATCTTTGGACTCTACCTGAAATGACACATAAGATTCATTTAGCTGTCTACCGATTAGCGGGAGTTGAATATAATTGTTATATAATTCGTTTTTATTCTCCCAGTACATATATTACAAAAGTTATTAAATAAAATTGATGTTACATCTTTTTTGTTTATTCAAATTGTTACCATTTTCATTGACTCCGAATCTTTGGTTGAATATACTAAATATCCATCTACATTCATTATCGAGTTTCCATTTTTATCCAAAATAGTTTCAAATGTCCTCTCTTTTGACTCTGGTAGGATTTTATATATTGTGTAATCTAAATTGGCAAATTTTAATGTTTGTCGATTCATGAAAAGCTGAAAGAAATGTAAATGTAAACATAAGCATAATTTTACTAAGCAACGTCCTCTCCCAATGTGGTTCATGTAGAATCTTAAGAGCTTAGGGTAATTTGAAAAACAAAATTAAATCACAAAGAAACAATAAAGAATGTACAGTTTATACCAGTGTTCCCCAACCATTTAATACCTGCAGACCGGTAAAAAAAGGAAAAAAAATCGCCGACCACTAATAATGAAATAAAAATGGTTTTTATGTAATATTTTTTTAATGTTATATTGTTACAAATGGACATAACTATACAACTGTTTTCAGTTGACAATGCTCGCAATGAGCGAAATCGGTTGAGGCTGGTTTCGCTAGCTGTGAGCATTTTCAACTAGTGGTGTTTAAGTTAAAACCGGTCATTTGTATTAGTAAGAGAAATTTTATTTTATATAATATTTAATTATTGATTATTCATCTATTTAGTGAGATATTTTGCACATGACAGAATATAACAAGTACGTGTATAAATGCATTTCTTATGAACATAAATATAATTTGGCAATTGTAATATTGTAATAATGTAACTATTATTATTAGAAATTAAAAAAAGATTTCTTTAATATAGTATAGAAAGTTTGGGATGTTTGTATTATAAGAGATTCTTTATCTATTGTATTATATGTTCTGTTTGACAAAAACTGCCTGTCGATTTTATTTATTAGTAATAATGATGAATTTTGCTACTATTTCCCCAACAATGCCACACTTAACACTATAGAGCAGCGGCTTCCAACCTGGGAGGCGCGGAGTACCGCTAGGGGAAGCACCAAAACTTTTTGATAAAATAATTTTCATATCATAATATCTTTAAATAAATAAAACTTCATATCGTAACTTATGTACAGTAAACATTTAGGGTTTGAATGTTTATTTTTATTTTTTCTTACATTTTTATGCATACATATGTATGTACTGTTTGTTTAATTCCTATTAAAAATTATCTGAAACGAAAGATTTATAAATGTTGTCTTAGCAAACATTTTAAACTAAATGACCTACTTGGTTGAAATTTTTGGAAAATTGAGTGATTTAAATAAATCAATGCAGGGATCACAAATACACAAGTTAAAGCTTTCATTAAAAAGCTAAAGTTATGGAAATCAAATTTACAAAAGAATGAATAAAATATGTTTTCAATTTCAAAAGACAAAAGGCTACAGCCAGTATTGAAGTAAGCAAAAAATATTTCTATTCAACAATTGGATGGTTAAGTGCTGCATTTTTTAAATTATTCCAAAGGCCTTAATTTCTCAACGTTTTAGTGGAAACAAAATCCATTTATCGATATTGAAGAAGTCGAATTTGAGCTGATAAACATTGAAAAAGAAAACATTATGAAACTATCAATGCGATAATAGCTCACTAAAATAAATGTTTCAAATTTGAATCGTTCAAATTATGTACACTCCTACAGATTTTGTCACCAACGACCTGGGTTTCGCCTTTCGGCATCTTCAGGCGTTCAAGTGCACGGATGAACTTGAACCCGGGTCGTTAGTGACAAAATCTGTGGGAGTGTACATAATTTGAACGATTCAAATTTAATATTGAAATTCCACCAAGCACTTTCAGTCGAAATTTTAAATGTTTCAAAATAAAAATACAGTTCAATTTTAGATTAATCATAGTGAAGAGTATGAATCTTTGTACTTCTACCCATTAAAACGTCTTATTTATGCAAAACGGGCTTTTCGTCACAGGCTGCAATGAAGACCAAATATTGAGCCGGGTTACTACCACATCGCCCCCAAGATTTGATGCAGTTTTAGTGTCAATAAAAAGCAGAAAACTTTGCATTAAATTTTGATGCGTAGTTTAGTTAAACAAAATTTAAATATACATGTTCGCAGTGCTTTTTGTACTATGTAACGTGGTGGAACGGCGTTCCAGCACTTTCTTCTTGGCATTTTTAATGTTTGAAATCAATTTTAGTTTGCTTTGAAAACTTTAAATTTCTCCTTTAAAACCACTAGCCGTTTTTCCCTTTTGTAGCATAATGTATCGGGTATCGCAACACTCATATGTAAATTGATGTCATAATACAAAACAAAATCAGGTCCATAGACTTACTCTGTGGCTAGAACCAGCGGCTTAATCCTTGATTTAGTGCGCTTTTTGTGTTACACGTATTCCATCTGCAACAGTTTTGTCACTTGTTCATCAAACTCGTCGAAGCAACTTTGACATTATTTTATTCTAAATACGTTGAACAGTGGCCACTTAAAGGAAGACAATGCTTTCGTGACGGATCTCATAGATTCGAGTTCTAGTAAGAAGAACATTTTCTTCAATCGATTAATCGATTTCTGTTTGAAGGCAAGAGTGTTTGTAAAATCTAAAACATTTCCTCCCACCCTTCTAAATCTAAAATAAACAAGAAAAAGCGACTGGTTTACCACTAGTTCTGTCCTAGCCCTATATTTTCATTCTAAATTTCTAAAAAAAATAATGTTGGTTAACAAACAGTTCTCGTAAAAAATCTTTCGCTGAGATACCTCCATTATTAAGCTATATGCTCCAGATTAGGAAAAAAATTCTTGTTTAAATATTGACAAGTGAGTTCCGGCATCTTTTTTTTAACTTTTCTTTCACACTGTATGTTTGTCAAAACCTTGTTATTATTCTGTTATTGTGGTTTTGAGTATTTATTTGTAATAAATTGTATATATTATATATAAAAGTAGGGGAGGCGCAGCAATTTTATTTTTATTTTAAGGAGGCGCAGTAGCATAAACGTTGGAAACCGCTGCTATAGAGACTTTTCAACGTACATACATAATTAATGCACGTTTTCAGTTATATAGAAATATCGCAACAAATATTTCAAGATGTAAATTAGATTATCAGTCATTGTAATGAATATAGCAAAATACTTATTTATTTTCGTTTTCTAATACATATTATCAATTATGAGAAACCCTTATCAATGTCTAAACATATCAAATTGTTTGTTAAGTGGTTCCTACTGCTTGTTTTGATATTTAAAAAGTGCGAATTGTACTGGCTGTCTAGTTAATTCAGTTCAATATTTATTCTAAAGGTCAAATAAAAGTCATGTCAATCTATTGAGTAGTCTAAATGGATGCTTGACAGAAGAAGTGTTTGAAGTATATTCGATCCTAAAAGCTCTCCTTTTAGAGAGTGTAAGGATTATTGATAAGATTTATTAAGTTTTCAATTCATTTATGGATTTCTGTTTGAAGTAGGGATTCCAACTCGGATATCCGGATATATCCGGCCCTTTTTAACTATTCGATATCCGGATATTTGGGGAAATATCCGGATAATATTCGTTATAATTTTAAATGAAATATTTTACAAAATCGACGAAAGATGATATGAATACTGGGGTATTTATGTACTACCTGGGAGAAACGATTACTTAGGAGTAGTATTTTTTTTACCTTCCCCAAACTCGGGTATTATGAATATCTATTATTATCTTGTTATCTTAATACTTAAAATTTCGACGAATCAGCTTGGACTCGAGGCAAAAAAAAAACCTTTAATGCCGAAATTTCATTCATTGAAGAAATGCCGTTATAGTAATCTAATGCAGCTGCAAATTTTCAATATTTTAATATGATGGAATAGTATTGAAATGTGTATTTTCTCTAACTAAGGCATTACAGAAGTGGGAAAGGATTTAGTCAGGGTCAGTTGACCATGAAACTTTGATCGTGAAACATCTTCATTTGCGTGCGAGTTCTACAATTCATTACTGAAAACCAAGCAATCGAGACTGTCTACATGTTAAAAAAAGCAGCCTGTAATTATTCCTTGTTTATATGTGTATATGTTAAAAAATATTTTGTTTAAAATTTTAATAATTTTGTATAAAATTTTAGCCATGTCAAGACGCTCGGAGTATGGACTCATTTTATGAGAAAAGATAATAATTTGCAGTCAGCGGTGTGTAATAAATAAATGTGGGAAAACTATTGGATGCAAAGGATCTTCAACGACTCCTATGATAAATCATCTAAAATCTCATAATATTAGTGTTGTTTAAAACACTTCTAACAATAAAACCAACATCAACAGCAACGGAACTAGTATTTTCAACAGCAGGAAAAATTAAAACTAAATTAAGATCAAATTTAAAATATTTTAAAATATGAATAAATGACTTATATTACGAATGAACTCGTTTTTGATGTATTATTTTAGTACATACATTTATATATGTAGTAATTTTTTGTTATGTTCATACTTACTGAAACTATCCGGATAGTTTCAATTTTACTATTCGATATCCGGATAGTTGAAAATGACGAATAGTTGGAATCCCTAGTTTGAAGGCATGGATGTTTGTGATCTGTTTAGTTTCTTCTCACCCATTCAAACCAACAACCAAAAAACAGGTTGTTTCAAGAGTGATTAGTTAACCACTAATCCTCTCCAGTCTTATCCTTCTCTCCCTACTCTATCGATCTTGATCTCCTTATGCCCATGTTTACAGGATTGGATTAATGTATGCATTTAAGCATGACGATGCAAACGTCATGTTAAAATCCATACATCTATTGAACAATCAATTGGTGAAAGTATTTTTATGGTAATTTGTTCTTGTGGACACTGCAACTGAATAGAATAATAAAATGGCGATGTTATGTCAATCATGATGAAAAGTAATTAAACATCTTACCAAAGTTTCCGATGCCGTGTGTTGTATCCAATTTGGAACCGGCAAGTTATTCTCAACAAGAAGAGTACTTTTCCAATAGTCTCTTCCAAGGATGCTCACAACACTTGCATTGGCATTCACAAGCACCAATAATATTACAGAAAGTATTTTATTTGTCTTCATGTTTATCGATGTACTAGTTACATGCTCAAATTTAAAATGTGTTAGTCTGTATTTGGTAATCACGTGACAGTGATAACCTATGACCTGTTGTTTATTTTGATCATCGTGTTGTGATACGTCGTACAGATTGAGAAAAATACATTAAATAACTATTTTTGGAACAGTTGCACAGTTAAATTGATAAGATTAATTGGGCCCTCGAGAGGTGAAGTAAGCCAACTGGTAAAAAACTCTGGGACTACAAAAAAAGTACAATCACGTCTTTATTTGGTGTTTTGGTGGATTACATATTTTTATTTTACGAAGATAACAAACACTATTGCAATGTTCCTTCACTTGTATGATACTTTAAGACGTGTAGAATATTACAATGCATCTAAGTTTTTTTTTCTAAAATACCACTTGGCTCACTTCACCCCTAATGCGCCTAATTAATTTGAACAGATTTCGTGATGCATTTAGCTATTGTATTTTTTGTGACACATTTTCTTCAATTAGAGATTTATAACAGACTGCAATAAATAATTGGCATAAAAAAATATGCAAATGTGTGATTCAATAAAATGTCCTTCCTGTTAATTTACGAAAAGAATTTTTGACATTCATCATGATCAACCAACCAACTGATGAGCATTATCAGTTGATAATGCTCATCACTAGCGAAACAGGTCCTGATCTTATTAAATACAAGTGGGAATTAGTACAAATGTACATATTATTTTTTTAATATTATGCCTTTCCTCCAAGTATTGACAGTGAACACTAGGGCTTGGCGGTTTCCAAAAACCGGTTTTTTGGCAAAATTTGTGACATTCGAAAACCGGTTTTTCAACTTTGTAACCGGTTGTACCGAATTTTCCATAAACGAGTCTATAAACAAAAAGACTGAAACTTTGGATCTTTTATTTGATGGCTTGAAGACCATATGTCCCACATCATTACCCAGCAAAAGGGTATTTTCGATATCAGGAAATTTTGTTACAAAACGATCAGTGGACGCTTTGTGTTCTCTTAAATCATATTTTCTGAAGAGTAACACCAAATAATTTCTTGTTGTGCATTATTATGTATGTATATAAATAAACAACATAAAAAATTGAACCTTTTCTCGCTATTTTAATTGGATTATCCATTTTACACCCTAAAAGAAATTCATATATTAACTAACCAAAGTGAATGTAGACCAGCGATTTCCAACATTGGCATCGTGGACTATTGCAAAGGGAGGCGCGAACAGCTCAACATATTTATTTATCATAAAAAACGTGTCTTTATTACTATATGAAATAACGGATGGGGAGGCACGAAAATATTTTTATCTTCAAAGGGAGGCGCAGTTACATAAAGGTTGGAAATCACTGATATAGACTGTTATGATGTAAGCTTCGACTAAAACTGTTAGGTAAACATTGAATGGTGAATATCTTCATTCATGAGATTTAGCCAGGGCTGTGGAGTCGCGGTGTTTTGGCGGGACTCGGAGTCGTGAAAAATGAGCGACTCAAAACAATTAAAAATAATAATAATAATGTGTATTCAAACCACAATAGTCTATACTCTATAGTGTTGATATCGCATACTTACGGCTGACTAAATATGATCTTATGGAATTCATATTTGAAGACCTCAATTATTACTACCTCAAAACCTACTTAAAGATTATTTTTGATTTTTGTCAAGATCAACACTTGACAAAAATCAACTTGTTTTCTATTTTATTATTTACATTTTAAATAAATACATTTTCTATGTCAAAACCTCTCTAAATACAGAGAAAACGCATTTACAAAAACGTGCTTAGTCTCAAAACCTATTCAAATACAAAAAGCCCACAGCACTTTTTTGTTAGTAAAAACACAATATTCCTTTGTACTTCATTCCACTTCATTTAATATGTCAGGAACGGTTTCGCTCATTACGAGCATCGTCAACTGATAAGAAATATAATTTAACCATGCTATTTATACAAAAATGAACAGTTATAAACAACAATTGGCATTGAAAAGAAATTACCAATTACATTAAAAGTGATTCTAAAATAACACAAAATTAAAATGCTTAACACATCTAACATATAATTGAAAAGTCATCTCAGATTAATAAATTTAGAATGGGGATTGAAAGTAATTACAAACATAATTAAAATTTGGGAATTCTTTGACAAAGTGATAAAATGCTACATTAATAAAGTGAATAGGCTTAATGATAGTTTACTGTTTTTCCCCGCTTCCAAGTAGTTGGTGTGTGTACATACTTAAACAAAATCGACAGCCAGGAAGATTCTGAAAAATAAATTTTTCAGCACATTGCGAACAATTTTGGTGCTCATTTATAAGTAAAAAATATTTTTTTGAAAAAAATTCTTAGGAGTCGTAATCAGAGTCGTGTTTTATTTTGAAGCAGTAGTCGGAGTCGTCCTTTTTTTACACGACCCACAGCCCTGGATTTAGCACTATAATTGTGACATAATATTCAACAATATTTATTTATTTAAAAATATATTAATTACATACTCACAAAAAAATATTGACCATAATAAAAAATAAGTTTAAACACAATTGATGAATCACAAAGTCAGTTTTAATTTTTGTTAAATATTTATTTTGTTGAGATCAAATACAGTTAACCCTTCAGGAACGGCTGACTTAAATAGATTTTGAATAGTGGTTGAATCGTATCCAATGAATGGCAGATTGAGACGCAGATGAGCAAATAAGTAAATGAAAAAACGTTTTTTTTAGTTTTGAAAAACATTTCTGATGACATTCTGGGAAAATAGTTTTGAAACCAGCAGTTGTCAAGTTTTTTTATTGAAAGTCATTATTTTTACATCGCCGATTTATTGGCGCTATCTTGAAACACTGAAAACTTTATCCATGATACCAAATATAAATATTTTTTTATCTTTTTCGAAATAACTCGTGCTTAAGCCTTTTACGCCCAAGCAGCGCGATAGCGCTGCGAAAACCATGTTCCACTCTAGTGTCCATTAAGTTATTTTAACACATGTTTTATTAAACTTTTAACCTTATAATCTTCTACCAAAGAAGTTGGACTAGTGGTATTTATTTGCGGCATTTTATTTCACACGGACAACATGTGATATTACGACAACCGATGGTAGAAAACGGTAGAGACGGTGGTTATCTAGTTTAGTTGATTTTAAAAATATTTCAACTTTTTAGTGCTTGTACTGATAGACAATAGTTTGAAGATATATTCTGCAATAAATATATGTGAAATACCTTCCAATAGAATAACTTTTTTTATCTCAAATTTTTGTTAATTTCATGATTGTGTATTTTTTAGTTTGTTCCAGTAAATTAAATTATTGTTTTATGAGATTGTATTGTTTGAAGTATTATAAAACAAATGAAAAAAAAATACAGAAATATAACTTTAAAAACTAGACAATTATGACATTATGACCTCAAAAATTGCTTGGATGTTTTAGCAAGTCCTCAAAAAAAAAAGCTGGAGTTAAAGGGTTAAAAAAATGACTTCCTTAGGTGTAATTCTAGAATTGTTCAAAACTTCATCAAAAATGAACAAGTAAATAGATGTACAAACAGATTTTTTTTCCGGTAACATTCTGGGCAAACGAATTGTTTATTTTTGAAAGTTATTACTCACAGGCATGGTAACACTAAAAAACTTCGATCGTAATTATTTTTTTCCACTTTTTTCCAATTTAATATTTACAAGAAATAAATAATATCGAATGAAATTGACAATTTTTTGCCACAATTTTTTGAATTTATAAATTGATGCTGGGAGTGCACTGCAAGGGTTGAAGAGTTAATAGGTATTACTGGAACAGCAACATATGTGAGGCCCACAAAAGTTAGTGATTTAGTATTACTCTAAGACAAAATAATGATTACAATAATGGTCTTATGATAATATTTTCTTTTGCCAGACTTTCAATAATACTACGACCTAATATGTCAACATTAAAAAAATTACTTGAGCAACCTGAATTACTCATTAATATTCCAAACAAATAAATTCTCTCTGTGGCAACCTGGAATTTAAAAACAAACAGAAATCAATGACCAGATAACTATACTTTAATAGTAAAATAACTTATTTTCAAACATAAATTACAGAATTTTTAACAAAATAAACAACTTTTAGCCGCTTCTTAAGCCTAGTGGTTAAAATTTTTTGTTTATGCTATGAGCTCGTGGGCTCAAATCTCAATTCAGACAGTTCCGTGAACTGTTTTTTTGATTGTTTGATGGCATTTAAAAGCACAGATGTCTGCAATGTATTATAGTAGAACCTCGATTATCCGGACTTATTGGGAATGAAGGTAGCTTTTTTATATTGCTTTCCCACCCATACGAATGTAGTAGTAGAATTTGAATCGTTCAAATTATGTAGGGCAAAATATAAAAAATATTGCCCACTTAAGGTGGAATCAAGAATTTTGATGTGATTAATTGTCCATTAATTTATAATTATCAATAATAATAACATCTAAAACATATCTTTTAAATTATTTAAAAAAAAAAACAAAAAAAGGCAAAAATCTACAATTATTGACCACTTCAAAAATAAATTAAAACATTAATTCAAAATGGAATAATGAATTATTGTGTAATGTTATAATCACACATTGGTATTTATGTGTAGTCAAGGTGCTTACTGCAATTTGAATGTTATTTTAGTATACATATGAAAAGCATATTTTTTAATTAAATGGAGCTGGATGAAAATTAATTTCAAAATATCAAATATTTGATAAAGAATAGAGAAATACTTTGTTATTAAGATTTTATGCTCCATGTTCATCATCATCATCATCATTAGGTGTTGAATTAATAAATAATTATAGTAATAAATCGTAATAATCAATGACCAGAACACCAATATTTACCTGTCGAATGTCGAAGAAGTCTTGTAATATAAATATGATTAATAATGTCGATAAACATTATTTAAGTAAGAACATTGGATACAATTTGTATTAGAGACCAGGCTGGCCAATAATAGAAAATCTACTTATTTTTGGAATCAATTATTGGCCACCATCATAATAACATCTTAAAAAATACATTTTCAATGCATTTTGGATAATTTTTATTAATACACTGACGACGGACACGCTAATTCAATAATAATTTTATTTGATGTTCTTACAAACGTTTTACACACCTTTGAAAAAGAGTGAATTCCTTGTGATATTTACAATAAATTACACTTATTTCACGATAACGCTCTCACTATCGAATGAAATGTGGTTTTAAGGCTGCCTTGCAATGCCATATATAACAGTTTTGTGTTTTTTCCAATGAAAGAACACTTGGTGAGTTTTTTTTAATAAGTTAGCACGTAAAAAAGTTGATGTCATATTTTATAAGACTAGATTTTATCTGCATGTGGCCAATAATAGTAGGTCTTACCCTACATTCACACACATTTTGTCACTAACGACCCGGGTTTTGCCTTTCGACATCTTCAGGCGTTCAATTGCACGGATGAACTTGAACTGACGCTTAGTAAATTAATCTTTGGTGTTTATATAAGAAATAAATGTATCATTGAGTTTAAAGCTATTGCTGACGGAAAGGATAAGCTCATGGGAATGCCCACAGATTTGAATGGTGGGTAGTTTTAAGATTATTTTTTTGTTTGTTTGTTGGAAAAGGTTTTATGATCATATTTATATATAACGCCTGAAGATGCCGAAACGCGAAACCCGGGCCGTAAGTGAAAAAAATTGTGTGAATGTACATAGGTTGAATAATATCTTTTATATTATATTTTGATAATTTTATTCCTGTATTTTTTTTCAATTATCTGATTTTTATAAATTATTTTTATTCTTCAACACAATGGTGTTTTTTTTACCATTGTGATGTTTCGCATTCTTGCAGTGTGGTATTATTACATTTTACAATATTAACTAAGTACATTAATGATATCAAACACAAATTACGAAAACTTTCTTTTCCTATTTATCCTCCATTTTTTTATATATTTTCTCCAATAATCATGATCACATTCGATATCTTCCATAGAATTATTTTTATTTTAATATAAAAAGCGTAAGTCTGTTTTTTGAATCACCATACAAATTTCAGTTAGAACCTTGAAGCACTGGCGGTATGTTTTCAGATGGACAAGGTTCTAACAATATTTTATTAATAGTTATATCATGCCAGTACTATCATTGATATATACAATCAAAAAGAAACATTTACAATTTTCAAAATACAAGCATTCCAAATTTCAAATGCCCATATCTTTTTTGCTGCAGCTGTCCACATAGGACCTTGTAGCACTCGACTCGCGATACTCTGCCTCTCTTCGAGAATAGAGAGATTAAGCAGCTGAATAATGTGTAGTTCTCATAGAAAGATTTCTATCGAGTTGAGCTCCATAAAAAGTTCATATATTCCATATTTGGAGCAGGATGGTATAAAAAATATTGTCATAAAAAGAATTGCTTCAGAATCATAGTTACATGAACACTCTGAATTATTTGCTTATATTTTTGCTATTGTTGGAGTTTTAGTGAAGCACTGCTATTATAGAAAAATTCATCCAGTTTTCTGTAATGCCATATCGTATTATTTTCAATAATTGATATTTCAAGATTCTGAGATTTTTTTACATTAACTTTTTTTTAAATCCATGTCTGCTCCCAATGTAAAGCAAATGTCCTCCTGATGGAGGTATCTCAACATAAGTTTTTCTACGAGAAATGTTTTTTACTCAATTGCTCAACCTCTCTTTTTCAAAGAGATTAGTAGAGATAGAAAGATAAGGCTAGGACAGGACTAGTGGTTAGCTAATCACTCTCGCTACGCCCAGTTATTACGCCCAAGGATTGGAAATGGTGGGAGTGAGTTTTAAGACATCACAAACACGGATATGGCTTTGAACAGAAATCGTTGAATCAATTGAAAAATGCTGTTCATACTGGACTCGAACTTGTGAGGTTCGGCACAGAAGCCCACATCGCTAACAGCTGCGCCATATGACCCTACTAGAAGGTTCGATGCTAATGGGTAAAGGAGTACGCGCTGCGCTCTGTTAAACCGCGTACCATTCAGCTTTCATTTCATAGGCTTGTAATTTATTTTTTCAATCAATTAGATTTTGTAAAAACTTACCGATTTACAGTAAATAGCGTCATTGTGCATCCTCGAGCCGCATTGGGTGTTAATGGAAAAAATTTCTTGTGTAGTCATTATTGCAGATGGATGAATTTCCTGAAAAATAAAATATGTCTTTTCCGTCATTATAATAAAAAAAGAATACAAACAAGGGGAAACCCAAGAGAACCTATTGTTTTAAAATTACTTAATCACTTTTAAAGTACTCCACATTAGATCAAAACAATTAGACTGACATTTTTTCTAGATTTATAAATTGTCAGGAATTTCCTTGTTCTTTAATAAACTGTTAAATATATTTTAAATGAAGAAGTCTAATGATTCTAGTGAATGAAAAAGACAAATCGGACACATAATTTATACAGAAATGAGATCGGATGCATGTAGGTTTATTACATGCATCCGGTTGTAAAAAGCAGGATCACAAAAAAAATAAAAATTGAATTAGATATAAAAAAATGGAAATGATATGATCTTTCTCCCGACACTATATAAATTGGTAAAAAAACCCCTTGAAGTTTTTTTGCACACATTTTGGCAAATCTCTTGGCAAGCGAAGGATTAATATGATTTTCAAAACATTGCAACTCTTGGCGCACGATGTGGTCCCTCGTTGAGAAACCCTGCCTAAAAACAATACAGTGGACCCCTAATCGTTTTAGCACTCATCTTTTTCCTGTACCATTCATTTTGTATAGTTTCAGCAAAACAGCCATAATAATAAATTTAAATAATCTTGCGTATGACTTTCACCAATCTGTCGTTTTCCTCAATGTATCATTTAAATATAATGATCTAGTCACAAATATTACCTCGATTGGTCGCTTTTGTCATAACTCTCATAAGTAGGCACGACTCTATTAAGTCGCTATGGCTGTCACGTCATAAATCTCTATTTGACAACACCAATGACCGCAGTGAATAGTGTCATGTCAAACCTGCACCAAAATTTGCAGAATCGTAGCATTCGAAAACTCCAAAAAAATCTATTCTTATGAGCAAGCGAGAGATGATTATTTGAATTAAAATGCCAGACTGCAAAGAGGCAAAAATAAATGTACTAATTTTATTTACAAATATTAAAAAAAAAAATGATGATTCAATAAATTTGTGTACATACTTAGGAAACAAGTTTTTGAACATTCCCTTTCTTTTCTTTTTTATGGAAGGGCCTTTAAAAAGCAATATATCGTGGTTCCACTGTATTACAAAGGTGACAATGTGTACATATAACATGTTCGTAACATAAAAACTAGCTTAAACAAATATTTGCCTTGAAGAAATTGAATTAAAAATACCATAATATCGCTTTCCCTTGATTTATAATCTTCTAAGCCAAAGCAGGTCATATCTTTTGACCATTGGGAATGTGCTTTTGTAAGACAAGCAGGTCTCCTTCCTGGCATCTCACTAAATTTTTCGACTAGGAGTATTGTACCAATGCTCACTGAAAAAATATTGATGATTTTTTACATATTATTGATGATTTTTTAATTGTATGTTATAGGTGTTAAGCATTTTAATTTTGTGTAATTATAATGTAATTTGTAAATCCTTTTAATTGTTAGTAATTGCTTACACCTTCTTGATTTCAATTTAACTTGTATAAATAGCACTGTTTAATTTATTTTCCTTATCAGTTGATAATGCTCGTGAGGAGCGAAACCGGTCCCGATCAATTAATTTTTTAAGTGGAAAAAGTACTAAACATCTTTTATTATCATTTTTATTAGAGTAAGGAGTTTGATACAAGTTTGACTCAATTCAGATTATATGAATACAAAATTTAAAACACTTTTACTAACCTTTTATTCGTTTTAAAATTTTTCTATCAATTTTTTGGATATCGATGCCTGCTGATGATGGATTAAATACTCCACTTCTTGCTATTAATTCACCATCACCCAATATATTCAAAGATGACAATATCACTACTTTTGGGTGGATAAGAGTACCGTAGCATATAAAAGTATATGGAAAAGGAGGCCTTCAAGAAACGAGAAACATTTTAATTTATTTTGATTGGACTAGTCGGAGAATATATAAGCAATTTCAATATTTTTATCATATCTTCCCACAATGTAGAACACAAATTAACAGTGCTTAACAAACATTGGCTGTAATAAAGTTGCTGAAATTCTCATTTGAGGGAAAATATGAATAAAATGATAAGGAATAGTGATTAACAAATACCCTGTATATTGAGAACCTCAAAAATAGTTTATATTTAATATTTATAACCCATATTCTTTTTGTACATTTTTTTTAATTAAATTTTCTGATATCAATTATAAAACAAAATGTGTAACTTTTTTAAATGTTTTATTTTAATACACTTTTTGCAACATTTTTAATGATTCGAATCAATACTTGCAAAATTTTATTTTTACTTTGCTTTCAAAACTTTTGTAATTTATAAGGTTTTAAGGTTCCTTTTGAATGTTATGTGACGGGTACCGTAACACTCGTAAGTTAATGTCATAATAAAAAGTAATACCGTAATACCAATAAATTAGTAATTTTTTCGCGGTTCATCTTTGCAATATGAGGACATCCGTTGTCGTACAACAGAATTACCTCTTTTAGACTGACCAAACTTGGCAATTTTACTCTGCATATACTGTATTTTCTTGTTTTAACAATTCATAATGCATACTCCCTCGAACATCTCACCAGACAAACAAAATGACCTTTCGGAGGGTAAGGCCAGGCTTTAGGGTGGGTACAGGTACTTCGTTCGATGAAAGACATTGTTTTTTTTTTGGGTTTCATTCTCGTACAATATTTACTTTTCGTACCTTGTCAAAATTTGGTCCAAATATGGGTGTCTATTATTTTGTGATCGTAAAAAAGTAGCATAAAATGCCTTGTGTGTTATTCGGTTGCTTTTAGCTTGCTTATTTTGCCCTTAACAATATAAAAAAAGTTATGATCCAAAAAATAAAGTCGAATGAATCTTTTACAAAAAAGTTGACTCGACCATGTTCAGGTCCAGGCTGATCTCAAACAAAGCATGTTAATATAATGAATTTCTTTTTAGTCCTCCTAATACAGGGGCTACCAACCTTTTCGGACCCCAGAGCGCAATCTAAAATATTGGTAGGGCGGCGAGCAATATTTTTTTTCAAAATCTCAAAACCCAGGAATTTACCGATTTCCCCAAAATATCTCCAAACCTCGTTTTTTTTTGGGATTTTACGGTTTTCAGGTTTAAGTGTCGTTTATAGATTTTAATCCACTTTTTAGATGTTTACTGTCAATTTTGGATTTTTGAATTTTTTGATTTTTAAGACACTATATATTACTGGACTACTTTTAAGATTTTACAGTTCATTAATATTTTTTTAGTATCATTTTTTGATTTTAAGTAGCATTTCTAGGTTTTTAGTCTCATTATTTGATTTTACAGTTTTTTTTAGATTTTTAGAGTAATTTTTGGAATGTATAACACCTTTTGGAACAATCATATAATATTTGCCATTTTTGACTTACTTTGATTTTTGACTTAAACTTGGAGTTTTTAGTGACATTTTCAGATTTTTGGGCTACTTTTCTGATTTTTAATCCAACTGTTGGATATTGATTAAGATATACATCTTTATGGAATTTTATTTAATGCATTTTAATATTCCAATAATGTTAGAAGTTATCTGATAAAAAAGATAATCGAAAATTAAACGATAAAACCATTTATATTTGAAATGTAGATATATGCTTAGACAAATATGTAATGATATTAAATAACATATAATTTATCTGAAACTCTTAACCTTTTGGCTGCCGGAAAAAAAGTACGTCTATACCTAGCAGGCCGGCTATCATATGCAATTGTTAATATAATGAGGTATTGACGAGGTAACTCGCCTTTAGAGCACCGAAAATTTGACAAGATATCAACTTATGACGTCTGTTGCAATTATCGAAATAAAGGACATTTAATAAAAAATCTGAATTTTCGCAAGGTGTGTGAAAAAATCTTGTTCCGGATGACCTAATCTATCAAGCGTTTGAACCTGCAACTTATTTACTGTCATCCCATAAGCTAGGGTCACAGAAACTGCTGCCAACAAATATTAAAGGGAACAGTAATATCCGACAATATATCAAAAGTGACAACTAGTCAAAAATGAATCCCTCAAGTATCCTTTCTATAGTATGAAAAACTACAATTGATGCGATCGGGATTTGAGCTTGCGACTTCAGCAAACTTTCTGAGACATAAATATATTCTTCTAGGAAAAAAAGACCTAAAAAAAATGTTTTTATATTTTTATTTGTTGTAATGGTAAAACTAATCAAAATTTACGAAAAAGCCTAATTTAATAAAAAAAAACTCGCAACTCTAAGGGTTGTAGTATCGTAATTCTACATACAGACATGTTCTATGTGATACAAAGCAGTGGTGGATTACCCTATAAGTGAATGAGGCGCGCGCTTGCGGCCTCCGAATCTCAGGGGCCTCAAAATAGCTAATATGATAAATAATCCATATATTTTAAATTTAGTTGTTTAAATATTTTTTTCTTTGCAATGCTTTTAAGTTATCCAGCAAGCTGGGCCTCCAAATTGTATTGCGCCTGTGGCCTCCCATGATCTCAATCCGCCACTGACACAAAGTATTCAAATATTATCGGGTGGAAAGCCCTTCGCTCACCTTACTCCTTTTGTTAATTACTATTGGCAAGCTCAAATACATTAACCTGTTTTTTTTAGGAGACTCATTTATGTTTTGTGTTAGAATAGCAATTACACTTACTGTAAAATTGAGACAGTCCAAGGGTAATAATCTAAATCACTAAACATTTCTCCACATTCTGGGCTTCCAACATTTTCGACATCATCTAACCTGTGACAAATTGTAAACACTATCAAATTTTCAATTCTTCAAATATTTTATGTATATATGTTACACCGAATCGGTGAAATTGCCTATTTCACGGAATCGGCAGAAATTTTGCTGAATGCGTGAATTCGGCAAGCCCGTTGCCTATTGCACGCATTCGGTAAAATTTCTGCCGACTGGGTGAATTCGCCAGGGTATATAATTATTGTCTATGGTCAGTGTATAAATTCTTTAACTGTCAACATGACAGTTGAAAAAATAATTTTGACACAGAAGTTAAATTTAGCTTGGCTGTAATATTGTCATTATTGTTTTTAATTATGAATGCAGAATGATGACGCGTTCTGAAAAGACTATTTCTATACCATGTTCCAACCATTTTTCACGAACTAACTAAAAGGGCCAATCTTCATATTATTAATAACGCTAAATGTGGATCCTGCCGTGGAATTCGCCTCATGATAACGGTTTATTTTGAATAGCACATTTTCGAAATGTCATTCTATCCAATTAGAGCGGCTTATTTTAAGCCGCGCGTGAATGTTCTGATATCGCCACGTTTGAAAATTCGATGTTTCTTGGTGTAGAGCTGAAGTATTCTATCACCATGGATCATAATATTCGAAAATTTTCGAATAATCAAAGACTTTAATTCGATTATTGTAAACTATGATTATAGGGCTATTGAAATGAATCGTTGGATCGTGTGAGTCGAGTGAGAGCAATATTCTTTGGAGCTGATTTAATCAATTGAATCATAATGATTAAATCTTTTCACGTCTGACCTTGAAAATCTTTTTGAAATCTTTAATACAATAATAATATTTGAATTATGATATGGATTTATCATAGAAAAATATTTTGCTTTTTTTTATTTGGATAAAATGTGCAATTGATTTTTATTGAAAAATTGCAATTGATTTTTATATATTTTGACTATCTTCCATACTAGATAAAATATATTATAAATTTTATTTTATTTTTTCATAATGTGTGAGAATATATTTTGAATATTTTTCATACATTTGGATAAAATTTGCAATTATCCTATATGTGATACGGATGCTCAAAATTTTTAGAGTCAACACCCCCGCCCTCGGTTTTGATGATTTTTATCATCCTATGTGCAACACGGTTTCTCAATATTTTATTAGTCGACATCCTCCACTGTCTTTTGTTACTGTCACAGTGGAATGACACACTATTCTTTTGTTTAAAATAAAAATATCATAACATTTCTTTTTACCATGGGTCGAATTCTTTTTTCTTAATTTAAATTTGGTTCAGATGTAATTTTTTATTATTTACAGTGAAATCCTGTTTAAACACGTCCAGAATTCACGTTTTTCCGATATTTGCGTATTTTTTTACAACTACTATTATTTCAATTCTTAAAGAGGACTGGGTGTATTCTTAAAAACCATTTAGAGAATTAATTAAGCAAAACCTGGCTTATTCAATAAATAAGTTTGCATTTGATTTTCCACGCCAGTAAATATTTGATTTATCAAAAATGCAAAAAAAATCCCCCCGTTGAGGGCAACGGGCTTACAGCTTATACATTATAGAAACGTCAACCGTTGAGGTTATGTTGTACAGTGCTGTGTCCGAACGAACGTTATTTGATTTAATTGGATGCAAAAATGCGAGTAAATTTAATCACTACTTTTTATAAGCTTTCTACAATTAAAATATAATTATTTTATCATCACTGTGACAGCTTATTCATATACCATAGATAGTTCCAATATAACTTATTATGGTCTATGGTTTATTTTGACATATGTCACATAGGGAGACATTTCAAAGTCGAAAATAGATCTCTAAAATGACGCCCGATGAGTTGATGTCGACGAGTGCTGACTATAATATTACAGTTTTAACTTATTTGAAAGTTGTATAGAGATGAACGACATTGTAATTAATTAACAATATGCTTTTATATGCTATGAAATGACATTTGGTTTAGTTGCAAAAAACACCGTCAGAGCGCTGTGATCATAGACAACCTACAAAGTTTCTCTTAATCTACCTGCTGAATGCATGAAATAAGCAAAAGATTTTATGCCGAATTCACGCAGTCGGCAGAAATTTTACCGAATGCGTGAAATAGGCAACAGGCTTGCCGATTTCACGCATTCAGAAAAATGTCTGCCGAGTGCGTGAAATAGGCAATTTCACCGATTCAGTGTAACATATATACAAACAGCAAATAGATTAGTTTTTACCATGCAGGTCAATCATTGTTCAAAGATGGCGTAATGTTGAAATCATCAAAGCAAAAGTGAAATTTGTTCATCAAAAAAGGAGACATGAAGAAATTCCGTCGATCTCCAAAAGATCAATACAATGCAATGATAACTCACCACATTACATTTTGTCCGTGCAGCATATTTGTAATATTTCTTCCCGCATTCTTCGCAAATAATGTCATTTTTTTTTGATTTCTTTTATCCACCGCATCGGATGTATCTGTTAGGAATGCATCATCAATAGAATCAAATTTCAAATTAGATTTTTTTTGGAAATGTCGATGCAGTCTACTTATACTTAAAATCTGGTGTCTCAGCCGTTGATTTTCTATTTGTAATTTAAACGTTCGAGTACGGCATGTTTCTGCGCTCAAAGATATAATAGTATCCATTATTTTATCAACACCAACATTGAAATCATATTGGTACTGAGAATGTGAAATATTGTACATTTTAACAAATTCTTCAGAATACCTCGGTATACCAAAAATTAACCTAAAATCACTATCAGCCAGTAATATCATTTTCCAACTTGTGTCTTCAAAAACCTCGATTAGGACAACATTGCCGGTTACTTGATCCACCGATAGACATTTGATTCTACTCCCCAACTGAGACACATCTTCTAATAAAACTTGATGATCTGTTGTTGTAGGTTGGCTGCTGTTAAACACGAATAGTCTTCCAGATGAATCAGCGTGGTCGACTCCTATCATGTACGCCATGCATCTATTTATATCTAAAGAGAAGTCTTTAAAAACTTTATGATCTTTGGACTCCACCTGAAATGACACATAGCAATCACAAAAATTATTGGTGATGAGGTGAAAAACGAAAAGTATCGAAATACCTCGCCTCATGATAATTCTGGAGCAATCTTCAATATTATAAAAAAACTGGTGTATGTCAGAATACAACGAGAGCGTCGATAAACGGGGCATTAAATAACAGACTACTACTGTGGTGAATAATTCATTTTGACTCTCCCAGTGCATATCACAAAAAGTATTAAAAATAATTGATGTTATTTCTATTACTTTAATCATTTTGTTGTATTAAATATATTATAAAAATTCTCTGGGCATAAATTTTATATCAATATTTCTGTAAGATATTCTTACAAAATAGTAATTTAATAAAAAAGTGTCAATAATCAAATCAAAAATCAATTACAGGCTGACCTTACTAAGATGAGCCGTTATTAATATGAAACTATGGACGACAATTTATGACCAAAATATATTTTTTTAAATATTTTATTCACAACTAACCATTTTACTTGATGCCAAATTTTTAGTTGAGTAAACTAAATATCCATTTACATTCATTATCGAGTTACCATTTTTATCCAAAATATTACCAAATGTTGTCTTTTTTTTTGATGCTGGCAAGATTTTATACATTGTAAAATTTAAGCCAGTAAATCTTAATGTCTCTCGATTCATGAAAAGCTGAAAGAAACATAAATGTAAACATGAGCATAATTTTTTTGAGCCATGTCCTCTCTGAATGTGGACCATTTGGATTCTTAATGGAGCATGTCATCAGAAGAAATGTTTGACGTACAAAGAAATTCAGTCGTTCAATCTCTCTTTTTTTAAATAGGGTGAGGCTTAATTGACATGATGCATTAGCTTTTAAATGAATTTATGTATTTCTGTTTGAAGACATGGAGGTTTGTGATGTCTACAGTTTCTGCCCACCCACCTGATCCTAAAAACAGCGAGTGCAATAAACTAACCACTAATCCTGTTTTACCCCATATCTTTCTTTTCCTACCATATCGCTCTTACCCTCCCTAAATAAGATTTGATTGATGAGAAGGGAAGGGATGTAAAAAGCACATTAAAATCCATACATCTATTGAGAGATAAAATATTTTTTTGAAGATTTTTTCATACGCAAGCAAAAAGATTAATAAGATAACAAAGTTTTGTCAATTAAGATGAAATGTAATTAAACATCTTTACCAAAGTTTCCGAAGCTGAGTGTTGTATCCAATTTGGAGCCGGCAAGTTATTCTCAACAAGAAGAGTACTTTTCCAGTAGTCTCTTCCGAGGATGCTCACAACACTTGCATTGGTATTCACAAGCACCAATAATATTACAGAAAGTATTTTATTTGTCTTCATGTTTATCGATGTTCTTGTTACTTGTCCAACAAATATAATAGTTTAACACACACAGCAAATTTTTTATACATTTTTCAATTAATTTGGCTGGAAAACAATTTATCTTTGGTAACTGTTCAAATTTTAACCCATTATCTGCATGTTCTCCATTTGGGGTACCCGACTTCTGTTGCTCTGTGGCTGGTGGTACTTGCTGGAATATTAGCTGTAATGTTAATTATTTAAAAATATATATATATTTAACATTACAGCTAATGCGCCAAATATTTAAAAATTGAAAGATTATTTGAGAAAAACTCGATGAGAATTTTAGTATTTTAAGTCACTTTTAACACAACTGACAACACAAGTAGGGAATCCGATCCCGAGCCAAAATGTTGATCCTGGGATTTCGGGATTAGAATTCTTCGATCCCGGGATCAGTACATTTTTTTATGAAATAAAAATTAATAATATTGGTGAAAAATAAATTAAACAATCTATTCTATACTATATAACAAGCTGTGGGCTGCCAATACGTTAGCAAAAAGCTCTCTTAATCTCGGATATTCGCGATGTACAGGTGAATGAATGGATTTTTTAATAGCTCGTAAAAAATATGCGCCATAATTATTAAACGAACTTAATATGCATACATTATGTAAAAATATGCAATACCACTTAAAATAATTAATGTCGATAGCTGAAAAAAGTATCTACCTACATCAGACTGCAAGAGTACCTAAGAGAACACTAAGTAATTTTAATATTATTTTTAAATATGCCCGAAGTTAATACCACAGCAACAATTGTTTCACCATTTAGTCTACGGTTTTATTGTGCAAAGAACCAATAAAATATATTTTTATATTTTTCATATCCAGCGACAAGTGCTTTTGTAGAAAAATCATTTTTTACAGTGAAATTAATAAGAACATTAAATAAAAATATTCAAAGTGAGAATTGATTTTCAACCTTGCAATAATATTAGTCGAAAAAACTTTTAGACAATATATTAAATTATATGCGGTTATTGATGACTTTAGTCGCTTGGAGTCAGCGTTCGCGCTTTTAATATTTATCAAACTTTCTTATAGAAAGCTAACCGAAATATGTTTTAGTTGACACGTGTTTTATTACATACTTGATAATAGAACAAAAGAAACATTAAACCTCGCAAAACAAACACTGCAATTGATATCTGATAACATTCATTAAGAAGATATAGAAAACAAAGGTACAAACAATTATTACTATTGTAAAATGCATTCAAATAAATGCGATAAAGAAATGTTAGGCATTCGATTACGTTTTTGTATGCGGTAAGTCTTATCGAAAAGAATGTAAACTGCCGCTCGGCTTGAAAATCAATACGTTTGTTTTGTAAGAAAATCAATCCCGAAAGTTTCGGGATCATGTCTTCTAATCCCGCAATTGAAATTAATCGAAAACTGTACGGCATCCCAGGATTGGATTCCCTAATCACAAGCACCCAGATATAGAAAAGTTCAAAGCAGTATTGGGACAAAAAATAAATTTTGTTTAAGATGGGAGTTACATGTGCTAGAAGTGAAAATTTGAGGTAAATCGTAAATAGAAAATTTTATGTACATAATATAATTTTAGTATAATTTCTGTATGTTGCTATCTTGTGCATATCTAATTTATCGGTTATAGTAAACGTCATCGATCGTCTGAAAATAAAAATAAATCTTTACAGCTAATTTAAATAATTGTTGCTTTATTACCCATTTGCGGATCGTGGTTGCTGCCGTGTATTCATTTTTTACTATTTTGTAGATATGATTACTTATTTCTGCCATTCTTTGATACAGTAAACAAGCAGTCCTGCAATATACTCTGGGCATCTTCTTTGTTTGCCATAAATCGTTCTTTCGTTGTAAAGTCGTTGGTTAATAAAGAAATTGCCCACACAAACGTCTTGACTAATTTGGTATTGTCATTGAAACGTATCCTTCTTTTTATATCTACATATTGGTTTGGTGCGAAACATTTCTTTACTAAATGAACATATATATTCTCGTCCTTGCTCCAGTATATTTGTTTCTGGAGGAGAGAAAGATATAACTTTTAGACACTACTAAAAATTTAAATCGTGACGGGCAGAAATAATAGACGAGACAGAAATTTCTATCGGTAGTAAGCTTGAATGAATTCCCACTGTCCCTGGAACATCGTTTCGGTAAGTATCTTCTGATGGAACATCGGTAGACATTTGATAGACGGTATCGGGTAGAAGTTTAACAACGTCTATCTCGTCATCAGAATCATCATTATCCATTAAATTTGGATCATTAATTATGTCTTTCAATTTAGCAAGCGAGTAAAACTTCCTCATCAGAACACATATATCTCAAAAAGAATAAAAAAATAATATTGCAGGTAAGGGGTTAACAAACTACTGTAAAATGTTTTGCGATTAAAATTTGTTTTTTGTCTGAATTTGGTAATTCCGTGGCAATGATAACCTATGACCTGTTTTAATATTATATAATTTTTGAATACCACATGATACCTATACACATTGAGAAAAAATACGTTTAATAACTATTGTTGGAATAGTAACATAGATATGTCATTGTTCTTCTATGAAAACATATTTATTGGCAAATACTGTAAAGCATTGAAAAGATAAATTAATATGACATGGCTTTGTAATGTTTTAAGCTATTGTATTTTTTTAGTGACGTATTTGTGTGGCAGATAGGTTTCGTGAAGTTTAGCGCAAAGCAAATTCGCATAAGCCGAGGCATGAAACGTATACAAAATGAAAGATAGATTCCCGAAAATCAAAATTCGCTTTCATCGAGCCATGAGGCATTGAAAATTCGGAAAAATGTCACAATGAAAAACTCGTAAAGACTTTTTAGATTTTTTTGTTTTATAGATTTTAAAATTTAAATATTTGCCATAAATGCCGTGGCATGCCAATGCGCCAAATATTTTAAAGTTGAAAGATTATACGAGAAAAACTCGATGAGAATATTTTGTAAGTCACTCGAGATCAATTTGAGACAGAACATGATCCTTTAATAACTGGGTATAGCGATAGCGATTGGTCAACCACTAATCCTGTTCTAGCCTTATCCTTCTTTCCCCACTATTTACTTTGATAAAAGTGAGGTTGAGCGACTGAGTAACAAACAGTTTTCGTTAGGAGGCCATATGCTCCACATTGGGAGCGATATTCTGTTTTTGGTTTTGGATGTTTTTCTCCATATCTTTGTCAATTTCTGCAATTTCTAAAACTGCGCAGTGAAATTTAATAGTACGTTTGATATTCAGATTAATATTTTCTAATTTACTGACAAATTGTATAACTTGAGCAAAAGTTTTCAAAGTGAACTCATTTGGTTTGTCAGAATCATTATTATCACTTTTATTTCAAGATTGAGTGCTTATCGCACAGCTAAACGTTAATTACAAATAAATTGAAATGTATTGACATATTTGAATAAAAGTATTTTTTTTTCTTGGCCCCGTCAAAGTGAAATAGCGTGAAGCGAGTCTTACGTAAACCGAAGAACCGGTTTATAGAAGCTTTTATATGAGGTCTCGAAGAAACTTTTTTTTTTCAATCTTTATTCAGTACATTGTATTGATTACATATCATAATTTAACAACAATCTATTACACAATAATAATTATATATTTGATTTAAAAAATATTTTTACACAATTCAAAAAAAGTCATATTGAGAGATTCTTTACAAAATTTAATGCATTGTAAATTTTGTAAAAAGTATAATATTTAGAAACAAATTTGCACCCATAAAATGCATAAAATACAGAAAAACTTTTAAATAAGTCATTCAAAATAAGTGGCTATAATATATTTAGTCCACATTTGTAGTCTACATATATAATTATATTAAATCTTTCCAGATTAGCTGATAACAAAAACGAAAGTTGCTGTGTAGAAAGTAACATTAGATATATAAAAAATAATTTCTCATAGAAAAAAAAAATATTAGTCTTTGTAAATCAAATAGTTTATTAAATTTCCATAATCAATGACCTAAAATCCACTTCATTTACATGACATACTACCCAACATGTCAAAAGAATCCAGTCACATGTCACAGCCCTAAAGAAGCAATCTTCATTGGGTCTGCATTCTGTGAACAGCATCTTAAGCATTCTTAGTCAACGACACATTTAAAAGATGTCAATGATTTGGTGTGTCCTCTCAAATCATATTTTTTTTCATTTTAAAACTTGTATTTCCTACATAAATTATTCTACGCCAATACTTAGTATGTTCTATGTCCGTTGACAATTAATTTTTAAATGGCATTTTTTCCACAAGTTTAGTTTCTTTTCTTCATTAAAGATTGTCCATAAGAGACGTATCGTATCCATTGTTAATGGTAATGATTTTTAATTCGATATCAAAGTTAACGTTATTAAAAGGAATATTTACAAGCCTGTGAATTTCTGGATGAAATGAGAAATTGGCATTAGCCGCAAGCGGTACCTTACGTATCGTTATACGAAATTTATATAATGATTTATGTGTCTCCTGAAAAAGTTGTAGAAAATAACGAACGATATTTAGTATGAAATTCGCCTAACGACCAAAGTTCTGGAACGTATCTCGGTTGTAAGTCCAGGACTACCTAATTTCAATGGATACATTAAAAATATATTTATAGGTCAAGTTTAAGCCTAAAAGAAGAATACGCCTGTAATATATTCGATGAATCAATAACATATTATAAAAACCAACCAATGAACAGTAAATAGCTTCATAGTAAAACTTCGTAATGCAGTTGTTGCTTTTGCAACTAAATCCTTCGTCAGCTAGATTCTCGGGGCAATTGTTCATTAATGTAGCTGGTAAAGGTTTCTGAAAAATAAAATAAATCTCTTATTTGTGATAATAAAAAGCTAGGCCATTAAAAAATCTTTGAATAAAACACTGGAAATATTCTGTTGATCATCCAAGCCAGGCACATGGGCAATCAGAACACTACTCTAGTTGAGTACTATTTAAAAAAATATGATTGACCTTATAATAATTATTCTGTTTAAAACTATAAAAATCAAACTATGTTACATCAAAACTTACTATAGAAACACAATAATTGTTAATTAATATTATCTCTATATCAATCATTTAAAAAAAAGCATAGCAATAATAACAAAAAGCCTTGTAATTTCATGTGATGCAAAAGTACCATTTTCTTAGCTTGACACTTTTGTGAATTGACTACGTTCTGTAAAATTTCTATAAATCTCAACTTTTATTTATGAATTCTCTAAAACAGATTAAACTAATCATTGAAGATATTTTATAACAAGTTTGATAAATTAAGAAATGAAAATTCGTGTAATTGATAACTGTGATTTTGAATACTTGTCAGTTGATTGAAGCATTCATTACATGTTATTGTTTTTACTAAAATTTTACTGTATATGGTGCCTAAACGTAGTAGCGTGGTCAAACAGTGACCTTTTTTTTTATTTCCACTAAAGGGTGTCACACATTAATTAATACAACAGTAAATCAACTGTCAAAATTCATAAAGACATTAAATTAAGTTAATTTCCAAAAATAAATATCGATCATATTTGATAATACATTTAAACACACTCGATGAATAAGAAAATCAGTTTAATTTTTGTTAAATATATATTTTATTATACAATTATTGTAGATACAACAAATAAAATTATTTACCAATCTTATTATATAATAATATAAAACAACCAGGTGTCACTTTGAATAGTAATTGATGGCATCTAACTACACTTTTAAACAACAATCATTATTTTATGTTTGATTAATAATGATAATATAGACATTTTAATATATTTATGACATCTCTAAAAAACACTTTTTTATTTAATATTTACTCAGTACATTGTAATGATTACATATAATAATTTAGCAATAATCTATTACACAATAATAATGATGAATTTAATCAAAAAGTATTTTTATACAGTTAAAAAAATGTTATATTGATAAGTAAGTACATACATTTAAACAAAATAAGAGTTTCATTATAAAATTTAATGCAGTTAAAAGCTGGGCTCATAGCTTTTAAAAGATATTATATTTATAAATAGCTTTAAAAAAGATAGAAAAAAATTGACTCATTTTTGTGTTAATAATGTATTTTAACATTAAAGATATATTTAAAAACATTCTTACAGTAGTATATTCTTCATAATAAAAAATATGAAGCATTATGTTTGTTATGCTAAAATATTATTTGTCTAAAAAACATAACTTTAATCAAATAAAAATATTCTTAAATATTTATATTCACATTTAAAACAAATACAGTTTTATGGATAAGGCTAAAATATATATTTCGGATGTATAATATGTATATAAAATATAAATAATCAATTACATTTTAGTGATTAATTAAAATAAAGTTAATTAAAATAAAATAAGAAAAGTTTTTGATAAATATAAGTTTTGATATTTCTCTACGTGCAGCTCTCTAAGCCACGACTTTTTTTAAGAGAAAAAAAACCGCATTGAGTGTGATTAACAGTAATGAAGTTGTGGAATACTGTTTTTTTTTAATTAATTTATAATATAATATTCTCAATGGCAATTAACAGCTGGTTGACAACACCTATTTTTAAGAATATACTTTGCTTGTGGATATTGATATCTTCCCCAATACAAAAAAACATGTTTTTTTTTTTTAAAAAACTATTAACCTAAGTGTCAAAATTGGTTATGAATCGCATAAAATATAATTTTAAAATTTAGATTAGATTTAGATTGTTCTTAAAATAATATATAATATAAATGTAAAAAATTGATTGATTTGTAAAATAGGAATTAACTGATGATGGTATCCCTTAACAAGGCCGCATTAAAAATAAAGTTATTCCAAGTAAAGATTTTGTGTTTCACAAACGATTTGAAACAAAACATAGAGAGAGTTTTTATTTAATAGGTTGCATAATTTTAATTTTAAAGCATAAATTGGAAATATTTTTAGTTTTATTTTTTTAGGTAAGAATATATACCATAGCCTAGTTAAGGGTTAAAAGAATATTTTCTTTTGCATTAATTTTATTAAAACAATGTTTTCTTCTTTAAGTGACAGATTTTTGTCTCATTATTTATCAGTTAACTATTGAATTTAATGTCAACTGTTAACACATTTTTTTAAACTATGAAAATAATTTAACAAGTTTCATTTATAATTATTATACATTAATAATATATTTAAATTAATGACAAAATAATGAGAAAATATATTTAAGTTTTCTATATATTATTTCGTTCTGTATTTGATACATTTTTTGAGCTATTTACATGTTTAGACAACGCATTAGTCTACCTTTTATAAATATATTATATTTCATTTTTCAATACATCTTAAAAATATTTTTCAGTTTATAGTTATCATAAGTTTATGTAATGTGCTATAGCTAAAAATTAAAAATATTTTTATGAAAACACTCAACTTTTTGGTTTGGTATATTATATGATATTTGTAGTAATTAATATATAATATGTAATAAACAAAAAATATAATCATAATATTCGTTTCTTCAATTTATACTAACATTGATATATTTTTTTTATAAAATGCTACTTGTAATACTAATTCCACCAACATTTATTAGTACCTACATGCAATAATACAATTAATATTATAAATTTCAGCATTGGTAAATTATTTAACTACTCTGATATAAACAATATAAAAAATGTGTTTTTAATGTATAACATAATTATTCTACACAATATCACTATTAATATACATATAAAAAACTTTTTTATTATTAAATAATACAGAATTAAATTTAAAATATGTAAATATAAAAAAAATTCTCTCTTTAATTCTTTCATTTCAATATTATTTTTTGTATTGAGCAGCTGGCAAAAATAACTAAGTCAATTAAAAAGAGATAGAAAATGATTGTTATATTTAGTTTTTTAATTTTCATGTAGATTTCCAAATATAATAAAAAACATATACATATGTTTAAAAAAAGATTATTATAAGTATAAAATGTACCAACGTTATCAGCATTTTTTGGTTTGATATAGATATATTAACCCGTAACATGCCATCCTAAAAAATCACGTGCCCTGCCATGATGGCATCTTAGTTTCCCTGTTTATTGACAGTATTTAAACCTAAGTTAGAAGCGAAAAAACAATTTTAAAAATGTATATATGCTAGAATACCTAAAATGATAAATACTTATTGACAATATTAAGAGAAATATTGAATGATTTAATGGCTCAATTATTTACGATTGCATCATGGGCATGGAGGTGTTAAAGACGTTTGAAAATGGTAGCCAAAAATTTTATGTGATGAATAATAGGGATTAATTTATAAAAAAATATTAATAATAATTTTCCCTAAATTTTTTTAAATGACTGTTAGTCAATGGGAACAATAGAATATACTTCTTTTAATCCTTGTTAGCTATGTTTTAAAGGCGTGTAAATTATTGTTGTATCTCTTTATTAAATTGTAATTAAAATATGCTTTTGCAAGTTTGCATTAATTTCTAATTAATAGCAAACTTACAACATTAACTGATTAAAGTAGAACAGTTTAGCAGTGGCGTGTTTTATTTTATTACGCAATACGTGTCATCATCACGGTATAATAAATTATAATTATTAAAAATGGGGAATTATTATGAACCGTCGCCAGTCAGGGAAAACAGTGACGTAGCACGACTTTATTTTTTTATTAGTTTTCTATACAAAAAATAATAATAGACTGATTGCCATGACATACTGATGAATTTTCTATGCTTCAATGATTCTAACGCTCGCAATTTTTGTATATTGAATAATAATTTAATTATTTGAAATACTATTTGAGTTGTACTAAATCAAAATGCAGTGAACTGATGCACCATGGGAGTAAAAACAGATTTAATTATTTACATTGAATTCCCGATTAATCTGTCGTTATTTGAAAATGTATCGTTCATTTAGTCAGGTCCCGAAGAGTCAGTAGTGGATTAAGCACATTGGAGGCTCTATGCGGAATAAATTTTGTAGGCCCCGTTTTTCGGAAAACATAAAAAATTCAGAAAAGTAAAATAAAATAATAATGAAAGTAAAATAATAAAAACTTGAACAAAAAAGTATATCGGTTATATTATATAAGCTATTTTTTGAGGCCTCTAAAATTTGGAGGCACCAAGCGCGCGCTTCGTTCGCTTAAAGGCCAATCGGTTTTTCCATACTGATCGCCTAATATGTTCGTATAATTTTGTATTTATTGTTTTTTTTTTGGAATAAATATGTACTGGGATACAAAACCTACACATGCTATTCATGATACAATTCAACAAAATTGTTTAACAAATACAATGCGTTGATCAATTCTTCTTTTCTGATACAGTAATAAATAATATCGGTCGGTTACTATTGTGCCACGCTTTTACGGCAAACATTATACTTAATTGTGATGCATTATTTTTTTTGGGTTGTGCGACCCTAAAATTATTTATTAATCAATTGTGATTTTTTCTACAAAAAAAACATACATGGACAATAACGAACAGATAAGAACATATCCGGGTCTGTTTACAAAACAATTTAAAATTTGTTTAGTACGTTCGATTTTTTTTGTTTTCTATTCGAAAATGCCGCCTCCTAAAAAGTGTGGTTCGCCTCTCTGTCGACTCTAACTACGCCACTGAATAACGCACTCTTTGTGCTAAATTGTATGTTAATAACAATATTATAAATGGAATAATATCGAATCATATAGTTTATATACGCTACTATAAATAGTAAAAATATATATAAAAATCTGAAAAAAGTATACGGATTATATTATAACAGTTGTTTTTGAGGCCTCTACGATTCAAAGGCTCAATAATGCCATACCACCAATACATTATACGCTGCTGATAATAATAATATATTATCTATAACTTATTACTGAGTGTGTACTTGAAGAAAATTAGGGGTTCAAATATACCTGAAACCACGTGAAGTCATTAATGGACGACTTAATTTGTTAAAAAAATAATTGGCCCCAAAAAAAGAGTTATCGAGGCATGTCATAATTATTACAATGCCTCCACATTATTGTTATTTCAGCCGTTTGTTCTAGAGGAGTCACTGTTAGCTCATTTTTGTTGGATAGCAAAATAAATCATTAATCAATTGAATATTTGATTTTTCGTGTGAGTTTTCCATACCAAAATATCGACATCTATTATCGACACGGCTGAAGTCGTCAAATTGTGTCCGCGAGGTAGCTCTCGTGGCGATCAATTCGAACAGCTGTCAGTGTAACAGCTGTCAGTCTCTTCCCGCGCAAAAATGCACGTTTTCAGTTTAAGCTGAAAATCCGCCTGACTTAACTAACCTCAGAAGTTTCCGGGTTCGAAGACGGTAGCAATTTCCCTTTACGTCAAATGGCGTGAAAGCCGCCCGCCATTTTGTATTGACGGCCGATTATTTATTTCGTTATAACCTTGCGAAATAATTAATATCCAAATATTTAACAACACTTCAGCGCGAAGTAATAATTTATCATTATTACGCAAACTTCAGTGCGTAGCAAACACCAAGGAAAGCTGCAGTGCCGTAACTAGGGCTAGCAATATTTTTTCTATTTAAAAACACCATAGCTGTCATGTAAAAATGCTTGTTTTTAAAAATTTATTCGAAGCTCTGACAAGTTTGAAGAATGCGCGGTGGATTTAAAGTTAGGTTAGTCATTCGATCGGGCATTATATAAATATAGTAAATGGTTTCTTCAGTTAAATATATATCAATGGAAGTAATGTATAGAATGGGAAAAGTAAAACTATGTAGGTATCTTGACACAAATGTTTAGTTGTAAACGTAAACTCTGATTGATAACAAATAAATTTACAGCTTACTCCAACAGACCGCTGCCCTACTAAGGTGAATATATGTTATTTGTGCGTAGAAAACAAAATTCTATTCAAGTCAATTTTGTTAGTGAGGATACAAATTATTTATAAAGAGAACGCATAAAAACATTCTAGATAGATTAAAATAAATATAAACATTAATTTTTTATTGTTTGTAATAATATAATATGTAGGTGTGTTTTTGTTTGTAATTCTAGAATAAATAAGAGAATTTTTCTCGTCTATCATTATATTATAGAAAAACTAAAGTTTTGACTAGAAATAGTATGAAAAGATACGAACACCAGGTTAGGTTCGATATGACACATTAAAGTATACTAGTTGTCGTCCAAAATATATATTATTATATAATATAATGAATGTAAGTCGTACTTATAAATACATTTTGGTATGAAAACGTAAAACGTGATTTAATAAAAAAAAATATAGAAAATAGCGTGTAAAAACAAGGAATTCTGTCTCAAGGTCATTAAATCTTTTCCTTAGTGCCTCCATCGCGTCAAGTCGAGAACAAAAAATAAAAACGCCAAATAAGTACCCCTCTTGCGTGTAAAAAATAGTGTTTTCTTATTCAATTTCTTCCCGTAACCAGCGAAATAAAAGCGACATTTTGTTAAACGATAATAAATAACAACATGGCGCCTCTATGCGACCATTTTGTTTTCATCATTTTCCCGCTTCTTCCTCGTTTTCATGTTTCCGCGTTAAATTGTCTACGGATTTCCCTCTTTTTTCTATTCCAAATCGTCTCTTCTTTTGTACGGAAATCGTCGCTTTGCTTTTATTTATGAAAAATGTCCCGCGTGTGATATATTAATGTACATTATAATAAAACATGTATGAACATGAGACACCTATTTATCTATTTATTTTATGGTCAGGATTTTTTTTCTTACGTGTAGTCTATTGCGGTAATAGTTTTGTAGGGAATTGATGACCAGCAACAATGCTATTAAGGAAATGTGCCGAACACTTAAAACCAATGAAAAGAAAAATATTTCATATTTCTTGCTAAAAAAACAATGAAATAAAATAAATTTCTAATAAATAATTCTTGTCTGTTAGTGCGTAAGTATAAGAGATATATTTTTTTTTATTTAACTCAATCAATTCTGGTATTTGAAGATATCATATATTTTCATACACCGCACCGCATATTTTCAACAAAAAAACTACCCCTTCTTTCTAAGGGAATACATATATATTTTTTTAGTAGAAGTATTATTTTCACGAAATAAGATATTGGGTTACTCAATTATTTAAGAGAATAAAAAAAATAAAAGTTTTAATTTAAATGTATTTATTAGCCACGCTGTGTATTACTTAGTCATTGAGTCAATACATCTGAAAATATATACAATTTTAATATACTTTCCACAATATATGTATTACGATGAGTTGAACCCTCAAGAAGTGAAGTGAGCCATGCAGTAAAATGGAACTACTTTTCTATCTGACTTTTTAAGTACAATCACGTCTTTACTTAGTGTTTTGGTAGATTGCATTTTATATATTTTAAGGAGATAATACTTTTGTGTTTGCAGTTTGTATTTACTGAGTTAACTTCACTTTTCCGATACTTTGAGACATGTAGAATATTATAACGCATCTAACTTATACATTCTTGGCTCAATATACCTCTCAGGCGCTTAGTTGTTTATTTAAAAATCTGCAATGTTTTATTTCCAATTAGTTTATCAATAAACGGGTTGTCGGATGAAAACAATCGGTCCAGTTTTGGTTCGAGGTTTTGTCCTCTTAGTTACTAAGTTGCCAAATAAATCATCCAAAACGCAATTTTACAATTGGAGAGTCTTTTACCAAAAAAGCATGAATGTCTGTGATTAAAAAAATGGAATATATACGGAGTGATAAGTTTACAATTCTTCCCTTTCTCAATCGATATCTCTACTCTCACACAAAAATAATAAATTTGCTAACTTAAAACCAACCCTTTTCAGATGAAATAGAATTTATTAAGTATTATTATTCTCCTTTTAATGTATTCTCGTCCTTGCCTATTATTAATGCAAAGGAAAAAAAATAAAATGCATTACTTCGAACCGGGGAAAATATCTGTGTCCTGTATTAAATGAAAAACAATAGTTTTTTCCTCTGAAATACAAATTCAAAGCGCTGGCACCGTACGTCACAGGATACGCGCTTTTCCTTTGTCAGAAACTCGGTCAGCGAAAAAAGTTTGGCAGATATTGAAAAAAAATACGTCAGTTTTTACTCTCGATATGAAAAATTCTGTGGTAATATGTAAAAATTGCTATCGGGAGTGTTTGTTAAATTAAAATTTTCGAGCTTTTTTTTACAAATGTTCAAACGTTTAAATATATTCTAAAATACGTATTATTAAAACACGTCTGAATAAAGTTAAGTTATATCCAAACGTCTGTTTAAATATAACACATTTTAGGGTATTTTCTACAATTTAATCAAGATCAGATTCGTTGAACGAGAGAGCATCAACAGTACATAATCAATGTGAAACCGGTACTAATTATACTATGAAATTTTGAAACGATTCTGAATGTTTTATATATTGATTTTAGTTTTATTTTTATATTTATATTGAAAAAAGGGATATAACTGCATTTAATAATAAAATATGCGATGTAAAAATATGAAACATTTTTTTCCCAATTGTCGATGGATGGACAGTAGGGCTTGTCGGTTTTCAAAAACCGGTTTTTCAACTTCGTAACCGGTTATGCCGAATTTTCCATAAACGAGCCTATAAACAAAAGAACAGAAAATTTGGATATTTTATTTGATGGCTTAAAGACCATATGCCCCACATCATTACCCAGCGAAAGGGTATTTTCGATATCAGGAAATTTTGTTACAAAACGATCAGTGGACGCTTTGTGTTTTCTTAGATCATATTTTCTGAAGAATAACACTAAATAATTTCTTGTTGTGTATTATTATGTATATAAATAAACAACATAAAAAATGAACTTATTCTCGCTATTTTAATAGCCGTTTTTTATAAAACTTCGAAAATAGGATACAACCGGTTTTTTCAAAATTCGGTTTTCGTATAAACCCTAACGGACAGGTCACTCTATTAGTTTTTTTAAACCTAATTTTTGATACTAAAAACTGAACAGTCACAATTTGTATTGATAGGAAGATTTTCTTCATTCGAAGTCTATAACTGACAAAATCTTTAGTAAGTAAGAAATGCTTCATATAGTTTAAATACGAAGGTAAACTAAATAAGAACAGCGGTTGGATTAGAATGTCCTAATAAAATCATCCACCGGTACAAAACGCGTAGTACAATTCGAGAACAGCTGATATTCCGCAAAAAAAATCGACACATATTTTTTTCGTAAACAAAAATAGAATTCCACAAAAATACACATATGTATTTGTTTGCACTATAATATAAATGATATCGTGGATATTGGGTGAATTCCATTTTGATATTGAATATTCTATAAAATAGATGGTAGTTGGCATACCATAAATTCAATATGTTGGATATGTTGGAATTATTATGCCACAAAAGAAAGGGTTTTTACATTCTTATTCTTCTTCTGAAGTAGCTGTCAGCGTGTGACCCTTCTAAAGTGTTCGGTTGGAAAGTATCCATGAATAAAATACTTTTAAAGTATGCAACCACATCGTTCTGAAATTGAAACTGTTATTTAAGCTGAATTAAATTCATATTTTTTTTTCTTTTAAGGGTGCTAGTTTGAAAAATTTGAAGCAGTCTTAAAAATAAGTTCCGCCGCGTTACTTGAAAAAAAAACACTGCTTAACAGTATTTTGCAGTAGAAAGCTTTGCTTCATGTTTTAAAAACTAATACTGGTTGCTTTTAAGTTTTGTTTTTTTTTATTTAATAATTCTACAGGAATGTAAGATTTAAATATTTTTTATCAGAAAATTTGATAAATTTTTGATATTGTATACGAATTTTCGTTGTTATTTGAACGCTTTTCGTCAAGCAATATCGTTTGAATGAAAGCATCAGATGAACAGTCTGTCTCGGAGATTTTTTATTTTTAAACAAAACGGAAAATTTATGAAATCCAATAAGTAAGAGAAAACAAAGGATTGTTATTATGCTTTTTTCTATTGTTGGGAAATTATTGTTTTTCGCTGGGAATGCAGCCACAAAGGTTTTGAATCATATTAAGTTTTCAAAAACCATTTCCGATGAAACAAAAAGCATTAGAATGCTAAAGAGTGAAGTATTATTATACGAATTAAAAATCGGGTAGCCATTTTAATGTAACAACTAGGGTATCCAAATAACCGTCCTAATCAATTAACTAACTGGCTTAAGCCTGAGTTGTTTTTAAAAAAAACAATTGTACTAAAAGAATTGTCGCCTGCTGTGGATCAGTTGGCTAGAGCTTGATCTACCGATCACGCAGGTCTGCGTTTGATTCCCGGTAAGATCACAGTGAAATTGAGAATTATTCAATTCTCAGTTGTGATTGAAGACTGGGTATTTGTGATGTCAATTCACATAATTTCTTCTCCTCCTATCCTTCTGATCCATAAATAAATATTTTTTTAAATAAAAAGGTGTAGCAATAGCGATTAGTCAACCACTAGTCCTGTTCAATAGCCTTATCCTTCTTTCCCCAACTACTCACATTAAAAATAAAATGAGGTTGAGCGACTGAGTGACAAACAGGTCTCGTATAAAAAAATGTTGAGATACCTCCATTAGTAGGCCATATGCTCTACATTGGAAGCGGACATGGATAATGAAAAAAAGTAGCATTTCAAGACAAAAATAGGGCATTTTGCTCACTTAAATATTGAACTAATAAGGTGCACAAAAGAAAAGATTAACTTTTTTTTCAACCATGTCCGCTTTTAATGTGGAGCATATGAACTGGCTGTGGAGTTTATCTAAGCAAAGGTTTTTTTTACTAAAATTAACTAATTATTTCTTAGTTGCTCAACCTTTCTTTTTTCGATGAGATATGAAATAACTAATGCTAAACAAATCACTTTCACTACGAAAGAAGAAATTTCGAAATTATAAAAACCCATGGCTTTGAATGAAAAAATGGATTTTGGTCTGATTTTTGAATCTGTGAAATTCGCCACGAAGGCCAACAAATTTAACCACTGCTCTAAGAACTCAAATCTGAATAGTTATATAAAATTCACTGTATTTAAAGCGAAAAGAGGATTCCAATGAACATCGGTAAAATAAACCGGTTAGGCGGTTTCGTTTTAAATCGCTTTTGAATAGCTTTTGTTGAGATATCATCATTAGGAAGCCATATGCTCTATATTAGAAGTGAAGTTGGGCATACAGTTTAAGTTGGAAGTTAAGCATAAAGTTTTTTTATTATCGATCCAACATACACAGTAAACAACAAAAATATTATTTTGTTCTATTTTCAGATAGCCCAACGATAACAAGTCATGGCACGACTGAGGTTATAATCTCACTTCGTATTCTACATATTTATTCACATTGTTTTATGTTTGTTGTCTATGAGCGGATGTGGGGAGCGAAGGAAGTCCCAGCCGGAAGTCGTAGAACAATATTTGAAACGCAGAGCACATTTCCCGCGATGGCAAAATGGCGGATATTAAATATGGCTGCCGAGGAAATTATATAGCAGAAGACTTGTTGTAACGGGCAGACGTGTGTGAAACTAGCTTAAATTATTATCCACGGAATTTAATTATGATAGGTTTTGAGATAGACTACAGAGTAGTATTTTTTAAATTGGTGGGGGGAGACTTTACGAAGCTTTTGTAGGAAAAATATGATTTATTGTTTTTCTAAAATGTTAAGAAAAATGTCGCAATGAAATAATACAATTAATATCATACAATGGTTGCGTACAGCTTCAATTGAAAATGGCGTACTCGTAACTGTTATGTTATAACATTTATTTTAGGAAAAAAATCTATCTATCAACAATAACTGGCTTTACACACTGTGTCTACACTTTTGTTGGAGTTAAATGCATGCTTTAAAACGGAAAAAGTGTTTAAACAAAGCGTGAAAGACTGGTTCCCGGTAAATTGCTCGAATGCAATTGCTCGAATGGAAATTGCCCGAATAACAAGGTCCTCGAATAGCCAATTCCTCGAACGTCAAATGCTCGAATTAAAAATTGCTTGACAATTTTTATAAAATTTTAAACATTAATTACTAATTCTTCAAAAAAATATTTATGCAAGTCGGGAAATAAAAAACATAAATCAAAAAAAAGTCACAATAAATAAATATTTTTTATTCAAGTTTCCAGTGGTCGAGTGGAAAAGGTCGTTGGTTTTGTTTTCGGAGGTCACGGGCTTGAATCTTAATACTTACACTTTTTTAATCAATTATTTTTTAAACTATTTATGGATTTCTGTTGAAAGGCGCACATATATGTAATTTCTTGAAACCCTCTCACCCATTCTTACTAAAAATTATATATCGATAAACTAACCGTTTGTTCTGTCTTAGCCCCAGTCTTCTATGTGTTCTGGAAAAATATAGAAACAGTTTGAGTAACTACTTAACAAGCAGTTCTCGTAGAAACACTTCTGTTGAGATAAACTCGAGTAATCAACTACTATGTAATAAACACTAAACTGTATTAAAAACATTTAAATAACCAAGTAATTCGAGGATTTGACGTTCGAGGAATTGGTTATTCGAGGATCTTGCTATTCGAGCAATTTCCATTCGAGCAATTGCATTCGAGCAATTTACCGGCTTCCTGAAAGACTTGTTTCTCGTTTAAGAGTATATTGAGTTGTTTTTATTCTGTTAAACAAGAAAAACTCTTACACATGTAGTTTTCACACTTATCCCGCACACAGACAGACACCCAGCTATGCGTGTATAGCCTGGCACGTATTGAATACACAGACGCTAGCCAACATTTGACTGTATGCGTGGCACAGACGACCGTTTCGTAGTAACGACAATGGAATGCGACCGTGCAGTTGGGGGATTTGCGGCGAGCATTTCAAACCAGAGCGTAATTCGGAGTAGCGTAATTGGGGTTCCACTGTACACTCAATACTCTATAACACAGAGTGGGTATGTTCCATGTAAAACAGCCGGGAAAAACCCATGTAAAAAAGATTAAGTGAACATAGGTAAATGAATAATAGGTTTTATTACATTTGACTACGATATTTCGAAAAAATAAGAAGCGCAAAAAGAGGATTATGTAAACTTGTTTTAAAAAAAAATATTTTTGAAATATTAAGGTATACATTTATTATTTATTGTGCTATCTTTGTCCATGTTATTTTTAATAAATTCTTTAAAATATGACCTAATAGTTTATAACCATACAATCAAATCAATCAGTATTTCAGTTATCAGTAAGTATTTCTATGACCAGATTTATTATTTTTCATAACCAAAAAAAAAATGCTAAAATTCATTGAAATCATTTAGTTTAAGATTTCGACTGAAGATGCTTGGTGGAATTTCAATATTAAATTTGAATCGTTCAAATTATGTACACTCCCACAGATTTTGTTACTAACGACCCGGCTTTCGCCTTTCGGCATCTTGAACTGACACGTATGAACTTGAACTGACAGTTCAGACAATTCAAGTTCATCCGTGCACTTGAACGCCTGAAGATGCCGAAAGGCGAAACTCGGGTCGTTAGTGACAAAATCTGTGGGAGTGTACATAATTTGAACGACTCAAATTTGAAATCATTTAGAATTTCGACTGAAGGTGCTTGATGGAAATTTAGCTTTAGATTAGAAATATTTTTTTCATAATGTACGTTTCCATTATAATTTTGGCCGAACACGACCCGGGTTTCCTCCTCTCGGTATCTTCCGGTGCTATCCAGTGCGCGAATGCACTCGAACTGACAGGTAGCGGAAGTTTTGTATTGTCTATATAAAAACACACAAGTTCATTCGCTCTAAGCGTATTGTTAATCTAATTGATAGCGAGAATTTACGATATGAATTATTGTTGTGAGTTAAGTGGGCAAATTATAATATTGGGCATAATGAATTGCCAGACAATAAAATGTAAACGTGAAAAATAAATATAATAATAAAATATTTTTTTTTTAAAAAAAAACGACATATTATTGAAATCAATGGTTTATTTTTAAATAAACCGGCTGAGGGTTGTGTATCACTGTTTTTGAGCATACGCAACAACCTAATCGCACGTGAAAGCGCATGTGTGCACAGTCAGCTTATGTGTAACGACAACTTCTCTAGATACAAAATTGTATTAAACGAACAAGGCAATTAATGTTTTATATATGTAAATATGATTATAGCTCTGTTCTTCTGCGTACTTCTGACGGTTTGCTGACAGTTTGCAAACTGTATTCGAATTATAATCTAAAAGCTTTCAATTCGATTCTAATTCGAAAACAGTTTGCGAACGGTCAGCAAACCGTCAGAAGTACGCAGAAGAACAGAGCTTATGAGAATAAATCAAATAATGTATATTTTAAAAGAATATGTGGTTCAAGTCAGTAAAAAATTGCAAGCAGAATTGAATAGAATATGAAGATAGTTTTCACTGAATCTCTATCTGTCTGACATGCGCAATACGTTGGTCGTTTAAATATCAACATTAATTTTATTCAGGTCACTCTAAATGGCAAAAGTCAACATTAGGCCATGTATCCAAAGTTGACCGGTCGACTTTCTTTATGGGCTTTTACTGATATTCAAAATGGCCACCCCAAATCACACGTTACGGAATTAAGGTCACCAGTCACACTGCTGCGATTTTAATTTAATATTTTAGTACGCCCAATCTTTATAGTACAGAATGTAAATAAAATAACGTTTGAACATTTTGGCTACACTTCTATATTTGTATAGTTTTATACAAATATAGAAGTGACCGACAACTTTTTAAGCGGCTATGCATTTTGAATATGTATTTTTTCTTATCGAATTAAAAATGTTTTGCTGAATAAAACAATATCAACGGATAAAAGCAGTTGTTGTTTGTTATAATCAATGATAATTATTAAATTTGAGATAAATATAATACTAAAAATGATCTATAATCCTATACACGTTTGCTAATAAAAACATATAAAAGATATTTGATGCACGAATTAGATTACTTAAATGTTTTTCAAAAGGAAAGAATAAAAAATATCCACAGCGCTCTTTTGCAGTTATTATTATGATGAATTAAAGAAAGAATTAATAAAATATATACACAATATTTGCTATGAAATATCTTAAACTAAAATAGAAACAATTAAAATGATTTAATTTAACAATGAAACTAAAAATATAATGTTCTCTATTGTATTAAATGGGTCAATAAAAGAATTTTAAAAATTTAACTACACACACTGACTTAGCTAAATAATTAAATTTCATAAGTAACTTAGAGTACAGTTTCATTGGTACAGGTCCTGGGTCCATTCACAAGTGAATACCTGCTTGAACCACCGTTCCTCCTGTTGGCCACGGCACCTCGGACAAACAGTTCTTTGAAGGTCTCCCTGAATTGTCTGGACATGCCGCAGTAAATGGCGAAATTGATCGGATAAGAGACGATTATGAAGAAGTTCGTCATCAAAATTAAAACGTTGGCTATATTGTAGTCGAGAATTTCGGTTATAGAGCTAGAGATGATATGCAGGATCGTGACTACGGCCACCGGGATCTCGACCAAGAGGAAGACGGTCACGACTACGATCAGCATGAGAGTCGTGCAGTTGGAGTCGCGTAGTTTTTTGCATTCTGATTTCTTGTTTTCTTTAAAAAGCCGCCTTCTTTTAAGTTGGGCTTCCCGCATGGCTCTGAAGAGTAAGACGTTTAAAACCACGAGTGACACGCAAGGTATAAGATGAACAAATATAACCCGAAACATGTAGTATGTTGTAAAGTAAATGTCTTGTGACAGATAGTTCTCCACCCAAGGCGCTATTCTTGTCTGACATACGCTTTCTTCTCTTCCGTTCCATATTATCTTCGCTGGTAGATATACTCTATCAAAGAATCTTGTTGACTGATGGAGTAATGCCAGAAGACCGATGTAGACCAGACATTTGTTGACTCTTGGCATTGTACACCTGAAAAAGAAGAAAAAAATTTGTGTAAGTAACGAAAAAATGAAACTGAGATAATGGAAATATGATTTTTCCAATCTAAAATAACAGTATTTTGGAATGTACAGAAACCAGCACATATTTCAATAAAAAGTTGTATCAATATTATCAGCTTCCAGAATTGTTGTATTATTATTTTTAAAAAACCACCCGTTTACGAATACGATACATTTTTTAATAACCGTATTTTATATGAAATCTCAAAATGTCGATTTTGATGTATTGTCTGATATTAAGATTTTAATTCGCCATACTTTTCTTTATTTAAACAGATTTCTCGATCACTAAATAAACTGTTAATTGATATTCATTTGTTTTTTTCACTCTCTTCCTAAACAGAAGATATTCAGTCGATTAGAAAATACTGCGTTAATTAATTATACAAAAGGAATTAATCATTATACTACCAATAAATAAACAAATGAATACATACATAAAATTAATCAACAAAAATGTTGTGTATTTATTGATTTGGCATTTACTTGGTAGAACTCCATTTTAATAGGGTAAAATATCAAGGTATTTCAGTTCTACAGTTTTTACAAAACTGTAGAATGAAATACCTTGATATTTTACCCTATTAAAAATGTTGTGTTGACCATCCTATAACATCTTGAAGTAATTTAATATTATACCAAACCACGACGTTTTTAAACGTTGTTAGACTAGAGAAAAAAAACTGCCAAGACTCTTTTATTATGCGCCGGAAAAATAAGTGCGTTTTCCGAAAAAAATCATAAAACATCACAGTTTTATAATATTTAAAACATAATGAATTTAAACAAAAATCTCAGTTAAGTACTGATTTAATTAGAAAATATTTTTCCCCAATTTAACAAGGGCTCGCCAACTTGACTAAGATTTAACAAGATGCTAGTGAAAGCCACCTACAGCGCACCCTTAAATCAAAGCCTTGACTGCATAAATGAGTAGGATCAATGCAATAGAGCAATTCTACTGAGCGACAACGAACGGTAAAAATACTATATTATTTGTGTCATATCTTCGATTTAGGATGTAATGATTGTCTTTGGTATTTTTCCATTTAAAGAAAAATGATTTTCCCCTTTTTTGTTTTAGATTGAAAAAATGCTGCTCGTACTGGGATTCGAACCCGTGAGATCGGTCACAGAACCCAACAATGTTGAGTGGTACGCCACCGACTAGTCGACGATTTTATTATAATGAACATATATAAGAATAATAATTAAGCCTCAGAGTGCGTCAAATAATATCGATTCAATCATAAATTTTACCATCATAGAGAAACACGGAACCTTAAGTTTTAAAATATTTTATTTGCTATAATACTAGTCTCGATTAGGGAATGCGTGTTGAAAAAATCCCATAATAAATATAAATATAAAAATATAAACATAATAAAAATCCCATAATAAATATAAATATGATTTCCCAATCTGGGAAATCGACACTTTTTACTAGCAAGCAAAATTTTTATAAAATAGATTTTGTTCTTTAAATACAAATATAGTTTGGGAATCTCCATACCTTGAAAACATTTGTACATTTCGAAAAACAATACGAATAAGTAAAAAACTTTCATTTATTTAATAAAATAAAAAAATACCATGAAAATTTGCAAAAATATTTTTTTCTGATTCAACATAAAGCCGCAGTAAACATTGACGGGAAGCAATTTCATGACAATTTGTAAAACCCAGAAATTCGCAGATTTCCCAAAAGTACCAGCGTGAAAACTTTTTTTTTTAGGTCTTCCAAGGATTTACACATCCAAAATTCCAAGAATTTACGGAATTTCCCAAAATTACCAGCGTGGGAGGTTTTTTTTAGCTCTTTCAAAAAATTTCGAAATTTATGAACATTTAACAAACGATTAGGTCAAAAGGCCGCACCAGATTAGTCAAAAGACCGCAGGTTCCACACGGCTGGCTTAGTCATAAAAATCAAACGAATTTCTCAAATTATTGGGATAAAAAAAGTTATATTAATATTTATAATCCAATGTTATCATAATTTATCTTTATAAAAAAAAAACAAGTTGCATGGGTTTCGAGTTTCTGACAGTGTTCATGATTATAAATAAATCATAGCTGAAGAGTTAGAAGACGTAAAGTCGGTGAAAGATAATTCAAATATATCAAAAAATTATTAGTCTTTTCATCATATTGATTGGATATTGACTGATATAAATATTCGTTTAAATGTTTTTTAGTAAAAATAATTCAGCACTACAGTTTCGGGGCGTGTGAATTTCCCGGGACAGGAAAAAGTCGAGACTTCAGAATCCCTACTCTTGATATTTGAGTTAGGCGAAAAAAACTTTTCAGTCCAATATTAATACTACAACTCCGCTGTAACATTTTGTTTTCGCAATAGATTACCATGTATAAAAAATGTTTATTTAATGCCTGGAAGAGTAAGATAAGGTTTAGGCAAAATAAATTACAACTCTGATGGATCACGACAGAAGGGTAAATATATTTTATATTTCAATACATCCTATTTGGGCAAAAATACGCCAGTGGCGGGGCTTGATTTTTTTTTTGCAACAATATAAATTTCGATCCAGTTTTGATTTTTAACAGGAAAGTTGTCGACAGAAATCACTGGCTCGAACCTCAAAAAAATTGATTTTTCAATCGATCTATAGGATAACCGCAATACCGAATACCGTTACTACCGAAACCGGGTTCTTGGTATACCAAAATACCAGTTTTCAATATGCAAAATAACGGTATTTTGGAATTAAAAGTGTGTTGTATCAACACACTAAGTATCACTATTGAAAAGTTCCAGAATTGATGATTTTAACCGCCTGTGTGGTCGACCATCCGTGTGGTCGAGTGGTCAACGTCGTTGGCTTCGGTTACGGAGGTCACGGGTTCGAAACCCAGTACGGACAGTTTTATAAATTGATTTTTCAATCGATTTATGAATTTCTGTTCGTAGGCATGGATGTATATGATGTCTCGAATTACCCCCTCCCACCTATCCTATACTATGAACGAGGCGTATAGAAAGCGATTAGCCAACCACTAGCCCTATCCTTATATTCCTACTCTCTTTGGAAAAAGAGAAGTTGAGCATCTGAGTAACAAGCAGTTCTCGTAGAAATACTTCTGGTGAGATAAACTCCATTAGGAGTCCATATGCTCCACATTGGGAGCGGACATGGTTAAAAAAAAATCAACCGTAATTAAAAAATATGAAAAATTTCTTAATATATCAAAATACCGTTTTTTATTTACTCGTCCGGTATTTATATCTCAATTAGTCATTATTGTTTAGTTGAATACTCTCTCCGGACGCGAAATTTTATTTGTAAAAATACATGTTCAATATATTCAAAGTTAATATTTGATCAAAATTGACTTTTCATAAAAATACAAATATATTTTTTTCCAGATCGATAACCTTGCGACGCCACTGCATTAGTGGATTACAAAATGGGCGGGGATAAATATATTTAACACGTTCGATAAGGAAAACATAATAAGGAAATGTAATTTTCGACAGCTTTCCTTGTGAACATAATATTGTGTATTTCACGTTTATCGTTCTTTTGGTGTTTTTATGTGTTTGAAGTCATTTATTTGGGCAAATGTTTTATTTTTGCAACATGGCTGGTTTCATAATTTTCACGCTGAAATATTTTTAAAAAGATAACAGTTTTTAGTGGTTTTAAAATGTAATGTGACATTATTTACTATTATTATCGTGATAACGTTTTCTCCTTTTCTACAAAAAAGATACTGACATTAAAATAAAACACAACTCTGATTCCAACTCTGAATTTGGTTAAAAAAAAATTCTCTCTTGAAACCTATTAAATCTGTCACGAATTGATGTTGTTAATACCGAAATACCACTTTTTAAAATGCAAATATATCGATATTAATTGATAATCATTTTATCCATGTCCGTTTACGATGTGGAGCATATGTCTCTGTAATGGAAATATCTCAACAAAAGTTTGTCTATGACAACTGTTTGTTACTCAGTCGCTAAGCCTCTCTTTTTCAAATAGAGTAGTAAGGATAGAAGGATAAAAAATAGAACTAGTGATTAACTAATTACTCTCAGTTATCGAAGGATCAAAAGGGTAGGGGGGAATTTTTAGACATCACAAACACCCATGCCTTCGAACAGAAATGAATCGAAACAATTACTGTTCGTACTGGAACTCGAACCCGTGAGATTCGGCACGGAAGCCAACAACGCTAACCGCTGCGCCAAACACCTGACAAACATCGGTATGTACTGGTATTTAATATGAATGACCCAAATACCGGTCTTATGATTAGGCCCATTAGAGGTGAAGTGAGCCAAGTGGTATTTTAGAAGAAAACAATTTGGACTCTGTAATATTCTACACGTCTTAAAGTATTGTTAACCCGTAACATGCCATCCTAAAAAATCACGTTCCCTGCCATGATGGCATCTCAGTTTCACTGTTTATTGACAGTATTTAAACCTAAGTTAGCAGCTAAAAAATAATTTTAAAAATGTATACATGCTAGAATACCTAAAATGATAAATATTTATTGACAATATTAAGAGAAATATTGAATGACTTAATGGCTCAACTATTTACAATTGCATCATGGGCATGGAGGTGTTAAAGTGAAGTAACCTTAGCTGATACACATTGCAATAGTGTTATGTCTGTAGAATAAAAATATTTAATTCTCCAAAACATCAAATAAAGACATGATTGTACTTATCGTTTTACTAGTTGGCTCACTTCACCTCTCGAGGGCCCATATATTCGTGTAATATTGGAATTACTAGCCAAGCGATAAATAAATTCAGTATTTAAATGTATTTATTCTGACAACGCAAAGTTACAGTAAAAAATCTCGGCTACACTTTTATGTACAATTTCAAGAATGCGACTCAGTTTGTGGTATTAAATTTTTAACATTGTTCGCCATACATTTAGAATATTTTCAATACAAAAAAGGCAAACAGAGGAAACGGCGCTGTTGACTTATATACAGTTGCGAGTACTTTAATGTAACACAGTATGCCTATTTTCTGGCGAAATTAAAATTTTGTTCACAAAGGTATATTGCCTGCAGAGTGTCGTCTTTCTAATTGTCCACTACTCACCGGGTGACAAGCAACATTCAGTGTTTCGAAAAATCTTTATTTTAATCTTTTTAGATTTATTTTTTTGACAGCAAAAATTTCTGCACAGTTAAATAGTCTTCCAATTTTGAATGAACAAGTAAATCTGTCAAATTCCCCACTTTTGTATCCTTTATGTAAGTAAATATAATCATAACTTTTGCCAGTATACAGGGTAAATATGGTTCTTAAAATTATTCACTATTCAAATCTGTAGACTTCCCCATGTGCTAATCTATTTCGCCAGCAATAGCCTAAAATTAAATTTGAATCGTTCAAATTATGTACATTCACACAGATTTTGTCACTAACGACCCGGGTTTCGCCTTTCGGCATCTTCAGGCGTTCAAGTGCACGGATGAACTTAAACTGACGCTTAGTAAATGAATGTTTAGTGTTTATATAAGAAATAAATATATCATTGAGCTTAAAACCATTGCTGGCGAAAAGAGTAAGCCCATGGGAATGCCTACAGAATTGAGTAGTGAGTAATTTTAAGAAATATATCTATTTGTTTGTCGGAAATGGTTTTATGATTATATTTATGTAGGGTATAGGAGTGGAGACCCCGGCACGTTTAGTATTTCCTTAAATTAAGTGCTACATTTATTTCTTATATAAGCACGTTATATTTATTTAGTAAGTTCATTTGAGCACTTGAACGCATGAAGATGCCATAAGGCGAAACCCGGGTCGTTACTGACAAAACTTGTGTGAATGTACATATTTGAACGATTCAAATTTTTGTGTTTTTTAACAAAACGCCTGTAAAAAATGTTTACAGTTCCTTCAAAACGTGCTTAATTAAAAACTATGTTTAACGTATTTTCAATTGGTTTATTTTTATTTTTGATTTACACTCAGTATCTGCAAAGCGAGAAAAAAATTACCTCTAAAATATTTTCCCTTTGAAATGGAAAAAATGACTTTTTATTTTCTTGTTTTAAAGTTCCACGGCGCCTTTGTGTCCTGAGCTACGTTTCCGGAAAACAAAACTATTGTTATGAAAATTATAATCAGTCCAAAGGATTGTTGTGCAGCCTTCCATTGTATGGCCCAAGACGGTGGAATTTTCAATGCACTCATATTTCGAGCCTTATGCATTATTCAGATTTTCGTAGTCGAATATTCAAATTAAATCTATATGAAATACAAATTTACACGATTTGCACTATGTTATTATATTATACTAGAAAACAAACGGCTCAATATATTTATTCAACAGTGTTTTTGATTTGAAAATTCAAAATTAAGACATTTCAACACAAATTTTTTTTCTGTATAAAAAAGATAAGGACTGGAAATAATAATAAAAAAAAATACCATGTCCGCTCCCAATATGAAGCATATGGACTCCTCATGGAGTTTATCTCAACAAAAATGTTTCTACGACAACTGCTTGTTACTCAGTTGCTCAACCTCTTTTTTTCCAAAGAGAGTAGGAATAGAAGGAAAGGGCTAGTGGTTAGCTAATCGCTCTCGATACGCCCCGTTCATAGGATAGGATGGGTATAAAAAAATATACTGACCAATATTTTATAATCGTCATGTTTTCAACAATAATTTTGATTCACCAAATTCTTTGAATATTTTTTGAATAGAACACGTTAATAGTTATTAAAATTAGCTATTACAAACAACTAGATCCTCGTTTCCAGAAGTGGGTAAACACAGATATGGTTAATTATACAATACATTTTTAGTAGGAAAAATACGACACCCGATATTAGGGATTAATGTAAGATTATTTTGTATTGTCGACATTTAATTAAAAGAAATTTATTTACCTTAGATAACTTTTCTGCTAACATTACATCTTCTTAAAAATTAATTGATACTTTTACAAACATATTTTAGAAACTTTTATCGATTGGAAAAATATCTAGTAAAATTTAAATTAAAATGATTCTTTATACATATCGACTGTGGAAAGGAAAAAGGACGTAACCCCCAGTTTTTTCAAAACAGCTTTTTTTCAATAATCGCAATGTATGACAATGCATGATACACAATGATAAATTATTTAGCTTCTAAGCTTGAAAAAAGAAGGGCCTGTGAAAATTGCAACCAGAAAAAAGGACTTAAAAAAAAGTTTTTCTTCAACAATGTATAAAATTAAAATTAAAATATAAAACTCAATTCAACACCATTTTATAAGTCTCCGTGCACTTAACGCCGCTAGCACACAGACGTGGAAACGGAACGAAAGCGGACCGTACTAACATAAGGTTGTCCGTCGTACCGGTCCGTTGCCGTTTCGCTTTCGCACCAGTGTGCAAACGGCGTAAAGGATGTATCTATTTCATAATTTTTCTTTGGCCCAAAATCATCAAAAATCGTTTTTTTGTGCATTCTGTAAAAATTGTTATATGTGGGCTACGTTCTTTTTCCTTTCCACTGTTGATATGTACATACATACGTATATTTGTGTGTATTTCATACTATTTATTGATTTGGCATTTACTTGGTAGAACTCCATTTTATTAGGGTAAAAATATTTAAGTATTTCAGTTCTACAGTTTTTTTATATATGTTATACGTTGATAGCTATTTCGGCTTTCGCCATCGGCAGAACTATCGTATTTCATACTGTTTATATTTATGTATGTTTGCCCTATTATTTTAAGATTTGGTTTTTTATCGTGAATTTGTTTTTAAACATGTATTTTTAACCCTTACAAAAAATATATTCCGTTTATCTTCCAGTGGCACGCTGGCCATATGTTGTCGGTCACTTCACTAGACCACTACGCTTGGCTGAAACATTAATATAAAACACTTTCTCTGAAAAATACTTAATTCCGAATATAGAAAAATGATTCTAATAAAAGACTGTCAGACTATGTTATCGTTGGTATCATTCATCGATTAAGATTTCTTTGTATTATGACTTGATGATATTTAATACTTCTTCTGAGGTCAATAATCTATCCGAACACCTTTCTCTTTTATGTCTATTGTATTAGTAAATAGGTCGATGATATATACGAACGAAGAATAATCTTTTTTACGTTATGTTTACACGAAAAACAATATTTATTCCAAATAATATCAGTAGATATGTTTTTCGAGTATCTAATAATAACACATAACCGTTTTCGGCACAAAAAATATGAATCAAAATAAAAAAAATCCTTCTTACAATATGGTAATAATAGATTTTTATTTCGGATCAACAACTTCGAAAAGAAAATTCACACTTATGTGTTTGAACAGTGTTGGGTTTTTGTTTACTAATAAAACTGTTGTAATATTATAGAATCATTTAGAAATAAATGTTCCATTAAGAATGAGCCTTTTGTATTTGTATTCTATTGAATGTCAATAATGCTTGAAATATTAACTGAGGTATGTCAATTAACGCGGTAGAAAGGTAAATCGATGCATAGAATACATACAACAATGGAAAATCGGTTACATAAAATAAAAATGTGCTTTATTCGAGGCATGTAAATAATACATACATGGGAGAAAAGTTACTAGAAAAATCACCTTGAGTGAACACATACAATTTATTATACTTTTTTTAAATATATGTGCAATTGTTTATTTATAAATTCATGTATAGAAAAATATTTAAAAAAAATGTAGGGTGAAAATATTATTTATTATTACTTTACAAAAGCAAAACAGATTTTTTATAACTACAGTGGAACCCCGATCTACCGTTCTCGCATTGTTCGTTTTCCCGAATGGTTCGTTCATTTTTCATAGTCCCGGCCAAACACCCATAAGAACAATGTAAAATAATCCCGCATTAACCGTTCCCCGATTTACCGTTTTCCTCGATCTATCGTTCAAATATTTTGGTCCCGTCAAAAATATTATCCCGATTGACCGTTTTCGTTGAATATTTCTCATAAATAATCTTACCTCGCATTTCGTTTCGCGTTTTTTTCAGTGGAACCTCCATCTCCGTTCTCACTATCTTCGTCTTTATGCATGGATCGTTTATTTTTTACTCGACCAAGACCACCCCACCCCGTAATAGAAATGTTTAGTAATTCCACGTTAATCATTTCTCGATTTACCGATTTCTTCGATCTATCATCTAAATATTATCGTCCCGTCCCAGTTACTAATCTATCCCGATTGACCATTTTTGTAGAATATTTTTTTTGCTCATAAATAATCTTGCATTTCATCTGGTTGCGTAAATTTTTCTAACTCAAAAGTCAAAACTAAAATACCTAAATGAAAAAAACTAGAACTCTAGTTGAAAAACTGAAAATAATTAAAGACATTGGAAAACATTCAGGAGAAAAACGAGTCAACATAGCAAAAAGGAGTTAGTTGACTTAGAAATGTACGCGATTTTGAAAAGTGTTTGTTAAAATTTAAGTCCCAAACTGCAAATAGGCTACATAGTTTGTATTAAACAAGTTAAAAATACATTTATTTGTTCTTTTATTAATAAATAAATGAGTTTTTTGAAAATTAAACATTTTTTGTGTTATTTGAAGATTTCCCGCATTATCGGTTTCCCGCATTATTCGTTCATTTACTATGATCCCTTGAAAAAACGTAGGATCGAGGTTTCACTGTATATATATTTCGGTTACGTAGGTCACGGGCTCGAGCCCCAGTACGGACAGTTTTATAAATTGATTTTTCAATCGATTTATGAATTTCTGTTCGAAGGCATGATGTATGTGATGTCTTGAATTCTCCCCCCCCACCTATCATATCTTATGAACAGGGCGTATCGAGAGCGATAAGTTAACCACTAGTCCTCTACTAGCCCTATCCTTCTATTCCTACTCTCTTTGAAAAAAAAGAGGTTGAGCAAATGAGTAACAAGCAGTTCTCGTAGAAACACTTTTGTTGAGATAAACTCCATAAGGAGTCCATATGCTCCACATTGGGAGCGGGTATGGTAAAAAAAATATATAACATAAAACGGGATAATAATTTTAGTATTCCTTTTCGTCGTTTCTGTATTTTTAACTAACCAGTTGTGTTCTTAAAATTAGTTTAGAATCATTATCTTCAGTCATATTTAGCAGCAGATTCTACTGAGTTAAATAATCTGTTATTAATTTTTGGGTTTTATTTATTAACTATTACTGAAAAAATGGATTTTTCTTAGTCGCTTTAAAGAGAACGCGAGTGTGCGATAAAATCATTCATAAGAATATGTATCAAATATCGCTTACTTTTATTATTACATTAGTAGATGTTTTAGAACTGCCGCTGAATCTTCTTTTTTTTCTCAATAATACAATATATTACTATGATGCAAGTAAGCAGTCGTCCTAGATGTTTTAGTTGTTCATCCTTTGTGAAATATTATTTGAATTACGAGAATTCGTGGCAATATTGTTTATGGTGGACGGTGCCCGACGGATGGTACGTGTCGTTAGACTGACGTAACGGCCGTTACTCTTATGATGACGTCATCGCGTTTCGTTGTTTTAATGTCGCTCACTTTTTACGATGTACACATACAAAAACCTGACTCAACCAGCACACATAAGTTCAAGATAATAAAAAGAATTTTCTTCCTGAGAGCAATGTGTTGTACGAGAGTATTAATATTATGTTTGATACAAGCCTGGCGTCGAAGTGATAAGCAAGGCAAATCAACGGAATGAGCTGAAGAAAAAATATGACTTAAATAAAATCGAAAATTATAATACGTGGCAATACAGAAAATGATGGCAAATGGTAATATGGATAAACGATTGCTGTTATCGAGTAGAAAAAAACAAGACAAAAAAAACAATGTTTTCAAGAGCTCAAAGTACAAGATCTTTAATTCTTAATTAGGCATTTTTTTTTATTTTTTTTTATTTAAGCACCCGAATTTGTATCCAAAGGCGCGAGAAATCTAAATGCTTCGTTGTTTCCCACTCACATTCACCAATCTCACATGAAACAAAAAATCCTACAAATTCAATTCTTATCTCACAACAAACTGATAAATATGTGTTTACATTAAATAATTAAGTCTTTTTCCGAAAATAAGACATCCTCCGAAAATAAGCCCTAGCGTAATTTTCAGATTTTTTTGGAATATAAGCTCTCCCCAAAAATAACCCCTAATTAAAATAATGTGAACGCCAAAATGTGGCATGTGTTACCTGTATTTTGGCGATTCGTCTGGATGGCACGAAAGCCTCACCGTTAATCATCACCAAGGGTAAGAAAGACAAGATTGAACGCGTTTCAAAAATTTGTGTCTTTGTGAAAGTGAAAAAGCTTGGTTCACCCAGGCAGTTATAAGAAAGTGGGTCAATTTTATGCTGCCACCTCTGTTTAGGGGTCGCCAAAGAGGTTTACGAATTTGGGATTCAGCCAGTACTCACCGCGCTAAAGACATGAAAAACTTCCTTGCTGAGAGGAGGATTGATCAGATAATGATTCTAGCGGGAATGGCTGCCTATCTCCAGACACTTGATTTCGAAACAAAAAAGCCATTTCAGAATTATTTGCGCATGGAAATTAATGAATACATTGACAACAGAATGGTGAGAAATAAACGTAGCCTGGCCTACAAGAAGTTGTGAATTTGGTGAAGAATTCACGGGATAAAATAACTGACAGTTGTCTTTCCAATGCACTACGAACAAGCTACTTAGACAAGTAATACTCATTTAAGGATAGCTATATTGCACGACATGAGAGTTTCGGACCAATGATTCAACAGCAAATAGATTTGGAGGAAAATCAGAACGGAATTCAGAATTTGATATGTTATGATGATGTTCCAGAAGAAGATGACATGACTGAAATTTAAAATAAATATAAAATTCCTATAAAAAAATAAATATTCAACGAAAATATATAAATCTACTTATTGTACTTAAAAAGTAACCCATCCCCCGATAATAAGAAATAGTTCGTATTTCGGACCAAAAAAGAAATTAAGACGTTGTCTGAAGAAAAGAAAATTTTTATTGTCAATTTTTATTAGTTATAATATTGTGCCTATATTATAACACCACATGATGCTAACAGATAAAATTATTTCAGAACATTCATCATTATATATCTTTCGCAAACGTAGTTTTGAACTATACATATCAGATATAGAAATAAATCAATACATTTATTATACTATCTATTACTATAAAAACATTTTTTTTTGTTTTAAAAAAAACGATTAAATTACGAGATACGAAAAAGATATTCATGCCAAATCACCTCTCTACGAGATGGTAAATCTTTAACACTTTGCAGAAATAATATTTGGACTTGGAATATGCTTTGATTTTGCAAACTTGCATACAAGTGGCTACATTTTATCTTTCCTCATCAGCTCAGCTAGTCAAATGCTGAGAGTCAAGAGAATAAAATTGAATGGCGCAAAAATATCTTCACATTGCTTACACTTGTGTGACGTCACACACAGCAGGGTGTAGTCTCAATTTTGCTCTCAGACCTTTCCAGCGATGAAATTTAATTACATTTTTGAAAGGTTATAGAACATAGGTAAAAGCAATATTGTATTTCTTATCCAGTTGGCTTAAAGTGACTATTTTAAGGTTTTTTTTTATATCCCCGGAGACTGAAAATTTTATAATATTTCTTATAATATATACTTGAACACCTTTTTACTTTTATTAATCATATTTTTAAAACTATTTTAACTCCTTTAAAACGTTAATTATATCATATATGGTTGGCACAATTGAGACTTTTATTTGTAAACCCATATTGTGAAAAAAAATGTTGAAACATGAACTATAAAAGCATTCTCAAACCTGGAAAACAACATAAAAAATATCATTCCAAATGTTAAACTAAAAATATTTTTAAAAAGTGTGTTGTTTTACAAAATGAAATTAAATTTTTATTTTTTAATCATTTTGAAACATACCAAGTTTGCAAATATAAGCATCGATTATTTATTATTTTGATGTTTAAATTTATATTATTTTGAATGATCCAACTCATAAAAACTGTTTTTTTTTAATCAGATATGCTTAAAGAATAGAAACATTTCTAATGAAATATAATGTGTGTCGCGAATGAAAGAATTTCGTTGGAAGTTGACAGCTTTCATTTTATATGAAAGTTCGAATTGAAAGCGTTAACTGTAAAGCTCTTTTCTCTTCTTAGGCTTTGTTTTAAAGATCCATTAGATAGAAAGTAATGTTAGCACATCAAACATGTCCGTTTTAAAACACAAATCCATAACTCAATTGTGTACCTAATGTTTAAAAGTGTCGGTTCAGGAATTCAATCTCGCGACTACTGTAACGAAATAAAACTAAACTTAACAAAAACTAAAATTTTGTCACTTGCTGTGGTTCAGTTGGTAAGAGCTTGTTCTACTGACTAGGTGGGATGGGTTCGATTCCCTGTAAGGTCAATGTCAAATTTTTCAATTTAAATTTGAGAAACAAGACGTGGGTGTTTGTGATGTCAATTTATCTCGAGTTGATCTCGAGTGACTTACAATAAATTCTCATCGAGTTTTTCTCGTATGATCTTTCAACTTGAAAATATTTAGAGCATTGGCATTAGATGTATATATTTTTTATTTAAAAAAAACAAAACGAGCGGCCATAAAAAATAATGAATTGGTTGTTCAAAAATATAACAAATAAATAATCAACACCGATATATTATTATTTCTTTTGTAAACTATGGTGACTATACTCACATTGTCTGAAAATCAAATTTTGAAAAAATCGCAAAAAAACACTAAAGCACAAATGCGAAAAATACTAATTACATCATGGAAAATACTGATCATCGATTAGTTCTTTCAAACCATATCATATAATGCATTTTAAAAAGTAAGCTTAGTCACCAATGGTGATCTTTGACAGCTTTTAAAGTAAGTAGTGATGTATTTAATTTTTTTCGGCATACTTATCTGAAAAAATCAAAAATAGTTATAATAAAGTTTGATACCAAAAGCCTAACATTTTTCGTCAAATGTAATGATATTTTCAACGACAACTCTGTGGAAAATCAATGTAACTGATAGTTGAGTTATTCCATTTATCAGGTGTATCATAAATTTAAGAACATCTTCACATAGAACAAATGTAATTTAGAGCTTCGACTGAATTCAAATTAGAATTAGAACAAATGTGTTTGAAGAGTTGAGACAACTGTTATGTTACGCTAGAAAGGTTGGCATAATAAATAAATCTAGATAATCTCTCACAATACTTGAATGAATATCTAAAAATAATATTCCTTTTGTTCGTTGATGAGAATATTCCAGGTTAGGTAATATTTCATCCACCCTGCAATACACTAGAGGTCACCGAAAGGTCAAAGCGCTCAAACACCGTACATAGGGTGTGCGTCTTCAGCCAAAGCGCAAACATGCAGCCGACGCTTGGCTAAATTGCATACCAGCTGAACAAACGCCCGAGATGAATGCATTTTAAACTAGCAAAATGTGAAAAATATCAATGCTTTATTAGAAAAAAGATTCAAGCATAAAGTTCTTTCAAACAACGATCCGTTTTGTTATTATCGATCGAGTTGGTTTTGCGACATTGCACATCTGAATATACATTTTTTTTTATTAATGTCCTCTTATATAGCTGTTCAATGTGAATCATATGGCCGTTTAATGGAGGTATTTCAACAGAATTTTTTATTCAAGAACTATTTGTTACCCAGTCACCGCTTAACATCTTTTTGTCTAAATTAATGATCAATCACAAAATTTCAGGATTAAAAAATGCCAAACCCGAAATCCCGGAAACAAAACAGAATATTATCAGGGGTTAGATGCTCTACCCAGAACACAATCGTAATATTTAAAAAATATTATTTTATGCTGAAGAAAAAAAACAGTAAATTTTGTTTCTTTACAGAATATATTTCAACAAAGAAGTGCTGCTTCAAATACATAATATAATTATAAAACATCCCTATTTCAGTACCTTTTATTCATCATAATATATAATTATAACTAAAAGTAAATGTTTTAAAAAATATGTACTATATTAACACGATGCTAAATCAACAGCACCATTTTTATAAATCTTCTTCAACAACGTTATTTAATTAAAAGATAACAATTTTAGTAATTAACTTCTAAATTAAGATAAACATAATAATATTACATTGTAATTGGTCTTAATTGGATAATTTTACGAAAGGTGGTCGGAAAAACAAGAAGGAATGTTTACCAATTTGATTAGTGTAATTAATGGATCAATATGATTGTGTTTTGCTCGAAAATAAAGATGTATTAATTTCAGCAAAAGAAAAATGTATCTCCAAAAATAAAATAAAATAAATTAATCCATGTCCTTTCCCAATTTGAAGCATATGGATATTTGTATCTCAACAGAAGTTTTTATACGATAACTGTTTGTTACTTAGTCACTCAACCTCTCTTTTTTCAATAAGAGTATATGGGATAAAAAAATAAGGCTATATTGGCAAATTTTCCAATTAATTAAATCCGTATAATTTTATTTATTTATAGCGCCGCCATTTTCTGGGCCAAAAATCAGACGCTTTTCGTTGTCACGAGAAAAGGTCACCCGTCCAATTTATTACAGAGGGTGCAAAGTTGATTATACTTTCACAGGTTTTCTTTTAATTAAGAAATTAATGACAACGCTGTACGAGGCCGTGTCGTTGACCGCCATTATACAGGTGTATCAGAAAGTAACGTACAACCTACAGGTAATACAATATTCTCTTTGACGGATACGACGCTAGATCAAGGTAACAACAACGAACACACAGTTCAGTGGATCCTAGAATTTCTGATTGATTAAGGGGAATTCTTATTAACAAAATCGTTGACAGTATCTGACGAGCAGTGTCGTAACTAGATTTTTATTTTCAATTAATAATAAGTTATTTTTGATGTATTGTTTTTTGAAAATACGGATTTGATAAATTAATAAGTCATTTTAACAAAAACCATTACTTAATATATCGACTGTGGAAATGAAAAAAGACGTAGCCCTCAGTTTTTCTAAAACAGTTTTTTTCGATAATCACAATGTATACACAACTTGACACACGTTCTATCAAAAGGAAGGATGCTGGAAATGCCAAATTAGTATCTATATTTAGCTTTTAAGTTTGAAAAAGATGACCTTGTAAAAAGTTAAAACCAAGAAAAAAGACTGAAATAAATGTTTAACCTATACAATTTCTTTAATTAATGTTAGGTTATGTCAATTAAACACCAGTTTAGAAGTCTCCGTGCACTTCAAGATTGTGTATAATTCATAATTTGCATATGGTCCAAAATCATCAAAACATGTTTTTTGCGCCTCCTGTAAAATTTGATATGTGTGGGTTACGTCCTTTTTCCTTTCCACAGTCGATATTATATTATGTTATCGATGGATGCGGCGGTAACTTTGTGTAAGTTGATTTTTTTATACATTAATTATTTTATATTGAATATGATTGTTCTCATAATAGGTAAAATGAGCAAGTAGTATTTTAGAAAAAAATAAGTTAAATGCGTTGCAATATTTTACACGTTTAAGAGTATCGTAAATGTGAAGAAGCCTCAATTAACACGAATTGCAATAGTGTTATCTCTGTAAAATAAAATTATTCAATCCATCAAAACCTTAAGTTAAGACGTGATTATACTTAAGAGTCTGTGAAAAAAGCTTTTTCCATTTTACTAGTTGGCTCATTTTTACCCATTGAGGGCTCATATGTGTTGCCATTCTCTAAAATTCTACCAATACCTGAATGTTCGTGTGGCAAACTTTTTTATGCATTTCTCCTTCAGCCAAAGGTTTAATTGTTTGTATTTTTATTGATGACGCATTTATTCGAAAGTCTTTTGTTTTTTTTTCATGTTACTAATATAGTTTCATAACTCCCTCATTTTATTTTTAATTGCATGCGTAACGAATTATAACTGTTTAATTTAACATACCAAAATACAATTATTAATAACTCCAGTAAGTTTTTAAGTAAAATACAAGTGTCCACTAACAGTTTGTATCTTCTCAACTGATTGTTTCAACTCTTAGTGTACTGAATTACCGAATGGTAAGGTCTAAAAGGATCATGCTAAAAGTTTTAGAAGACATCAGCTTAAGAAAAAACACTTAAATATCACACAAATATCACTTAAATGTCACACAAACTTCCTAGTGTTAGAAATAAATTAATTATATATAAAAATAGATGCTGATTATATATAGATGATTTAACGACTCTATTATCTCTTTGATACCTCTCGCGGCTCGGAGACTAGAAAAATACTTCTCTGCCGATGGGGGTCGTTTAGGGACCCCAGTGGTTTCCTCATTATTGGCCTTATTCTTATGGATTTCAAAAAAAATAAAAATAGTCTAAGGGCTTTAAAATATCTCTCTGCATCATTCCTAATTCATTTTTTTTATAAATATCCGTGTTTTTTTTTATTAAATAAACATAATTTAAGTTGCGCGTAAAAAAGACGTCATTTCAGTACAAATAAGAATTTGCTACTGACGCGTACAGTCCAGTTATCTTATGAACGATCGCTGATAAGCGGGCGCTTATCTCGTTATCGCATTATCACGTTATTGCGTATTTATATAAACTACAAAAGGTCCAAAAACTATGATATAAGAATACCTTGAGCATTTCATGGGCTTAAAACCGGAAAAGTTAAAATGAATATGTACTCTTCGCTCGGTGGACTTCTTTGCCAATTTATATTTCTCTATATGGGTTGATTGCAATATTGGAAAAACCAAGTGTTTATTTAATCAAAAATAAAACAACATACTTTATAATTTATTATATGCGTGTATGTAAGAAAGGTTAAAAATTGACCAGTGACACGGTATAAACTATTAAACGTTCGTACTAAAATCAATGATTTCCGCCAGAAATATAATGAAAGTCATTGTAATATTGTTAATAATTAATGTAAAAGATTTTTCCAGTAGCATCACCATTTGAAAGATTTTTTGAAACTTCAATCAGTATTTCATTTTGTCATTTTATCTTCAGAACCTTCTAATCGATATGCGCTTATATTTCAGGCTTTAAAGAAAATATATAAAGCAATGTTCTGACTGCCCTATACATTTCGGTCGAAGCGCAGTGTGAAGTCAAACAATTAGTCATAATATTGTTACTTAATAAAAGCTTGTTTTACGTTAAAATAGCATGATAGTAGCATAAATAAACGCTTCCTAATTAAAAGAAAGTATATTACACATTAAGCACAGATGCAATATCTAACAATATTTTTTCATATATTGATTTTGTAATGATTATATTCCTATGGTGTATATTCTTATTCCTATAATACAGCGATCGGGGAACTTTTTAAACCATTACCCCAAAATATTTGTGCGTAAGTCGATATTACCCCCTCATTTTTAAAAGGAGACAATCAATGCAAATTATTACCCCCAAAAATTTCATTTTGGTTCCCCGACCGCTGCTATAATGGGTCATATGGCGCAGCGGTTAGCGTAGGATCTCACGGGATCTAATCCCAGTACGATCATATTTATTTTCGATCGATTTCTGTTCGATATCATGGTTGTTTGTGATGTCTTAAAATTCCCTTCCACCCTTTCCGATCCTTAATAACTGGGCGTAGGGAGAGCGATTAGCTAACCACTATTCCTGCCCTAGCCTTATTCTTCCTATCCATATTACTCTCTTTGAAAAAGAGAGGTTGAGCAACTGAGTTGTTAACAAACAGTTATTGTAGAAAGACTTCTAGTTGAGATACCTCCATTAGGAGGCCATATGATCTACATTGGGAGCGGACATTGATAAAAACATGTATATATTATTAACATATATATATATGTGAACGTTGTCACTTTTTTTATCTTATATTATATCTAGTAAGATGGATGAGAGCATCAAATTTCATCATATCTAGTGAGGAAATCATTTAAAAAATTTGGGTAATTTGCAAAAAAACCAATGTTTGAACACTGAATTTCAAAAATATTCAAAAATTTGATACACATTGTCTGCATACAAATTAAAAAAATATATCACATTTTCTAACACATATAAAGATTACGCCAAGATAATAATATACTTAATGTTGGGTATGTATGCATAGCAGTTTTTTGTTATTTACTCAAAACTTGATAAAGCTTCCAGAAAGCTTTTTGCAGCTCGTTGATTTATCGGTAATATGACTGTTTTTATTTAGGTTATCGTTTGGAGAATGAGTTTTTTTTTTTAAGATGTAATCCTTCACCATAATAAATGTTTCTTGGAGTATTCATTGGCTTTGCCTTAGTAATCAGATGAAGACTTAAATCCCGGAAAATCAATATCAAATTTAGATTTTTAGATTGTCTGTAATATTTTTATTATTTTAAGAGTAAAAGTCTAAAAAAGCTACGCCTGTAAAATGTGTGATTCAACACATTATTAATAGAAAATGGAATGATGTTGTAGGCATTTGACACTTTTAATTACTATTGTTGAATTAGGATACTGATGTTTCTCATTAAAAAGGCAGCGTTGTTTGTCCTGAAGGATACCTTATTTTCTCTTGAGATTAAAATTTGTTTTTTCAACCCCCTGTCATATTGACAAATAAGTTTTTCTTAAGCCAGTGTTGCTCAGGTGTTGCTCTTGCCATTGTTAATTCAAACTTCAACTTAAAGAGCAAAAACTGTGCGAGGAAAAATATAATATTTTATTTTACAGATTCACTTGTTTCTTTGTATTTTTGTACTATTCTTATTCTGCTATACCATTTTACTTTATGGCAAAATGAACCAATTGATTTTAAGACAAAACCTAATGTAAAACGTAAAAAAAGGTTTTTTAATCAACAATGCATAAGAAGAAGGACACGATAAGAAGATTGGTTGCTTTCATGCTAATATTATTATTTATGTTGATAGACTAATGTATTTATTTTTTTAAATCCACGTCCTCTCCCAATGTAGATCATATGACCTCCTAATGTTTTTTCTACTATAACTGCTAGTTACTCAGTAGCTCAACCTCTCTTTTTATCGAAGAGAGTAGGGCTAGGACAAGACTAGTGGTTAGCTTATCACTATCGCTAAACTATGTTTTATTAGGATTGGAATGCTGAGGGAAGGGGGTATTTTTAGACATCACAAACATCCATGTCTTCGAACTGAACATCAAAAAATCTAATTGATGCATATCATTAGTTAATCTTTTTTTAATGTAAATGTCATTTGCATTACCATTATCGTTTGTTTGTTTTTCTATCATCCCCTCCTTGCTTTCCATTTTTATTTGATTTTTATTACAATATATCAAAAAAGTACAATTAAAATCATTCGTACTTAAGCAAGCTTTTTCAAAAGTAGTTGTCTGAGTATGCCTCTGAAAGAGGGACACAATACGCGGAATAATCTAAGTTATTATATTTTATATTGAAAAATCTATTTAAAAATACTTTTCGTACTGGTATTCGAATCCGTGACGTTTGGCATGGAAGCCAACGATGTTAAAAACAGTGTCATGGACCCGAAAAATAAATTCATTGATAATAACCGTCAGTTGAAGCGCTTGGTATGGTTTATTATAAAAAAATATGTAGAGTAAGTTTTTTGAGATGAACAATTGGTTTATCTTTTATATTTAGTCCCCTTTCGCCAAGAATTGACAGCGCGCATCTTAATTAGACTCGACATACTGATTATTATAAACATAATTACGAGAAGAAATGATTTATTTTTTTCAAAAAAAGAATATGTAATACAGCAGTTTGAACTTGTATTACTTAGAAGAGAGAAAAAAATTGGAAGAAAGATCGACAATTACTGTATCCATAGATAATTAAGTTTGGTAAATTTATTTGAAATAAGCAAGACGCAAAGTTCTTAAGCCGAGCACTTTGATGTATTACTAAGCAATATTTGATGTAGGTTAAAGTTATATCATTTTGTTAATTGGTTTCTTCAAAGACACGACACGTTACCTCATCATTTAGAAAACAGATATTTATGCTTTTCGCTGATAATTCAGAAAGACATAAATAATCCTTTACTCATTCAAGAGTCACTTCCTAGAAAGTCTTTGATAAGCCTTATTGGCAGAGATAAGGCTTGTACAGTCAGTGGCGTAAGTATTGAACGAATAGTTAATTTTAAATAAATAAGACGTTTATAATGAAATATTAAATAGTTATCTAAAAACGTTCATAAGCAAGTAGTAAAGTAGTCAGGTGGCGGTGTCACATGTAGAGATTTTATCAATGCGCACGATGCCCAGCAAAATAATATCTGTGATTGTGAATCATACAGACAAATCAAGATAGTTTTTTTAGTCTTGAAATATGCTTACTTGGATGGTTGCCACACACGAAATATCTTGTCATATTTGTTCGTGCTCAACACGCCAAAGACGAGTTAACTCGTCAATATCTAATTAAATGAATAATTACAAATTATAACTGGCGTGTTAGATACAAACGTACTTTTTCTACGGCATCCAAAATGTAAATCTACATAATATGACTCGTTTGGTCTTCAAATATAACTTATGTTGACTGAAAGTTTAGCAACTCGGTTGCCCAACCTCTCTTTCTAAAAGATTGTAAAAATAGTCTAGGGCAAAGCTGTGAAAAGGAAAATCAATTTTTCAATGTGTTAAAAAGTGAAATAAATCTCCAACGGAATGGGTCATATTCTTCATTCTACAAACGCAAAAGTTCTGGTTCAGGTTATGTTCTATTCGAAGGTGTGGGTGTGTTATTTGAATTTTATCCCACTCATCAAGTTCAAAATTTCACGGGGCAAAGTGAGAGTGACTAGTTAACCACTAGTCCTGTCCTAGCCTTGTTTTTCTATACTTAGTCTTTACAAAAAAAGGAAGGTTGAGCAACTAATTAACAAGCAGTTCTCATAAAAAATACCTCTATTATGAGGCCATATGCTCCACATTGGGAACGGACATGGATTGGAAAAAAAACTAGAGTTCTGGCACCTCTTTTTTTTTTTTTAAAAAAAGCACTGGATGTATGGAAGATTTTCTATATATTATATACATATATTACTGGTTAAACTTCAAATATTTGGTTTTTTAATTTTAGTTTTTGAATTGAAACGACGTCATGAAAAGTATATTTCTTATACAATATGAATTATTTATAAGTTTAAGAAACTCCCTGAGTAAAAGTCTCCGTCACCAAATTATTTCATAATAAACACAATGTGTTCAGAAAGTGAACATAATATCACGAAATAATATGTCTATTGTATGTGAAAAGACAAAGATATTTGTTTTTACGAACACAATAATATACTATCAGCTAACTCACGTAGAAACTTTACCTATGTACTCTTTTTTCTTTTCAAAGACTTTGCTTTTATCCGGAATTTGTTTCAGAAAACATTTCCTGTTGTTACAACAAACGTACACAAAAAGAAATAAATAGGATGTAAAATGTTCGCGTAGACGCAATATATCACTTTGAAATATTGCCGCGAGATGTCTGCGTGCCGTTTGCGAGAAAAATTGGTTTGAATATTTGATAAGGCCACTTTGCTTGGCAACTTTGATGCAGTGACTTAGTGTCAAAGTAACTTAAGTGACAATCAAACATATGACACCCAGAGCTATCGTGCTGAGTGCAAAGAAAGTTACTGACAAATTTATCTGTTTTGAGATAATAATGATTTTGAAAACTTCACAGTATTACGTCGTAATTATTTTATCGTATAAACTTAAAGTTAGTTTTACTTCAATAACCCAGCATGTGTATCGGCAGTTGACAATCTACAATCTACAGCACAAAGCTTTCAACTAAGTATTTTCCCAGGGAGCGTAAGACGTTATTAATTGTTCTTTTCCCAATGTAGAGAATAATACGACTCGCAACAAGTTTTTATACGATAACTGTTGGTTACTCAGTTGTTACATTTTTCTTTTGTTTGAAGGCATCAGGGATAGAAATTTGATAAGTGATAAGCTAATCGCTACTACTACGTCTCATTATTGTCGCCCTCTGTAGAAATAGTTGGTTAGAGCTCGCTCTACTGATCAGGCGGGTCTAGACTCGAATTCGAGTAAGGTTAGTGTCATATTTAGATTTTGGTAAGCTCAAATTTGAGATCTACGACGTGGGAGTTTGTGATGTCAATTTTCCTTGAGTTGGTCTCGAGTGACTTACGATTTTTTTTTATATCGTATAATCTTTTGTCGCTCGCTATAGCCCAGTTGACTAGAGCTTGCTCTACCGATCACCCAGGTCTAGGTTCGATTCTCGGTCAGATCACAGCGAATTTGAGATTTATTCAATTCAAAGCTGCAATCAAAGACTGCAGTGTTTGTGATCCACATTATTCCTTCTCCTTCCATCCTTCTGATCCTTCAATAACTGGGTGTAGCGATAGCGATTAGTCAACCACTAATCCTGTTCTAGCCTTATCTTTATGACTTGGATATTTTACAAAAAGATTGGAAGAATGATTGATCTTAATCACATTAGTATAAATCGAAAATGTATTTTAATCCATCCTCTGAGAATATTTTTAGAACCCTTTGGGAGACAATACATTTCAAAAAGAAATGTGAATATAAGCTATAGTTATGATCTGATCTGAGAACTAATAAAAAAATATGAACATTTCATGAGACAAGAGTTACATTTATTTTTTGAGTAATTTCAATTTTAGCCACCTGTGTGGTTGAGTGGTCAACGTTGTTGGCTTCGGCTACAGAGGGCCCGGGTTCAAATCCCGGTACGGACAGTTTTATAAATTGATTTTTCAATCGATTTATGAATTTCTGTTCGAAGGCATGGATGTATGCGATGTCTTGAACTCACCCCTTCCACCCATCCTATCCTATGAACGGGGCGTATCGAGAGCGATTAGCTAACCACTAGTCCTGTCCTAGCCCTATCCTTCTATTTCTACTCTCTTTAGTAAAAGAGAGGTTGAGCAACTGAGTAACAAGCAGTTCTCGTAGAAACACATCTATTGAGATAAACTCCATTAGGAGTCCATATGCTCCACATTGGGAGCGGACATGGTTTTAAAAAAAATAAAATCAGGCCAGGTGGCATCGGAAATGTGACATGCACGAGAGATAATTTTGATATATAAATTACTTGTGTACAACAACCATATATCAAAAAATAATTGTTTATTTATTAGTGTAATCTTTACTCTGTACCTTGGTCACGTATTGCTTACAATACACATAGTATCGTAATCGAGATATATCAGGGAAGCCTAAATATATTGCGGTTGAAATTATATTCCACTGCTGTAAGATGTAAAAATATGATCCAAAAGGATACTTCTCACGTTCATTGGAATAAATACAAAGAAAAAAGTCAGCACTTTGAAGCTGTTAACTTTCAATTCAAGATTTTAATAAAGTCATATTATATTATAAAAATACAACAACTTGTATACCAATTCTACATTCCAGCATTTAAAATAAGTAAGAATACGAAAAAGAATTTTGAAACCATTCCTTTCTTCCTATTCCCTGTAACTGTTCAATGAAATAAGCACGTATTATGTACATATTTTGTATGACATTAAATAATATAACACATATGTCGTTTAACCTTAGACTGTGCGACTCACTTATGACGTTTTACTTTGCGCCTTTTACAATTATCTGAATGTTTTTTTTATTTCCATGTCTACTTCAAATAAGTAATAATAAAGTAAAGAATTTTAAGGCGTAAAGGTGTGAATTTGAATAAACAATGAGAATATTCCCCTTTTTAGGGTAGGCTTCCAAACAAAATTTTGTGTAAATACTTACTTACAAGGTGCTTGTGAGTTGTTGGAAATTTTGAGAGATGTTAACATTGCGTATTTACGTTGTTTTGTTTTGTTTTCTTCGAAGGCTGTTTCCGTAATACACCATTAAATTGTTAGGTTGTAATTATTTTTGATTTAATTAAGCTTAATTGAGGTAAAATTTTAATTGTGAATACGCTCATTAAAAATCTACATATGAATAAATGTTAAAAAGTAAAATGATGTTTGTGTGATAACAAGTATGTACGTGAGATACGAACTTTCAGAAATCAGGGAAATCCCCGGGACCGAGATAGCATTACAGAGATGAGGAGCCTATGGTCTTTTAAATGAATCCAAATCTTTTATTTTATTGGTTTTATTAATTTTTAAAAATCTTTACAAATACGCCTAGTAAAGTTTTGTTTAAATTTAATCTTTAAATTAGGTTGAGCAACGAAGAAAATTTCTTACTAGACAAATGAAATTGAAATAATACTTTGGTTTTATCATTTTTTAATGAACTGTGTACCTTTTTATTCTTTGTATTAAAATACAAGGAATAAAAATACCAAATTAACGTTTTTTTAAATAAGAAAATGACTTTAAGACGACAGCATGTGTTAATAAATATGGATGTGTTTTAAGAGAACCATACTTGATATTCGAAAATTATCAAAAAAAAAAATAATTAATGTGAATGATGTTATCGTTGGACATAAAATAACCCTTTAAGTCAATATTTGGTAAAAATGAATTTTATTAATAAAATAAAACAATCTTTTGTACTAATTTCACTTTTATTTTATATAATCACGACCTGTTTATTATTTAGTGATAAGAAATTAATACAGTGTTATGTATACAGAAAAAAAACTAAAATTATTTGTTTTAACAAGCAATTAGTAATATAAATATGAAAGGAATTTGTAAATTTAGTGTTTTATTTTTTTGATTTTATTAAAAATTATTTATTAAAGATTATTTGAAAAAAAATGTTCAATAATCGAGGTTAACACCAAGATAAAAGATTTAAACACAAACATTTAACCAAATGACTAAAATTTAATTTGGCTTTGCTAGGATTTGAGCCCGAATATAACTGGTTGTTTAAGTAAATCACCCACCACTGCGCTATAATTTATTTTTTATTTCACATTTTTTAAACATCAAGAGTATTGGTATAAGCGGCAAACATTATTAATATAAAATGAAATTGGATAACTTCGTTATTTGGCTATATGTGCTACAAATTGTGATGTTTGACCTGTTTGAGAGGCATCTTCAGCACCTCACTGTATCCGGTAGAACGGAAATATCCCAACTTATATTTTATAATTTATATTGTAAATAATTATTTTCAATGTTCAATTTTTTAATAAATTACGTGTAATAATTTTCAGCACAATGATTGAATAACAATCGATTTATGAATTTCTGTTCAAAGGCATGGATGAATGTGATGTTTTTAATTTCCCCCTCCCACCCATCCTATCCTATGAACGGGGCGTATTGAGAGCGATTAGCTGAAAACTAGTTTAAGATTTCGATTGAAGGTGCTTGGTGGAATTTCAATATTAAATTTGAGTCGTTCAAACTATGTACATTCTCACAGATTTTGTCACTAACGACCCGGGTTTCGCCTTTCGGCATCTTCAGGCGTTCAAGTGCACGGATGAACTTGAACTGACGCCTGAAGAGTTCGAAGTTCTGCTTAAAAGTGAAGAGTTCGAAGAGTTGAACGCCTGAAGATGCCGAAAGGTGAAACCCGGGTCGTTAGTGACAAAATCTGTGAGAAAGTACATAGTTTGAACGATTCAAATTTAGCCACTAGTTCTTTCCTAGCCCTTTCCTTCTATTTCTACTCTCTTTGGAAAAAGAGAGGTTGAGCAACTGAGTAACAAGCAGTTCTCGTAGAAACACTTCTGTTGAGATAAACTCCATTTGGAGTCCATATGCTCCACATTGGGAGCGGACATGGTAAAAAAAAGATTGAATAACAAAATTATCAAATCTGTTTTTGATTAGAAAATATTTTTTAAAAAAGTTATCGCAGAAACCATCAACAATTTTTCTTCTATTACCATTGAAGTTATACAAAATGGTGGTAAAATATCCTATTTAAATTTAATGAGTGAACTACAGGTAAATTATTGAAAAATAGTTATTATTCTTCAATGTTCCAAAAATATATATTATACAGATGGTTCAAATTTTTCATTTTAATACTCTGCGCACAATTTCGCATAATATAATATTATTACCATTAATTAACACATTATCGTCTGAACCCTAGAAATTTGAGACAGTGATAATTATATTCCTAGTATTTAATGTGTTACTCCACAAAACCGCGACTGACTAAGTAAGTAGCGTCGTTGAAAGGGTGCATCTCTCTAATGTAAAAGCTTATATTAAATTAAATTAAAAATAATATTCCATGTAAAAGACTTTTGAGATGTAGATTATGAATGAAAAGTAAATTATAAACTTTGCTAGATTTTTACAAAAATATTGATATAAGAGAGACTTTTAAATCTTTTCCGTGATAACTATGTCGACATTTATTTTAATTGCGGTTTTCAAAAAGAGTCGATTGAAGTATTTCAACTGTAAATATTTAAAAAAAAACTGTTTAACTTTTTCGGTTCTAAGCTCAAGAAATGCAACCCCAATACCTACATTTTCTTAAATATCTATTTTAATATGGGTGATACAATGTTTATAATTAAGGTATTCTTATATCATAGTTTTTTGGACCTTTTGTAGAAGAAAAAAAATATTCGATCGCTAGTTCCGTCTCTATTAAATAAAACAGAAAAGAAAAATTTCAACTCAATAAAAAAGATCCTCAAAGTAGAACAAAAAACGGTTTGATGTGTACAAAGTTAAAGATAATAATTTATGTACCCTCGAATACTATTCTCAAAAAAAAACACAATATCTTACTTACATCGATGCCTCATTTTATATAAGTTCTGGCAACATGAGAAGGCGCGATAAGCATTACAGATAACAGAGCGATAAGCGGTCGCTCGTAAAATAGCATTTGCTAAATCTCGTCAGTTGCGATTTCATATGTGTGCTGGGATGACGTCTTTTTTACGCGCAACTTAAAATTTGATTATTTATTAAAAAAACACGGATTTCTATTAAAAAAAATGTATGAGGAATGATGCAAAGAGATATTTAAAAGCTCTTAGACTATTTTTTTTTTGAAATTCATATAAATAAGGCCTATAATGAGAAAGCCACTGGGGTCCCTAAACGACCCCCATCGGAAGAGAGGTATGTTTCTTGTCTCCGAGCCGCGAGTATTAAAAGTGATGAATTGTGAGGTTAGTTATTTGTCAGAATGCTTACCTGCAGGAAACAATCAAGAAAGTGAATGTTAAAAATGAAGCATTTTATTAAAATAAGTTTTCTTACCAACAATGAGCAAATATTGTCGCCAAATCGAATACAACTTTTTTTTTAGTGAAAACTTTGTTATCATTAAAGTACGTAACCATTTTTACATGGAATGTTTTTTTAATATAATAATTTGTAAATTGTTCTGATTTCAAAAGTAGTTATACCATCGTTTGATCAGTATAACACATCACAAAACTTATTAAATCGTATTATTTTTCTGTTCATAGTTAGTTATTTCATCATTTAATCAAAACAGATTGAAATAATTCAATAAAAGACATCCTCCAAAGAACGAGCAGGAAAATGAATGTATTAGTTTTATAATAATATCACGACGACAAAGTTTGAATGCGAAATCAGCTCCTGCTTTCAATACATTCAACAATGGAGCAGAATGGTAACTTTAGTATCATAGCGTTACATTGTGAGATATTATAATGGAAATGTAGAATGCCATGCGATGCATGAATGAAAAGTTGGTACAGGAAAAGTAGCAAGCACAGATACCGAACCATTTTCAAGTAGCGAAACCCTTTTGTAATAGACTCGTATCCTGCAAAGGATAGAATTATGAGCAAAGGAAAGGCTAGAGATAAAATTAATCGCTCGCGTCCTGACATGTTACGACGAGACAGTAAGAAAAACATCACTGTCTTCCTGTGAGTTTTTTTTATACAAATTCGTAAATCAATGTATGAAAATGTTCATTTAAGGATTTGAGCCTATGAATGCGCAATTCTGGCGCACGGACACCATCACTATTCTCTTCAAATTTATCACAGAATCAGTTGCAAATAATAAATTAATTTATTATAAAAAACGAGGGCGTATTTTCAATTTATAACTTTACTTGGAAATTCTGTTTTTAATCCTCACCTTTTATATTTATATCGACTGTGAAAAGGGAAAGGACTTAACCCACACATAACAAATTTTACAGGAGGCACATGCAACGATTTTTGTTGATTTTGGGCAAAAGGAAAAATATGAAATACACACAACCATGAAGTGCAAGGAAACTAATAAACTGGTTTTGATTGATCTTATCTAATATTTATTTAAACTAGCTGTAAGCCCGTTGGCCCCAACTGGAGGATTTTTTTGTATTATAAAAAAAAAATGAAATTTTCCGTCATGTAACAATCAAATGCATATTTATCAAATTAATCAGAATAAATTAACTTTACTAATTCGCCAAACGGAGCTTATTTTTAAGAATATATGAGTCTTTAAGAGTTGAAGTGAACCAAACTGTGAACCAAAAGTGAACTAAAAATGGTGAAACTTTTCCATATGACTTTTAAGTGCAATTACGTTTTTAATTATTTTTTGTGGGAACTGTCATCATCTTTTAATTGTATGTGAAAGTTTATTAAATAAATAAGCATAAAAAAGTAATACAAAATAACTTAGATTATTCCACGTATTGTGTTACAAACTGTGACACGTGTTTCGCCTATTTCAGAGGCATCCTCAGACAGACTTACTTTCAGTAAGTAAGTAAAAGTAAGTCTGTCTGAGGATGCCTCTGAAAGAGGCGAAACATGTGTCACAGTTTGTAGCACAATACGTGGAATAATCTAAGTTAATTTATATTTTATATTAAAATGAACTTCCACAAAGTTACCGACGAATCCATCGAAAGCATAAACAATGTATTTTAGAGAAAAAATGATTGAAATTATGCAATAAAAAGGGTGGGTTCAGTTCACTTTTTCCCATCATCCTAACTTGGCTCACTTTGCTGTATTTTAATCTCGTTGACCCCAATCTATCTAACAATTTCGCTTACTTTATTTATATTAGTATTTGAGCATAAATTTACCTTGTCCAAAGCATAGACTCGTTTACTCGTTATTTAAAACAAAAGATACAAAACTTTTAAAGTATCGGGATAAATTCTAAATACCCTCTGTTAAAAAGTAAAATATTTAATAGCCGTCAGCATATGACACACATGGAATATTTGCATTTAACTGTCGAAACTATATTATGTAAAATAAACCACATTCATTATTTGACAGACGTCAAAATATTCCATTTTTGAATCTTGAATACAAACAATCGAAGTCAGTTTGTGAATCACAAATATCGTTCCATTTTCAAATGCTTGATTTATATAATGTATTTTTATCGCTTCCGATATTTACGACGTTAGCTCAGTTGATAGAGAGCTCGACTGGTAATCCAGAGTTCTGTGTTCGATCCACGATTGCGGCGTTTTTTTGTATGAGAATTTTCAGCGATATGATTTGTTTCGTCAAATAATAAACAGTGTATTGGGAAAATATGTCTTTAGTATGAATAAAAATATTGCGTCAGCGGAGCTGGGAGGAGGGAGGGGGAAGGGGCAGGGGGAGGGGAAATCGCGGACAATCATGCAATCATACGGACATTATCGAGTATTAATATATAGACTAGCTATAAGCCCGTTGACCTCAACGGGGGGATTTTTGTTTCATTTTTAAGAAGTCAGAAAATTACAAACCTATTTATTGAATAAGCCAGAAATTCTAAAAATAAAATAAATATATCTCGGGGCATATATCGACAGCATGCCCTGTAGTATTTAAATTGTAAATTATTTAATTTTTGGAATAATGTTGAGTTTGCTAACAATTATTTTTCCTATTAGCAGAAATATACCTCGTAAATTACCTAATTTTTGGAATAATGTTTAAGTTTGCAAACAACTATTTTTCGTAGTGACAGAAATTTCGTAAAATATTAAATCTTTGGAATAATGTTCACGTTTGCTAACAATCACTTTTCATAGCCTCGGCACATATATCGACAGCCCTGCAGTTTTAAATTGTAAATTACTTAATTTTTGAAATAATGTTTAAGTTTGCTAATAATCATTTTTTCACATGCAAAATGGTATAAATTAATTGCACATTTTATTAAAACAAAATTATGAAAATGTTGACTGATTCTCCAAACAGAAACTGTTTTTTTAAAATATATATAATGATTTTTACTGAAGTTATTTTATTACACATTATGCTTTCGCCAACAACTAACTATACCACATATGTACCTAGATTAAAAACAAATCTTGAAATAATTGCGTCTTATATTTATTTTTTGAAAAACATATTTCGCTAGTCAATCGGATTTTGTTATTTTGGTAGCATTTATTTTCATACGATCAAGATGTACTGTAATTTAAAAAGAAAGTTTTCAAAAAAAAAAATTGTTATAAACCCAAAAAAAAACGCTCTAGGCTAGATTCGAACCAGCTTCCTACAGGTTACCAGCCGGGCGCTCTATCAAACTATTTCGCTTACTTTATTTATATTTGTATTTGAGCATAAATTTACCTTGTCCAAAGCATAGACTCGTTTACTCGTTATTTAAAACAAAAGATACAAAACTTTTAAATTATCGGGATAAATTCTAAATACCCTCTGTTAAAAAGTAAAATATTTAATAGCCGTCAGCATATGACACACATGGAATATTTGCATTTAACTGTCGAAACTACATTATGTAAAATATACCACATTCATATTTGACAGACGTCACAATATTCCATTTTTGAATCTTGAATACAAACAATCGAAGTCAGTTTGTGAATCACAAATATCGTTCCATTTTCAAATGCTTGATTTATATAATGTATTTTTATCGGATCTGATATTTATGACGTTAGCTCAGTTGATAGAGAGCTCGACTGGTAATCCAGAGTTCTGTGTTCGATCCACGATTGCGGCGTTTTTTTGTATGAGAATTTTCAGCGATTTGATTTGTTTCGTCAAATAATAAACAGTGTATTGGGAAAATATGTCTTTAGTATGAATAAAAATATTGCGTCAGCGGAGCTTTGAGGAGGGTGGGGGAAGGGGCAGGGGGAGGGGAAATCGCGGACAATCATGCAATCATACGGACATTATCGACTATTAATATATAGATATTTTTTTTTTTTTTTCATAATTCCAATTTTCGCAGGCCCTTTTTTTAAACTTAAAAGCTAAATTAAGATACTTATTCGGCATTTTTAGCTAACATCCTTTTCATATAATGTGTATCAAGTTGTATACATATCGAAAAAAAGGTGTTTTGAAAAAACTGTGTGTTACGTCCTTTTTCCTTTCTACAGTCATTATATAGTATATACATATATATATATATATAAAAGAAATTTATTTATATGAAATATAAAAGTTTCATAATATTAATGAGAAGCAAACATTCAAAAAGCTGCTGTTTAATATCAGTTCTGATACTCCATAATAAAATATATGAATGGAAATCAATTAGTGTTCACAAAAAGGTTTGAAGAATAAAGACTAAATCATATTGACACATTCAACTGTGATTTCTCCAACACACAAATCATCATTTTCCAAGCTCTGTATTTGTGTAACAAATCACTTTTTGAATGTTTGCTCCTCATTATAAAAATACATTCAAGTTATAAAATATTATTTTTAAAACGCATTTTTATATTCGAACGAACCGAAATCTACACCAAATGTCCAACATTAATATTTTTATCTGTGTATATAATAAGATGTTCCCATTAAAAAAAATTACTCATCATCAAAATAATTAACACACCATATTCTTGAATTTGTTAAGATAGCGTTGATGAATTTGGTTTATTGATTCTTATCGATGTTTTTTTGTGACAAAACAATATATTGAAATGTTAGCTTAAAACCTGTACGATCAAAATAAATTAAATCTATCACAATAAATTGAAAGAGAATGAAAAGAAATGGGTCATTGTTTCGAATACCTAGGTCGCTATCGTAACGACCAATGGGGCCAATTGTGTGAAATGGGATTGATAAAACAAATGATGCAGAACTATGTAGTAGTTTTCCAACAAATATTCTTCAGGGAAAAGACAATCAAATTTACTCCAGTGCGTGAAGATAGTTTGACAAGTTTCTATTTGACCATTTCGAAATAATAATTTAATCATCTATTGAGTACGTAAACACATACACACCATAACATCTACACCTATAATATTTAGGGTTTTCACAGTCACAGTTTCAGTTTTTATAATCAGCAATTTTTTTAGTAAAATCTTGCGTAATTTTTGCCTGATACATTGATAATCATTTTGATAGTGCATTTAATTGAATATGCTATGCTGAATATAGTTTTTCCTTAACAAAATACCAATTGTGTTTGTAATTATAACAAAACTAATTCGTTATTTTCTTTTATAATCTAAGAAAAATGTCACTCAGAAAGCTATCAATTTTTCGTTAGAGATGTTACTAAATCAGAGCTGTGTAATCTGAGTTGGATTTGTGGAGTTGGAGTGGCAGTGTTTTGGGTGGTGACAGGGTTATTCAGCAAAATGTATGACACCATCACCTTTCTTTAAATTGAAGTACAAAAAGTAACGCATTTCAGTAAATTTTTAATGGTTCTACCGCTCTGTATAAAATAATGTTGTTATCAAATATATGCTTTACTTCATCGTGATGGAAGTTTTTTAAATAATTCAAATAACACAACGAAAGAACAAAGATATCGAAAAACGAGCAAACCATCAAGTTGTGTGGAGGCAAAAGAATTAAAACCTTTTTGTACTCTTCTTTTTTCCCGGATTCAGAGAGAATTAGGGTGAAATTTATGTTTTATGAATATAATATATTGAATATGTAATATATATATCTGAATACTTACCAAGTTCTTGCAACCGGAGCATGACATACATAGATGTAACGCTGTACAGCAAGGGCCAGCGTCAACCAGATACTGGCCGTGTGGAACATTGCTGGTATCACCTGAAAACAACATGATTATTAATTAAGCACTTTTTACCATTGTTATTCTAATGACTCAAATCATTTTTTCTTAGAAGTTGGCACGTTAACAGTATATGTGTTTCCATTAGATAAAAACATGATTTTTAAATCTATTTTGTTTACAGTTGACTTATAAATACATTGTCGTTTTTTTTTAATGTTTCACCCAACGTGATACATTAGAAAACTAAGATTATCAGCTTCAACGTGGCGCAGTGGATGGTGTTTGTTTTTCGAGAATACGATTTCTTAGACCTTTATTATTTCATGTAAATTTAAAGTAAATAAATAATTGTGTGAACATAGAAAGATTTCATCAATATACAAAAAATGTTTGCGTTTTTTTCCGAATTTTAATTTAAAAAAAATGCCACTGTATATTTGATCCCACAACCAAAAGAAAAAAACGAAATAATTGTATAAAACGTTTTAAAATTATAAGTAAATTGAATGCAATCAAGTGCTGGCTTGAACATTTCACAACATAAAAGATATAAATGTAAATACAGTCCGAATGAATGAAGAATATGCCAGAATTACACCAGGTAAGGCAAAAACTTTAAGTTCTGGAAACTTTCCAAATTACTAGAGCTTTAACTCGCTTCCATTTGGAGTCTTTGCTCGTTGTAGCAGCGTTAATGAGGGAGGTTCGACTACGCGAAGAACTGTGCATAATATTTGGGCTCGTATTTTTCTGGTCAGAATTTAAATAACACAAATTTTATGACCCTCGGTAAATAATCGTATTATGTATATATAAAAATAAAATTTAACATCACTAAGTCAATTTATATGCATTAATTTAAGATTTCGACTGAAGGTGCTTGGTGGGATTTCAATATTAAATTTGAATCATTCAAATTATGTACACTCCCACAGATTTTGTCACTAACGACCCGGGTTTCGCCTTTCGGCATCTTCAGGCGTTCAAGCGCACGGATGAACTTGAACTGACAGTCAGAACTGACAGAACTGTCAGTTCAAGTGCATCCGTGCGCTTGAACGCCTGAAGATGCCGAAAGGCGAAACCCGGGTCGTTATTGACAAAATCTGTGGGAGTGTACATAATTTGAATGATTCAAATTTTATATGCATTAATTAAAGGTTAGTAGTTTTCTGGTCAGAATTTAAATAACATTGGTCAGAATTTTTATTAAATGGTCAGAATATATCGGTTAGAATAAATATTCATATTTTAAATGAAATTTAAACAAAATACAAAATAAATTGTTGCTGATTACTAAAATATTCAAAATTTCAAACGCCGTTAAGTCAGACTTGTTTGCAATCAATTAAAACACACCACTGAACCCAAACGACTTGATATAGGATAGCAGTACAAAGCATTGTTTTTTCGAAACAAATCAAATTGTATCAAAAAGGCATTGTTAGTGGAACAAACATATATTCATCGAGGGTGATGAGCGAGTTGTTTAGTACGTCGCATGGTAGCGATTGTTAACTGTGACAGAACTAAAAGCTGTTATCTGAACTACCCCATTATCAAGGTGTAGGCACACTTTTATCTTGACAAGGTTCTGCTGTTGCAACGGTTAAGAGAGCGTCGTTTGCAACTTTTATCGGCATACGACACACTCCGCTCGAAAGCCTTTGATAAATGACACGAAGTTATTCCTCCAGAGCCGAAAGAGGCTTTTTAACAATATACATTTGATAAAATGCGGGTAACGCATCTTGATATATTTAACTTTTCCGGTTCTAAGCTCAAGAAATGCGACCCCAATACCCACATTTTCTTAAATACCTATTTTAATATGGGTGATAAAATGTTTACAATTAAGGTATTCTTATATCATAGATTTTTGGACCTTTTGTAGTTTATATAAATACGCGATAACGCGATAATGAGATAAGCGCCTGCTTATGAGCGATCGTTCGTAAGATAGCTGGACTAAACGCGTCAGTTGCGAATTCATATTTGTGCTGGGATGACGTCTTTTTTACGCGCAACTTAAAATATGATTATTTATTAAAAAAAACACGGATTTTTATAAAAAAAAAATGTATGAGGAATGATGCAGAGAGATATTTTAAAGCCCTTAGACTATTTTATTTTTTTTAATTCATAAGAATAAGGCCAATAATGAGAAAACTACTGGGATCCCTAAACGACCCCCATCGGCAGAGAAGTATTTTTCAAGTCTCCGAGCCGCGAGAGTTAATCTAATTTCGAGAACGAGATGTTTGCTGATTTTTTAAATAAGATGATTTGTAAGATTGTATTGTAACAAGCTTCAGTGCAATCGAAATGTACTTAAAAGAATAGTGTGGAGATGAGGATGTCTTGACTTAGAACCGTTTTAAAGATACAGTCCTGTAGTCAATTAAGCAAAGCTGTTTTAGACGTTCGTCCTATTTGATTGCGGAGTCCAAAAACCCAGTAAAGACTTTTTCATAAAGTTAATATAAATTTAATTTTAAAGGCAATTTGATATTTCCTCCCATGGCAAAACGTAGCAAGAGATATAATATAACTAATAGTTCTTTTCTTGTCTCATTTTTACAACTCTTACCTTCTTCGATAACATAGTTTGAGCGACAATAACAAACAGTTTTTGAAAATCTGTTGAAATCCACCATTAGAAGTACATATTTTTTAATAATCCATTTCCGCTCCCAATAAAGAGCATATGGGTTATTAATAAAGGTGTCTCGACAGAAGTTTTTTTTTCTACGAGAACTGCTTGTCAATCAGTTGCTCAACCTCTCTTCATTTCGAAGTTCATAGGGCTAGTGTTTGGCTTATCACTCTAAATACAATCCCTTAATTGTATCCTTGTCCACTCCCAATGTAGTGCATATGGCCTAGTAATGAAGGTATCTTAAAACATTTTTTTTTACGAGAACTATTTGTTACTCAATCGTTCAACTTCTCTTTTTCAAAGAGAGTAGTAGGGATAGAAGGATAAGCCTAGGACAGGACTAGTGGTTAACTAATCGCTCTCTCTACGTCTAACTAATAATAACTATTAAAGGGATGAAAAGGGTGGTAGGAAATTTTTAGACATCACAAACACCCATGCCTTCGAACATAAATTGATAAATCAATAGAAAAAAATGCTGTTTGTAATTAGACTCGAACCCGTGAGATCCGGCACGGAAGCCCATAACGCTAACCGCTGCGCTATAGGACCCGGGTAAGAAGTCTATATTCCGAACATAAATATGAAAAAAAGGCAGAATTTGTTTGCTAGTTAAAATAAAATAAACTAAACTTCAATACACGTAACTGCTGGTCATATAATTAAATACGTTGTAACTTATTATTTATTAAAAGTTAAGCAAATATTGAAAGTTATACTCCGGTTCTGTGCGACAGGATAGGCGCTCAAATAACAGTGAACCGGAAGCTGCTGTAAAAAGTGTTCAGAAATGCGCTCAAAGCTAAGCGTAATTACGTCACAAAAGAAGCGAGAAAAGTGCAATCAGATGCACGTGTTTGTTTGCCTTTTGATTGCTGTTTATGCCTAACGACTTCATCAAACAATTTTCATTTCCAGCTCAAAGTGACGTGAGTTTTAATAGTATACGCGACTTTTTACATTGTAAAGATATTGCTACATTTGCAAAGCGTAGAAATTTATATTTAAACTACAGCATTTTCAGAATCATTGTTAGTTCATAATCGCACACGACAATTCCCTACATCTCTTCTGTCCAAAGCAGTGTCTGTCAAACTTTTTTACTTCACGGTGCACTGGTAAATGGGATTTGGTCCACGGCACACCAAAAAATGTTTTAAAAAAGGAAATGTACCTACTTATATGAATATAAAAAAATATGGTGAAGGTAAAATTTTATCAACATTTATGCCAATAAGTCAGTGTCTGTCAAACTGTGTGCCGCGGTGCAAGAAACCTTCAAATTTTTAATTTTACATAACGTTTATTCATTACAATTTTCTTCAATTTTAAATAAATTTCACATCTACACATTCAAACAAATATTTGTCACTTTCATACATAGTAGTCAACGCAACACATTTTCTTTTTTAAAGCATTTTTATTTGGTTTATGTGGTCAACGTCATTAGCTTCGATTACGGAAGTCACGGGTTCAAATCCCAGTACAAATGTTTTTATAAATTGATTTTTAATATTTGTGATGTCTTGAATGAAAAAGAACTAATGTTTAAAAGAATAGCCAGGGTAACATGAATTATTTTTATTAGCCTTTTAGCTGCCGTAGATAATTAATAGTAATTACTTAACACACCGGCTATCATTTGCAACTATTTATTTAATTAGTTATTGATGAGATAACTCGTCTCTGGCGTGTTAAGCACGACAAATTTTACGAGATATCTCTTTTGTGGCAGCCATCGAGTTAATAAGAATTGCAATGTTCGTAGTGTACATTTTTCACGAAACAAAAATTACAATAAAGCAGTCTTTTACGTACAATTAAAAGAATTCATTGTCATTTTTGTTTCGTCAAAAATCTACGCTTATAACCTTGTAGTTTTCGGGTCGCAATATGTAAAAAGTATCAAATGAAACTATTGTTTACTTGGAAATAGGTATACTTAATTTCTTTTTCATAAAATGATAACAAACCCGGCGTTATTCTTTACGATTTTTAGGCGCGCAAAAGGTTAAAAGCACAGACTTGAACTTCGTAGACCAATAAAGTCTACGAGCTTATAAAAATGTTGTTTTTTCTCGGAGATTAAGTTTTAAAATTCAGAAATGAAAGAATCAAAAGAAATCTGTTATATAATAAGATAGCGCACTATATCCAGAACCGATGAACGTATTTATATTATTACACTCAAAATAAATACTATTTCGTCTAGAAGTTACAGGAATGAAATTATTTGAATAACCATCGACACACAGCATTTACACTATGTTATATTTAGATATTGAGAACGCCGATACCCTGGGGAATTCTTTTATTGAACCAATTGACAAGTTTTAATCATTACTAATTATTAACTAATCCCTTCGTCTGGAGCATTAATAGAAAACCTTAAGGATTCTGAAGTCAAAAGAGCTGTGTTATTAAATAAATAACAATATATTTCTCGGCTGTTTTCAACTTTTTCTTATGGAACAGTTGAAAGTAGATTACAAAAACAACACATTATTTTATACATATTTATAGTCCATATCCACTCTTAATGTAAAGTATAAACACTTGGACCGTGTAAAGCAAGGTCATATGGTTCCACAAAAAAATCGTGTAATACAAATCCGTGTTATACGAGGTTTGAAGTTTATACAAAAATAGACTTTCCGTTCTTAAAAAATATCGAAGTTTGTTAAAATATTCTGTATTTTTTTATTTAACAATAACAAAATATACATTTACGTATCTATTGAAAAAAGATTTAATACATACATATATTAATATAATAGATCATTCATTCATCATCACTCACAATTCTATATTTTCGAGATCGGTTGTGAGTTTTCATCATTGGAGGATATTTTTGGATTTATCCTTTAAAACATTTGTAACAAACGATTGTCTGTTTTACGTATTTCGTGATAAGGGGCTAAAATATTTTGTAATTCCCTCTTGAACTTCAAAATTCTTTTTTGAAACCGTGTCATGTAAAATGTGTTGTACATTAATTTGACACAACTCATCAACCGTGTTATACGAGACCCAATTGTACTCTCATAATTAAATGATCTCATTAGATGTTTATCTACGAGAGCTGTGTGTTGTTTAGTTGCTAAGCAACTATTGTTTTCGAAAAGAGTATACATCAAAATAATCAGGCTAAGACAGCGGTTAACTTATCACTCTCGCTATTTTAGAATTGTAAGGGTGGGAGAGAATTTTTAGACTTTACAAAAATCTTTAACTTTGATTGAAAGAATGCACTTCTAGTACAACTTCTAGGTAATTTAAAATTAGTTCATAATAATCGATCAAGAATGTTTTAATAATTTAATAAAATTATGCATTATAATGTAATTGTGTCTAAAATGAAAACATTGATTGTTTTTCGATATGTTTTTCTCTACAGTTCTACAGGTAAGTCTTAATTAATACCACGGGAGTTAACTAAAAGGTGTGGTTGATAGCTTAACTAAGCGGATCGTGTCTGATGATTGCTAGACAGCGTGTTAGCTCTGCGGTGTGAGGTAGGCGACTAAATAAATTCACAAAAGAATGCGACTAGGGTCGGAGAATCAAACAAAAATACGAACTGACGAAGGGGCTTGGATTTTACGTCTCCGCTCCCGAAAAAACAGAGATATAACATAAATAAAAATCGGACCTTGACAGAAACACTACCTGATTGATTTTCACCACGTAGTTTTCTAACTTAAATAAGGGCCAACATTTTGCATGAAGGGCCACATTCAGGATTTCAAAATCACCGGCGTGGCAAATAAAATACTATATATGTTCATGAAAAACGAGCTTCAGTAATGTAATGTAAATCAGAAAACCATGTGTTGCTTTTTACAATTATTTTTTTCCATGCCCGCTCCCAATATGGATCATATGGACTCCTAATGGAGTTTATCTCAACAGAAATGTTTCTACGAGAACTGTTTGTTACTCAGTTGCTCAACCTCTCTTTTTCCAAAGAGAGTAGGAATAGAAGGAAAGGGCTAGGACAGGACTAGTGGTAAGCTAATCGCTCTCGATACGCCCGTTCATAGGATAGAGTGGGTGGGTGTGGGGAATTGAAGACATCACATACATCCATGCCTTTGAACAGAAATTCATAAATCGATTGAAAAATCAATTTATAAAACTGTCCGTACTGGGATTCGAACCCGTGCCCTCCGTAGCGGTAGCCAACGATGTTGACCACTCGACCACACAAGCGGTAATTATATTACAATTACAATTATATGACTAGTAAAAAAACTTGTCTCTACGTAGACTTATTTTTGCTGAATTCAAAACATTTTTCTGTCTGAATAACTTTTGAATCAATCCATAAGTTGTTATCATTTTTGCTTCCAAAATTAAATTTATATATTCGTTATGTTTAAAAGTTAAATATTACACTCTTTCAATACTGATGTACTCTTCCAGCAAATAAGACAAATATCCGTTTTTACCATGTCCGCTCCCAATGTGGATCATATGGACTCCTGATGGAGTTTATCTCAACAAGTGTTTCGACGAAAATGTTTGTTGTTTAGTTGCTCGACCTCTTTTTTCAAAGACAGTAGAAATAGAAGGATAGGGCAAGGATATAACTAGTGGCTAGCTAATCGCACTCGCTACGTTCTATTTTCAGGATAGGGTGTGTGGGAGGGGATAATTCAAGAAGCAAGATACATCCATGTGCTTCGAATTCACAAAACAATTTATAAAAGTGTCCGTACTGTGGCCTCTGTAACTGAAGCCAACGACCTTAGCCAGTTGACCACGCTAGGCAGCTCATGGCATTTACAAAAGAAAAAAAAAATGAATCTTTTTCAGAAATAAGATTATAGCTCACGGGCAACTGAAGAATACGCCCCTGGCAGGATGTGACCCGCATGCCGCATTTTATTCGGGCCTGGTTAAACCGCAGATTTCTTGACAGTGACAGTCATTACGTTCCACAATCGTCATCGACTCACTACATGCGGTCATTTTCTAAAGAAGACAATCGATCGATTATATTTTTAAAAAAATGTAAAAAAAAAAACAGTTATTTCTAGTTGACTTTCTAGCGAAACGGTTCCAAATCACTGGCTATATGAAATCAATAGTGGCGTTTCGTTGAACCGAATTGATTTGATTACACCGGATCAAAGACAGTCCTTTGCAAAGAATATTGGCAATATCAAAAGTTAAAATTGGTACGCTGTTAATTTAAAAAAGTCGTCAATGTAAAATGATATACTCCAATAACTCACAAACTCAATAGGAAAAAAAATGATAAAGTGTCAGACAAATAGATTTTGTGGAAAATATAAATTGAAATATTGTGTGATTTTACTAAAGAACAGTTTTCTTACCGGTTTTTATTATTTGTTCAAATATGAAATATGACGATTTCGTGTTTCTGAAATTATTATCAATACAATTATTGTTCTATCAAAAATTATTATAGGTTTCTTCTTGTCATAATGGATTATCTAAGACTATCATTAATTGACGACCGCTCTTGGTAAGAATTGCTTATATGGAAATGAAACAGCGATGGACGGCTTACCATTATCGGAACATTCAATAATTTATGGGTAAAGGAAAGTCTTCATACAACAAAAAAACATTGGATCCATACTTCTTTAAGGTATCGAATGAAGCTGGAATATGAAGACTTCACACATTATTTTCAATTCAATTTTACACGACTTGCTTCTGTTAACATTGTCGCAAAGAAGTTTTTAGAAATAGTTTCAGCTCAGACAGATATACGAGATTTTTGAAAAAATATGTGTTATAAATTATTAATTACATTCTTTTGCAGTATGGGCGTTTTTTCGCTTAATATTATTAAATTATAAAAACAAAATATTCCTTTGTACTTTATTCCACTTTATTTAAAAGGTCAGGACTGGTTTCACTCATTGCGAACATTTTCAACTGATAAGAAATATAATTTAACAATGCTATTTATACAAAAATAAATTTAAATGAAAAAGGAAATTAAAATGAAAAGTACAAAGGAATATTGTGTTTTTTATAAATATAATGCCTTTCCACCAAGTATTGATTTTGAACAACCTAAAAGTGATCAATATTATTTATGTTTTTTATAAACAGCAAAGCCTTGATTTGACGCGCCCAAAATCCACAATGTCTTGTTATTTAAATGTAATTTTACAGCTTCTTTTCATTTAAGTACATTTTATACTTGCTTTTACGTTTTTACTTTCCACAATTTGAGTTTAAAACATTCAAAATTCAATTAAAATCACTATATTGTAAAGGTTGTGATATGTAAACTATTTTGTTTACTTTGATGAGGTAAAAAACAAATATTTCAAATTTACTATTATTGAATAGATTTTTTTTGTGATATGTAATTATTAACAACATACATATTCGAACCAAATCAACTTTTGTTATATCTTCATTTTAATTTAGTCAGTTCTTGCAAAAATTTAAAAAGGAGAATTTAGTGTACGAAGTATTTTTCTTAATTTTCTATGCTCGTGTAAGAAATATGCACAATAGCCACAGTCCAAATAATAAGTAAAAAAATGGACAGTCCTAAATTAGATTTAGACAGAAACTCAATGAAATACAAAAAAAAAACTGTTTTGATCACATTTCTACTTTGATCAAGCAGCTTCCACGCCCTCTCGCGTGTGACGTTGGAGCTTCATTAACTTTTTGGGCACCGCGATCGGAAAAGTTTCCGCCACTTGCCAAAAGTCCAAAGTGGATAAGTCAATTTAAACTTTCAAGGTTTTTTTCGGTTTACCTAGGTATTTCGGAAAGTTTCGTTTTTTCTGTTTACTTTGTGAAAAATGTACATTTTCTTTTTTGATACTTACCTGGGCTTTGCTTAAATTATATTTGTGCTATTTCTACCCGAAGGGATCGTAAATAAACACACTCGATATAATACGCACTAGGCTGAAAATCTAATTATCGTACAACTTCTGGCAAAGTATACAAATAAAAATGCCAAGAAAAAATGTTTTTCAAACTATGTAATATGCTCTGTGAAGGTTGAAGGTTTTATAAATCACAGCAGATGAAAGATTTTATTCAATAAACTTATTACAAACATATTTTTTTTTGTAAAAATATACTTTGAACTTATATTTTGGCACAGCAAAGTATTTTTTTTATATTTTGCATCTAACGTTTATTTATTACGACCATTTATTATTGACTACACTTTCTACGATCGAAAATTCTTAATGGTGTCAATAATGCAAACTGTGATAAAATAAATATTCTTAAATCAGTTACAAAACGTGTTGGTTTTAAAAAAATATTATAATAAGCTTCATCTTAACATATCATTTTTAATCTAACACATTTAATTTTTTTTAATCCATGTCCGCTTATATGTCATATGTCCTTCTAATGAAGGCACCTCAACAGAGGTTTTTCTACTAGAACTGTTTGTTACTATCGAATAGAGTAGAGATAGAAGAACACTTAGAGCGCGGACAGGACTAGTGCTTAAATAGTTTTCTCGCTACGTCATTCTCGTTTTTTAAGATTAGAAGGGTGGTAGAGAATTTTTGGACATCGCAAAAACCCTTACTTTCTAACAGAAATCCATAAATCAACTGCAAAAATCTTCCATTTTCTGCCAGTACCTTGACAAAGAGCAATATGTACACTTATGTAGATTATCTATGCAACACATATGCACACATCTATGTACACATATATGTGCACATACATGTGCATATTCGTGTACACACACATGAATATTTACATATATATGTACACATCTATGTACACGCCTATGTACTAGCATTATATTGAAAATTGAGTGGTGTTCCATAAGAGAATATTTGTTTTTGGAAAATTGTTTAATTTAAAAAGTTTTGGTCGAATCATGTATTTTCAAATGAATTTTTGAAGACGACCTCGACCTCAACTTGTTTTGTTTATTTTTTGCATCACAGAGTATAAATTTCCACAATATGTGGACAGTCCCATAAAAAAATACAGGTGTTTTTAAAAAATAGATTCTCAGTAATCAATGCACTATGATGCGCAGAGCAGAACAAATATGTGTCGTCGAGAGTTCATTACCTTCTAGCTTTTATAACCACATAAATAGCTCGACTGTGAATGCGAGCTAATTGACCCGTTGGCAAAGTGCACCCCTTTATCCGTGATCCGTTGAATGTTTGGCACGCCACTGCGCCAATTCTGTGATTTGGCAGTGCAAAATGGCTGACGGCATGTTGCTATCTGAATGAATCTAGAGAATGCCGAAATTTCCAAAAACTGCTCTGTCATCAACAAATTGAGATGTCGGATGATTATTTCGATTGGCTAATTTGAAGGCTTTCATGCAAAATGGATCATTGTGGTGTGTTTTGTCATTCGCAAATTGAAGAACAGCGTTTCTCATCTGGCTACTGAGGCAATTTACATAAAAAAAATCATTCATATCCGATCCCAATGTGGAAGATATGACTTCTGAACGGAGGTATCTCAACAGAAGAACTTCTTAACCTATTTTTCTTTGGAAGAGTAGGGATGGAAATATGGGGCTGATACAGCACTATTGGTGAGCTAATCACTCACGCAACACTCCATTATTTACGGATTGGAATGATGTAAGGGGAGGGGTTTTTTTAGACATCACAAACATCCATGCATTCGATCAGAAATATATAAATCCATTGATAAAATGCTGTTCGCTCAAGGATTCTAACCCGTGAGTTAAAAGTAATACATTTGGATCGCTTACTTTTTGTACATTTTCACACATTTTATGACCCTCGGTAAATAATTGTATTACGTATATATAAAAATAAAATTTAATATCACTAAATCAATTTATATGCATTAATTTTAGGCTAGTAATTTTCTGGTCAGAATTGAAATAACATTGGTCAGAATTTATATTAAATGGTCATAACATATCGGTCAGAATAAATAGTCATAATTTAGATGAAATTTAAAAATAACTTAACCTCACCTAACCTTACCAACTAACCAAAATTGTTATTGAATATTCTGACCATATAATATTTTTATTCTGACCAAAAATTAATTTTACTAATACTTTGGTTTAATGACATTCAATCAATTGGGAAAGTAATCACATCAATCAAATTTACCATAAATAACTTTTCACTTAGTGATATCAAATGTTATTTTAACATATGTTCACGATATAACCATTTTCCAAGCGTCAGCTTAGGCTTATTCGTGCACTTGATTGCCTGAAGATGCTGAAAAGAAAAACTTGAGTAGTTAGTGATAAAACGTGTGGAAATGCACAATATTTTATGAGTTCAAATTTGTTATTAAAATTCTACCATACACTTTCAGTCAAAATCTTAAATAATAATAATGAACGTTAAAACATTTTTTGACGTTTTAGTGTATAATAAATTTAGCTGAATATTTTATTTGAATTTGATGCATTAACTGACTTTGACTCCGAAAATACATAAAATGGTATTTTTATAAATTAATAGAAAACACAAATAGCACAACAGTTTATAATGTGTTCATTGACAATTTTTGATGAAAAGGCATTATCTATATTAAAAAAATAAAACATTTTTTGTACCAATTCCACACTTTTTATGAAAGTTTTTTTTTCATATTCGATTCCTAGTTGGAGTATATGGCCAACGCATGGTACCTCCAAGATTCTCTATCCTCCAACAATCTTCTTGCTTCCTCCCATCTTATTTCAGCATCCCGAAAATATGGTCAGTTGGTAATGCTCGAATTATTATTATATGATCATATACTATTTTTCGATAGATTTGGCAGCTATTTTCTGCAAAGCCATTATTTATTATATTTAAAAATTTCACCTGTTAAAATGCTAAATTAAGATTGTTTTTGGTTAATATTGTAAACTATTTTCGTGCTCTGGAAAATTTTACATTAATTTTTAAAGTGATTGTGGTTGTTTATTATCAATGAAAATAATTAATCTATAAATTCCAAAAAGCGTTTAATTTAACGAAAATTTGACCTCTAATATTTTAAATTAAATTTTCGTAAAAAAAAAGAGTTTTCGGTAGAAAAAACCGCCGCGACAGCAAGATTAATAATTTGAAAATTGAAAATTAGGAGACATCTTTGAATTAAGGCTGTAGGAACGCGAATTTCCCATTTAAAATTCTTCACAATTCAATTGTGGAATCTCATTATTGCCTCCGTGACAGGAAACGTTAAATACTGTTCCGTAATCTGACTTCAGGCGTTATTATACCCAGTATATTTTATTCGGCTGAAATTTATGTCAATCTTTTTCAGTTTGTACGATGATTTTTAATTTGGAATTTTAGAGTGTTTTAAAGCGAATATCAATATTAAAAGTTTAGCTGTACGTGGAATTGCAGTTTAAAAATAGTATAAAAAAATTAACACCGAAGAAGAAGACTAGTTACTTTTATTATCTATTTCGACTGTGGAAAGGAAAAAGGACGTAACCCACAGTTTTTTCAAAACAGCTTTTTTTCGATAATCACAATGTATCAAATTTAATACAAATGCCGAATTGGTATCTAAATTAAGCTTTTAAATTTGAAAAAAGATGAGCTTGTGAAAATTGAAACCAAGGAAAAAGACTGAAGAAAAGGTTTTTCCTAGACAATTTCTTTAATCAATATTAGAATATGTCAATTAAACACCAGTTTTTAAGTATCCGTGCACTTCAAGGTTGTGTATATTTCAAAATTTGCATACGGCCCAAAATCATCAAAATACTTTTTTTGTGCCTCCTGTAAAATTTTATATGTGTGGGTTACACCCTTTATACTTTCCACAGTCGATGTAGTATTTGGTTTTAGTCAAATTATTTCTAACTGCTGTGTTAAAAATATGATTCACTGTCAATGAAACAGTATTTCTATCATTTCAGATTGTATTATTAAAATTTTATGAAAAAAAAATTCGTTGTACTGTTAATAATCATAAAATTACAATTTGAGTTATGTGGTGTTGTTCATTGCCAGTTATTGGCGGATAGTCAGGACCGGTTTTACTTATTTCGACCCAGTATCGATGTATCGGTTCATCGGCATATAATGTTCAATTTCAGCTAAGCCGGTTCAAATATTTATTAAGAAATGTAAAATTACTACAAAAAAATATATATTTTGATACAGGTAATACTTATCGTCAGTTGCGTGGTCGAGTGGTCAACGTCGTTGGCTTCGATTACGGAGATCACGGGTTCAAATCTCAGTACAGACAGTTTTTATAAATTGTGTATACTGTATAGTAATAAGATTTATACATTTCTGTCCGAAGGCATGGATGTATGTTATGTCTTTAATTCCTTACTACATTTCCAATCTTAAAATAACAAGGCGTAGCAAGAGCGAATACCTAACCAGTAGTCCTGTCATTTATATCCCTACCCTCATCGAAAAAACTGAGTAACAATCGGTTCTCGTAAAAAGCTTATGTTGAGATATCTTCGTTAGGAGGCCATATGCTCCGAATAGAGAGCAGATATGGATAAATAATAATAATATTTTTGATTAACTAAAATGAAAGCATTGCCTTAGCCTTATAAATCCATCCATACATTTCCCTATCACGAGAGTTTGAGCGATTAAATAACAACTAGATATCGTAAAACAATTTCTGTTGATATGCTATACCAGGATTCTAAGCGCTCTACATTGTGAACGGATATGGTTGGGAAAAAGAACTTGTTATAAATATGTGATCTGATGTCAGAATATACAATTAGTACTAGAAAAGTATTGAAGTGGCTTTGTACGATTGTTTTATTACTAAGAGAAAGAATTCTGCGATCGCAAATATTATATATTCTTTTGATAACAAAAACAGCTTGATATTTTCTATTCTACAAATATCAACCTGTAAGTAGTCTTCACTATTTCTCGACTAATATTGAACGAATGTGTGTCACGTCTCATTAGTATGAATACTTCTGTGACGTACAAAGGATGCCACGATGAGATCTCATTATAAATACAAAGAACATACGAGAGCCAAACACTTGAATGGCGATATGCGATAATATTTAAGAGAGATGTAAATAAAAAGCAAGTACTACAAGTTGCTCACTGTAAAAAGTTAACAATGATCGATAATAAAGATAAAATAGCTTTAAAACATGAATAAAACCGTATCTATTGTTGCAATTCTAAATGAAGACCCTTTTACGTGCTAGTACAACTATTTTTTTTATCCATGCTCGCTTCCAATGTGGAGAATATGACCTCCTTGTAGTAGTAGTAGGGATATAAAAATAAGGCTAGAACAGGATTAGTGGTTAACTAATCGCTCTCGCTACGCCCAGTTATTGAAGAATGGGAGGGAAATTAAGACATCACAAACACAAATGCCTTCAAAAAGATATCGATAAATCGATCGCAAAAATGCTGTTCGTACTGGAATTCGAACCCGTGAGATCATGCACGAAAGCTAGCAACGCTAACCGCTACGCTATATGACCCGATAATTTTCTACATTATAAATGAACTTTTATTGGAACATTTTTTTAAATAAAAACATACATATGCTGATTATTATGAAGAACGCGCTCTAAGCTCATAAGAATCAATTATGGTTAAAATTAAAGCCATCAATCCTGGGAAGCTTACCAATTTTGGGATAACGTAATTCCGTGATTTCAGTAAACACTATAACACGTGAAAATCTGTACAATCTACTAAAAAATGGGCTGGAATCAAATATTTTCAGGCTTAGTTGCACTGATAACTTAGATCAATTGGCTTAGCAGTAACCTATAAATTATATTTTTAGAGCGCATATCACAGTTCAGAAGAATTGACCTTTTTCCTATGCGAGACAACTAATTCCAGACCTTCGAAATAAATTATTATGTTACCATTTAAATTAACTGTCGCAATGTTGACCGCATACATTTTTATCATAATACTGCAGTGTTCTTGATTTTTTTACACCTTTGATGTTCTCAGATCAGTTGATTGTTTAGATATTTTTTTTTTGATCGAATCATGGATTTACATTCCATGGCATGAGTATCTGTATAATTCTTTTCCTGCAAATCCGATGCGTATAACTGCCGTAGCTAAATCAGCGACTTCTGTCTGTCTAAGACTTATCATTCAATCCATTCCATATTGTCTCCAAAAAGGAGAAGTCAAACTACTGATTAACAAACATTTTTCATCAACAACTTATGTTGAGATAATCTGCATTAGTGGTTATTTAATCCAAGTTTTGAGCAAAAATAGTTAAGTACAAAATATTCACTTTGTTTCTAACAAGAATGACGTATTTTGACGATAATTAGATGAACGTAAGTCGCTGAACCTGTCTCAAAGGATGAAATAACACAATTACTGAAAAATAACATTTTTTCGATATTTGGCTAACGTATTGTAGAATAGAAATGTATATATGAATGCTCAAATATTATTGTATTAAAAATCAAACAAATCAATCATTATATAAATTTTTCGATTTTAAATCAAAGAATGATTATTATTACAAACCATTATTAAAAAAACTAAAACTGGCGATTAATTTAATGCATGATTAATATTCAATTTTATTAAATAAGGTTAAATGTTTAATGGTAGAGTACGCTTTAATTTGATCTAAAACACAAATCTTCCCACAAACATTCCCCCAATCAATTAGATTTTACTTTAGGTAACCGGTCCGAAATAATCTAATTAGGAAGACTTTGTCTTGCGTAATTGGTGAAGGCTGTTTGCAAATAATTAAATTTATTGGCGACCCACGAAGGCTTTGCGTTCATCACCCCTGTGTTATTTTCATCTTAAGGACGTCATAATTGAGTTTAATCTTTGACTGAACACTGATTCCAGACAGCCAGCATTTAAAGAGGCCTTCATTTTATTTGCCGCGCTGGAGTTGGTCTGGAATAAGCTTCCGAATTAGAGGTGTAATGAGAAACCAAATATCGTTACTTGTATCCTTAAGGTATTCGATATTGAGTTTTTTTAAAAATATTATACTACATTCAGACTCGTTTTTATTTCGATTTTAATATAGTCACAGCTTTAAAATTTCAATTGTTTAACGAATACTTTAATACAACGGAAATTTAAAGCCAAATCCTCTCATCAATCGCGAATATATGGCGAAAAATATTGGTGTCTATTGAAGTATTTATTTAAAAAGTTGTCGATGAAGACGGAATGTTAGTCAGTCTTCAAATTCCCTTTTAAGGAATGATAAATAGGTAAACACGGTAATACGTAATGTACTGGCTATTTTTTTTATTATTATTTTACTCCCTGGTGCCGGAATTCAATAAGAGAGAAAATAATGTACATGTAATATAAAAAAATCTAAATCAATGAATACATCTTTTTATTAACAGGTATTCTTTATTTATTTTTATGTATAATTTTTTTTTGAAATTATAGTCAGTCGCAATGATGTGAATCGTTGTTTTTCTTTGCAATGGTGGCGATTATATTTTTAATAGATTTTAAAATATTTATTAAACATTGTAGGTTTTATTTTTCATGCGATATCGAAGAGTTTTTATTTGAGATTTTCTTCGCCAATAAATTAATGCGTACAGTGTTTTCAAAGTCTTAGAACTAATAAAACTATCAATTGAGAGAAATAACTTCTGTATGTACATATATATGATAAAGACATACTAATGGCCTAGTTTCATATAACGGTAAGGCATAAATTTGATGTTTATAATTTTATTATATTACATTCATATGTGGGCAGGTGTTTGCATATAGAAATAAAGAAATAAAAACAATTTTCTCACAGCTCATGACTCGAAATATCGGTTTTGTCAATGATTTAATAAATTTAAATTGAATTGATATAAATTTCTTAATGATTCACTTAAAAATAAGACAAATAACAATTATCACCTTTTTGAACTCAGTTTAAGTGTGTCAAAACTTTGGTTAGCCATATCTCAAAACTAATATATATTAAGCTTTACGACACATCTACAAAAAACGAACTAAACGTCAAACATTGTTTCAATACAGAAACGTGTTGTCAATTTTGTCTTTTTTTTACAATTATGAAGATTCACATCCAGTAAAAACATCGATATTTGTCTATGGAAAAAAAACACTTGCGTTTAACGACAAACAACGGTTAAAAAACCCTATTCATGTGTCTTTGAACATTCATTGAAGTCCGTTCCACCATCAGAAAACAGTGTTAATTTGTTTTACAGCTTTCTAAAGTTGCTTTCTCAAAATTTGAGCCGAATTAGCAACGAAACTTTACGGGAATGTCCCGAGAAACATTTTAACTCCCATACTAAACTAATAAACCGAAAACAACTCTCAAAGTTTGTACAACCGGGTGGACATGACCGCCTTTGTGCTTTCCCTTCATATCTAAGGGCCATTGTGTGGCGCTATGAATTTAATAATGTACTGTCAAGGAGGAAGTAACGGGTGTAATTATTACACCTTAAGATGTTATCGTCATAATTTTGGGGTGCTTAACCCTTAAAAGAATTTAGTCATATATTTTAGTTAAGTTATTAGCCCCATTTAAGGCTTTACACAATATTAGCTGTCTGAATAAATTCATGGCACATATTAAATGCATGATGAAACCCATAAGTATTAAAGTGCAATGTAATTATAATAATTCATTTTATATCACAATAATTGATGTTCACTGTTTTCACACAACACCTAAATAAAGCAAAGGATTTTAAAATGTCATAAAGGTAAATTTAAATTTGTAAATTTATTAGTAGTTAGAAATGGCACCAATAATTGTGTATTTCATAATAATAATTCATTTTTGCAAAATGCTGTTCAGAAAACTATTTTATTTAATATCTTTGGTATACTGGTAGAAGGCGGTAATTCAAAAACCGGATATTTTGAGTTATGAATGTAGATAGATTTTTAGTTTACTGTACCTTCTGTAAATAGAAGCTCAGCGACGTTTTGTGTATTTTTAAATAATATAAATCAAGTCAATTCCGATAAAAGTCTATTTTTTGACAACATAGGAATAGGTGAGATCCGATGCATGATTTTTTTTTATATTAAAGTAGAGTTTGCTGGAGCTTACTCAATTGACATCTTTGTAAACTTTTAATAATTATTACTTCATTATAAATATTTTAAATTTGTCAAATCGTTTTTCAAAAAAATCATACATAAGAACCTGATAAAACTATTTAATACCACAAAATACCTACATTGAAAAAGAGAAGTTGAACAACTGAGTAACAAATAGTTCTCGTAAAAAAATCTGTTGAGACACTTTCATTAGGAAACCATATGATCCACATTGGGAGCGGACATGGATTAAAAAGGATTAGATTATTAGAAACATATCTGCTCTGTCATCGTAGCAAGAATGAATGAATAATAAATTTGTATCGTTCAAATAATGTACATTCACACAAGCTTTGTCACTAATGACCTGGATTTCGCCTTTCGGCAACGGCATGTACTTGAACTGAAGATGCCGAAAGAAGAAACCCGGGTCGTTAGTGACAAAACTTGTGTGAATGTACATAATTTGAACGATTCAAATTTAATATTGAAATTAAACCAAGCACCTTCAATTGAAATCTTGAATGAATAATAGTGACATTTTTATCAAACAAAGTTTTTCAACCATTATTTGTAATGTGAATCGTTACGATTAATAATCAGATAGATGGTAGATACTGTTTGCACTCTGATCGGAGATTTAAGCCTCTGGACTCTAAATAGGATGAACTCCCAGGAGTGTTGAACAATTAGTTATAGCAATGGCATCATGATCCTGCCGGATTATACCGGATACTTTGATTATCAACACAATAATAATACATACACACATACAATAATGGTTATGTAGTGAATTGTATTTCAAATATAAATATCATACACGATAAATTTTGGCTGTCTCTACAGTATAAGCGTATTGCATTTTAATGCTAACAGTATAAAATTCTTACGCCAAGAATTGATCGTAAAATAAAAATATGAAAATACATAAATACTTTCGCATTCGGCAATCAAAAAACGATTTTTAAAAATAAAAACAATAAATTGTTTTTAAAAATATGTAACTTACTTCAAAAAGTTTTTTTGTGTCGTCGAAAATCTTTTTAAGAATCGGCAAAATTTTCTTTTTCGCCTCAATCTATAAAAAAATTAAACTGTTTTCAAACACGGTTTTGAAGGAATTTATTCTGAGCAAATATAATAATATATTTCTGTTAAATCCATAGACGCGAAAACGTGGAATCAAATATACATTTAAATGAAATTGAGATTTCGAAACGTGCGAATTCATTGTTGGGATGATTTACATTTTGAGCATTTTGCTAAATTTAAGGCTTTTGTCAAAGAAAAATGTTTCAGCTGCCGTTTGGCGTCGCCTGAAGAGTATACGATGATTAAAAATATATAAGCATTTGCTTTTCATTCGACGTCAAAGTGAAGTGAAAAATCTTTTAAACTTTCGTTTTGCCATTCAAACATCAGATATTTGAATGGACAAGTTAACAATAATTTTAATTCTTATTTTATGCCGCCTGTGTGGTCTAGTGGTCAACGTCGTTGGCTACCGCTACGGAGGTCACGGGTTCGAACCCCAGTACGGGCAGATTTATAAATTGATTTTTCTATCGATTTATGAATTTATGTTCAAAGGCATGGATGTATGTGATGTCTTGGATTCCCCCCTCCCACCCATTCTATCCTTATCAGTATCGAGAGAGATGAGCTAACCACTAGTTCTTTCCTGGCCCTTTCCTTCTATTTCTACTCTCTTTGGAAAAAGAGAGGTTGAGTAACTGAGTAACAAGCAGTTCTCGTAGAAACACTTCTGTTGAGATAAACTCAATTAGGAGTCCATATGCTCCACATTGGGAGCGGACATGGTAAAAATAAATAAATAAATATATAAATGCATTGTTTTTTTTTTTTTTTGAAGATACTGGACTCACTCCTTGCAAAGCTTTTTACTAAAGATTTTTTTCTTCTAATCCATACCTGATGTAGAGCATATGCTTCATAATGGAGGTATACCAACAGAAGTTTGTGAGAAATGCTTGTTATTAAGTTTTTCGGTCTATATTTTTTTATACAATATATCAAGAATTATACCCCTAGTTTTGGTCGCAGATTAAGTCTATGGACTTGGTATTGTTTTGTACAATAGTATGACATTAATTACGAGTGTTACAGTAACCAATACATTGCATTCAAAAGTAATGTAATATAGGAAAGGACACACATTAAATGATTTCAAAAATAAAAAGTTTTCAAAGCAAAATAAAAAAAAATACTAATCCACCATACTCACTCCTAAATTTACATTTTGGATGTCAATTGTTTAATTATCCGACAATCTATCTTTTCCATGATTTATCTTTTTATTTAACAGAGATTAAGTGCATGTTTTGTAGTTACGCTTTCTATCAAACAATCATATCTAATATGTAACCCTTTTTTATCATGTCCACTCCCAATGTAAATCATATGGACTCCTGATTGAGTTTATTTCAACGCAAGTGTTTCTACGAGAACTGCTTGTTACTCAGTTGCTCAATCTCTCTAACAGGGCTAGTGGTTATGTAATCGCTCTTGATACGCCCCGTTCATAGGATATAATGGGTAGGAGGAGGTAATTCAAGACATCACATACATTCATGCCTTCGAACAGAAATTTATAAATCGATTGAAAAATCAATTTATAAAACTGTCCGTACTGGGATTCGAGCCCGTGACCTCCGTAACCGAAGCCAACGTCGTTGACTGCTCGATCACACAGGCGGCATATGTAACCCATACTCATTACTAATACAAAGCATATGAAAAAAAAAAATAATAGATATTCCACTTCAACGTTTTATTTTAATAATATTTCTAAGATGACTCACACTGTATTCATCACCTCTCGTTACGGAGTGACATTTGATTTCAATTGACTATGCAGAAACTGAAATAAGATTATGGTATAGTTTTATTATAAATATATTTAACCCCACCTCCCTCTGTATAACGCTGTGAACTCTTTGAATACCCTATTATTTTCCCTACACCCCCAGTCAGCATAAATAACGGCGGGGGTGACAGACTCGTCGTGACGTGTCATTTTGCAATTTTTGAAATAGTTGCGTAAATACAATATTTAGACACGACTTTAATTCACTCAGGCATCTTTTTTCGCAGAATTCTTTCGGAAGTGTCAATTTAATAGTAACTAAAAATTGCAATTCTCGAGTCCTATCTCCGATCTCACGAATTCGAGTTCTAATAGGAGCAGCAGTTTTTCGATCGATTACTCGATTTCTATTCGGAGGCATGAGTGTTTGTGATGTCTAAAAAATCCCTCCCATCGTTCCGATCCTTCAATAACTGGGCGTAGCGAGAGTTATCAACTAACCAATAATCCTATACCTGTATCGTTCTATTCCTACCACACTCTTATCGAAAAAGAAAGGTTGAGCAATTGTGTAACAAACAGTTCTCGTATAGAATGTACAATTGATATAATTTTATTCTACGTATTATCGTTGTTTGCCCATTTTTTGATACATATATGAGGAGCAAACATTCAAAAAGTGATTTGTCACAAATTTTGAAAAATGTCTTTTAATATCAGTTCCGATAATCTATATAAAATCTATGAATGAAAATCACAATTATTGATCAAAAAAGGTTTTTTTTATATAAAAACTAAATCATAAAGTTGAAACATTCAAGCAAACCGTAATTTCTCCAACATTTAAATCATCAGTTCCCAAGCTCTGTATTTGTGTGACTAATCTTCCTTTGGATGTTTGCTACTAGGGTATCCAATCCTGGAACCTTTTCACAATCCCGAGATTTCGGGATTGATTAATTTTCAATCCGGGATTGGGATTAGCTCACCGAGGAATTTGAAATCCTCAATTCCCTATACTTTTTCCTCAGATTATCTCCAAACCTCGTTTTTTTCTTTTCTTAGCTCACCGACGAAATTGAAATCCTCAATTTGGTATACTTTTTCCCCAGATTGTCACAAAAGCTCGTTTTTTTTTAGCTCACCAACGAAATCGAAATCCTCAATTTGGTATACTTTCTCCCCAATTTGTCACAGAAACTTGTTTTTTTTTTTTAGCCCGCCGAGGAATTTGAAATCCACAATTTGACAATGTCGTGTCGATTTTCTGGATTTGCTAAAAATTTCTCAATCCCGAAATCCCGGGATCAGAAAATTGAACAGGATCCCGGGATTGTATGCCCTATTTGCTACTCATATGTGGTTCTTCCAGAGAAAAAATATTTTTGAAATACTTTGTTTTAAAATTGAATTTTTATTTCGTTTTCAGTTCATATCAACTTTGCAGTCACAAAAGATGCTGTGTCTTCTCTGCTGTATACCCTTTCGGTAGAGCTTTTCAAGTATTGTCTACGATTGACATGGTCATGATAATTTTTTATCAATAATCAAAACTGTAAACATAAGCTGAGATTAATACTTTAACTCTAATGTGTAACGCGATAGATTAAAGATTTTGTTTAGCGAGATCTATGATCATGCTTGATAGCCAGCAGTTTTTGAGGACTTATCTCTATGAAGCGTTGTATGAACGCATTCTTGAGAATATCTAAATTATAATCAGAATCAAGATAGGTATACAAACTTTGTTTACCACATTCATCGTTTGAGCAAAAACAACAATTCTCTCTTTGTTATATTTTTATTCGAAAGTATAGTGGTTTTTTAACATATATTATGCATCAAGTGAATAAGTTCTTGACGTTTCTGTTTTATGTCTGGCTGGATTACTGGACAATACCTTATTATCTGGTTCATGTTAAACCATATCGACTGTGGAAAGGAAAAAGGACGTGATCCACAGATTTTTCAAAACAGCTTTTTTTCGATAATCACAATCTATCTAACTGCATACACGTTCTATCAAAAGGATGTAAGCTGAAAATGACGAATTAGCATCTAAATTTAGCTTTTAAGTTTGAAAAAGATGCCATTAAACGCCAGTTTTTGTCTGTGCACTTAAAGGTTGTGTATATTTCATCATTTGCATATGGCCCAAAATCAACAAAACACGTTTTTTGTGCCTCCTGTAAAATTTGCTGAGTGGGTTACGTCCTTTTTCTTTTCACTAGGTTATAAATTTGATTAAAAATATCCACTGAAAGAAAATATGTCTTTACAATAAATTGATTAAAATATTTTTTTAATTTCTATTCTTTCAATAAAACGATTTAAATGTATTGCATTCATTTTAACAACAAAGCGAGTTGACAATACCTTATTTACAGTTTAAAAGTAAAGATTTCATTTTAGTTTTGTTTTACTTTATTAAAAGTTTTGATTCGTTTGTAAAAAAAAATGAAGCATAAATTCTTAGAATCATGCTGAAACAGACCATTAAAACACTTAATGATAAATCGTTGGCAAAATTGAAAAGAATAATTGAATTTTGTATGTAGTCTGCAAGAAACTAGAAACTTCGTTATATTTACAATTCTAACAAGTGACTTTATTTCGTATCATAACATTATTATATTTTATATTTCTCGCAAAAATAATTTTGTGAAAAAGTGGTTAAGAATAAATATATAAAAATAAACCTCTTATTATGCAGCCTCTCATTAAGAGGTTTCAATAGTTTTTAATTCAGCTTTAATTATGATAACAACAGCAATATATTTTATGAAATATTATAATTAACTTTTCCTGTTCGAAGCTCAAGAAATGCGACCCCAATACCCACATTTTCTTAAATATCTATTTTAATATGGGTGATAATGTTTATAATTAAGGTATTCTTATATCATAGTTTTTTTTGACCTTTTGTAGAAGAAAAAAAATATTTGATCGCTAGTTCCGTATTTATTAAATAAAACAGAAAAGAAAAAAATCAACTAAATAAAAAAGATCCTCAAAGTAGAACAAAAAACGGATTGATGTGTACGAAGTTAAAGATAATAATTTATGTATCCTCGAATACTATTCTCAAAAAAAAAACAATATCTTACTTACATCGATGCCTCATTTTATATAAGTTCTGGCAACATGAGAAGGCGCGTTAAGCGGTCGCTCGTAAACTAGCATTAATGATTTATGGGCTAAATCTCGTCAGTTGCGATTTCATATGTGTGCTGGGATGACGTCTTTTTTACGCGCAACTTAAAATTTGATTATTTATTAAAAAAACACGGATTTTTATAAAAAATGTATGAGAAATGCTGCAGAGAGATATTTTAAAGCCGTTGGATTTTTTTTTTTGAAATTCATAAGAATAAGGCCAATAATGAAGAAACCACTGGGGTCCCTAAACGACCCCCCATCGGAAGAGAGATATTTTTCTAGTCTCCGAGCCGCGAGTGTTAATTCAAAATTAGCTAGACATTCACAACAAACAAATATACAATAACCATGTGTATGCAGATGTAATATTTTTAGTAAAGTTATTTTGATTTATACTGATAATTAAATAACGACATACGTTTTAACACAATTAGAACGACAAAGCAAAACATAAGGGTACCAAAATGCTTAAAATCGCTCCCTTTGAAGATGCTTCAGATTATAATCTTGGTATTTTTGTAAACAATACATACCAAGTAAATATTATTGTAAATAATATGTTAAAAAAATCAGTTAGTTATGTCATACAAAATAAATCTATAGCCTGTTTTTAATAATATTATCGCTTGGTTCTATTTTATAAAAGTAAGCTACATAAAATTAAGTTTATTTCTTAATTATTTATCGCCTTACTCTACATAAGAAATAATAATTCTTCAAGTTGTCAATTTATTTTTGAAATCAAAACGTTCTTATTTTCAATTATTTTGTCAAAAAATAGATACTGACAATTCCACTAAACACTTTAACTGCTAATTAAAATATGATATAATATGGTTTATTATGGCATCTTTTTACACTGATACACTCGAGATTAGTAATAGTACTGACCCGGTGTGATGTGCTAGTATTATTTCCGTCGATTTTCAACGGCGTTGAGGGCTATTTTTCTTAATTAAAACTATTAATAGCGATACCGTAAACCAGTGCTTCCCACTGTGGAAGTCTGCGGGCTTTCTGTGATGGTCCGTAATGTTTTCAGTTAATTTACTTTAAACGGAATTTACCGAAAAAAAATATTTCAAAATATTGGATAAGGCAAGAATATCCGACTTTTGCAAAAGAAGCTTTGATAATCCATACTCCTTAATATACATAATATAGCATTTTTGTTATTACTTATACTAAAAAATAGCCACATGTCATGCTTTTCCACAGTGACTTCATTTTTTTCTTCCTGGAAGATTCTTTGCGGGTAAACAGTTTTTACATTGATCCAGATATTTTTTATTATGTAATTTATGAAATTTTTCTTGTAAGCTTCATATATGTGAAATTTTTTTAATTTTATTTTTTAAATTTGTTTTGAGTTCTTATTTATCGTAAAAAAATAAAAACACGTATATGTTAATAGTAATAATTAACGAATAAAGATTATGACGACTAAAATGTCTTTTTGGGGGGGGGTTCGTGAATTATTTTAGGGCTGTGGTAAGAAAAAGTTTGGGAAGCACTGCCGTAAACGATGATAGCGTCTCTAAAATGTATGGACTTAACAGCGAATGTTTCAACTGGGCTACCGATTGAATGGCTAACCTTTTTATTTGGACCAGATCCCAAGGAACGGAAACCAATAGTTTATATTGCTTTTCTGTACAACATTCTGCTGATTTCAAAATAAGCTTCAAATATAATAGTTAAATAAAGATTACAAGTTTAAGTTCACTTGCAATTTTGTCAAACCAGGTGGCGAAAAATTTACAGCTCAACAAAATTCACGTAAAAATCTTATCAAATTATCTCTCAGAGACTAAAATTCCATCGTCGACGTAGATAAATTTTTTCCCAATTTTATTACTCATCCCATCGGCGCGTCAATACAAGTCAATAAAAATAAAAAATTCAATACGAGTCAAAGCAGTAAAAATACCGAAAGCCTTTGATACGAAATAAATTGAAAAACTTAGTTTCTAATGAGATTGATACGGACCGAACGAAAATAATTGAAAGGTGTCCATTGCTTTGCTTCTTTCTCTATGTAGATTTATTTTTTTTGTTCTATGAAAAGGGTTTCTTTTGAGCAATTGATAAATATTACTTAAGGCTTTGGTAAATTCATGTCAAGAGAACGTTTGATTGAAATAAAATAGGGTGTGGCTGTGTCATGGACACGACCGTGTGTTGTACGTGAATACGTTTCGTAAAAGATGATATTACGCCCCATTTTTACGTTTCTGGCTCTGCTTAACTTGGTCATATGGTGTTTTAATAGTACGATTCGATTGCTCTTGAGAAGCCCTTTTCAACCGTATACGATCTTTGTATTTCGATTTTGCTTTTTTACGCGTATAGCCCGACATTATGTATTTTTGATATATTTTAACACCTAATTATAGTCACAGTCGCAATATTACACTAATGTTTTATCTATAATCGATAGATTTTGTCGAGAGCTAATGATTGAAACTTGAGCGAACATCGTTACTTCTCCGACTCAAAAGTTATAGTAAATAGAAGTCTAAATACGCAGCAAAATTTCTTCAAAATGGCGGCGCTTCCCCCTCTACCCCGCACGATGTATCACAGTCCTTACATAGCGCAATATTTTTTTTTGTTCTTTAGCTATCTAGTGGTGCAATTGAATTTTGGATAGCGATGATAGATATGAAGCTGCAACACCAAACTGTATCCCCCGATTTTGTTATCATTGCCTCCCTATGGAAGTAATTTTAAAGAATTCACGTCAAAAACTGATTTACTATACTTACTGCATGGCAGCACTTATTTGTTAATTTAGCAATGTTAAATAACGTCATTGATAGTAAAATTGTCTCTAATAGAATTGACTTACTTGGTTTTGGAGTGATAGTATAATAAATTTCGTCACCTTTCTGACAAAAGTTAGCAAACAAAACAACTGAGAAAAAACAAAGAGATGCTTTAATACATATTTTTTATCAGTGAACGTAAATGGTGGGAGAGACATCACTAACACCCATACTTTCAAACAGAAATCGATTAATCGTTCTAAAAAAAATGCTGTTCCAACTGGAACTCGAACTCGTGAGGTCTGGCACGGAAGGCAACAACTCTAACCGCTGCGCCATAGGACCCGGCAAACATTCACAACAATGGAAGAATAATAATTTTTAATTAGTATAAGCTTAAAGTTGTACCTATTTATAGTTTGATTCACTTCCGTAACGTTAATACAAAAAGTAACAAGAATGTTACACGCATAATTGCAATTCACGGATATACTCAGAGCTTAAAGTTTGTATCATGTTTGTACAAATAAAACGCTTTAAGTTAATAATATACATATTATAATATTTATATTGTTTTGTTAATCTAGAGGGCCTTTGAGCCTCGTGCTCTTATTATTATTATACAAAACAACATTTACATGAACTAAACGAGGTTCTATTGAAAAGTTATAATTGATGTTCATACTTGTAAAACTTTTCGTAAATCTCGGAAACTTTCAGAATTTCAATCTTTAATAATTAAGGACAAGTCGGCGTGGTGTTGTATTTGCTGTTTCTCCGGGTGGAGTGCTGTGTTATTTACGCATCATTAGTTTACATTATAGTGTACACTTTATATATAATAAGATTACTATTGTATTCTATACATACAAATGAGTGTAGTGGTCTGCAGCGACACATATAATTAAGACAAATTATCAAGTCACTTTTAGGGTGTTCACTGTCAATTGTTAAACATTTTAATGTTTTTTTTATTTTAGAATCACTTATAATGTATTAATAAAAACACAATAATTCTTTGTACTTCATTCCACTTTATTTAATATGTCAGGACCGGTTTCGCTCATTACGAGCATCGTCAGTTGACGATGCTCGTAATGAGCGAAACCGGTCCTGACATATTAAATAAAGTGGAATGAAGTACAAAGGAATATTGTGTTTTTACTAATATAATGCCTTTCCACCAAGTATTGACAGTGAACACCCTAAAAGTGATTTTAGAATCAATTATAATGTAATTGGTAATTTCTTTTCAATGCCAATTGTTGCTTACAACTTTTCATTTTTGTATAAATAGCATTGTTAAATTATATTTCTTATCAGTTGACAATGATTGCAATGAGCGAAACCGGTCCTGACCTATTAAATAAAGTGGAATGAAGTTCATAGGAATATTGTGTTTTTATTAATAAATTATCAAGTGACTTATTTAAAAACATTTTTGTGATTGATAAAATCTAAACTAATACAATTCTCTAATTGAGGGGGTCAAAAGCAAAGACACCAATTTACCACGGAAGCCATTTGAAAAAAAGGTAATAATCTAAAAACGTATAAGGTAATAATTAAATTAATTTATGAGTGCTAAAAATACCTAACAGTAGAATATTGTGATTCACAATGAATTTGTCAAATCTGCTGAATGAACATTTTGTATTTGACGAAACGTTTAATTTAGAGGGAAAAAGCATATATTTTTAAAGCGAATTTCAAAAAAAGATTTTCTATGAAATAGAAACAAATTTTATAGTATATTATCTCACAAGTTGAATATTTTTTAGCTGTATGATTCTCCATCTATAGATTTTTAAAAAAATCAAGATTATTTGTCCATTTTTGCTTCTAAGCCCTTCATTTTACAGTGAATGTCAAATAAAAGCTGAAAAAAGTTTGTTTATATGTATTTTTTTTTGATTTTGTTGATGTTTTAATAAAATTCCAAAGAATAAATATTTCATTAGTAAAAACACAATATTCCTTTGTACTTTATTCCACTTTATTTAATATGTCAGTACCAGTTTCGCTCATTACGATTTTAATTTTGTGTTATTTTAGAATCACTTTTAATGTAATTGGTAATTTCTTTTCAATGCCAATTGTTGTTTATAACTGTTCATTTTTGTATAAATAGCATTGTTAAATTATATTTCTTATCAGTTGACGATGCTCGTAATGAGCGAAACCGGTCCTGACATATTAAATAAAGTGGAATGAAGTACAAAGGAATATTGTGTTTTTACTAATATAATATTAGCCTTTCCACCAAGTATTGACAGTGAACACCCTAAAAAAATAAAAATATTTCGTTTTAGTTGAGATGTAATTATTTATTGAAAAAATATGGGTCACTGCCCAAGCACACCACTAGTTTCCTGCTTATTTTTTACATATACATATTATTTGAATATAATAATAAGGAATATTTGAATAACCTTTTAAGCTGGATTTTATCAATTACTAAGTCACTTAATAATTTGTCGTAATAATTATACACGGTGCTGTAAGCTACGGTATCCAACTCCATACCATTTTGTGATCTCGGTATCTACGGTTCGATAAACTAAGATCCACGAGAGATATAATTCAACTAAACGTATTTTTTGTACACTTAAGATAAGATGCTTTGTGTTTATTTCATAGATACCTGATTGTCATCATTTTGTGACGTACTCATATCTGTTATTAACTATTTTCATACCTGTTTTCCTGAATAAAGAAAAATGTTTCTTCGTTCGTGCATTTTACCATTGTATGTATAAATCCTTATAGAATGCTTTGTAATAAACTCCACCCCTGACTCAACAGTCTGCTAACTCAAAACTTCTAAGTGAATTTTATGCAAATCAAAAGGAGGTGCGTAACGATAGCTTGAAATTTGAGTAATAATTATTGTAAGGAAATATTGCTTTGTTTATATACATACATACCATTACCAAACGCAAAACTGGCAAATATTTTTATTTTTTTTACCATTTTTGCTCCCAATATGGACTCCTAATGGAGTTTATCTCAACATAAATGTTTCTACGAAAAGTGCTTGTTACTCAGTTGTTCAACCTCTCTTTATCCAAAGAGAGCAGGAATAGAAGAAAAGAGCTAGGACAGGACTAGTGTTTAGCTAATCGCTCTCGATACGCCCCGTTCATAGGATAGGATGGGTGGGAGGGGGAATTCAAGACATCATAAACATCCATGCCTTTGAACTGAAATTCATAAATCGATTGAAAAATCAATTTATAAAACTGCCCGTACTGGGATTCGAACCCGTTCCCTCCGTAGCGGTAGCCAACGATGTTGACCACTCGACCACACAGGCGGTAAATATATTCTATGATAAAATAAGAATAAAAATACACTTTATATTAATAGTACTTCACCGCGCTTTTTTCTCATGTAAGGTGGTGGAACGGCGTTCCGGCACATTTTTTCTCGGGATTTATTATTATTTCGTATGAATATCCAAGAAAACCCATTTTTATTGTGCTTTATTTTTTTTTTGATTTTCGGATCTTGTCTTAAACTCTTAAAGTCACTTTTAACCCGTAACATGCCATCCTAAAAAATCACGTTCCCTGCCATGATGGCATCTCAATTTCACTGTTTATTGACAGTATTTAAACCTAAGTTAGCAGCTAAAAGATAATGTTTAAAATGTATTTATGCTAGAATACCTAAAATGATAAACACTTATTGACAATATTAAGAGAAATATTGAATGACTTAATGGCTCAACTATTTACGATTGCATCATGGGCATGGAAGTGTTAAGGTGTTCACTGTAAATACTTGGTGAAAAGTCATTATATTAAGAAAAAATGCAGTATTCCTTCGTACTTACTTCTCACTTTTATTTATCAAGATCAGGACCGGTTTCACTCATGGTGAGCATTGTCTGACACCAGTCATGTTCTTGATAAATAAAAGTGGAAAAAAGTACAAAAGGAATATTGTGTTTTTCTTAACTATCTTAAAGTGTTACGTTTTCCGAGAATTGTCAGAACTAAGCTTAGACCTACAAGATTTGAACTGTGATGTTAATGTGAACCTATATAATACGAATATTTTATTTCTTAGCCTTCGGTAATATAATATGCCATTCGAATGCTGCATAATATTTGAAATTATTTTGCTATTATTACAATAAAGGGGCAGAAAACATCACACCTCAATATGTTAGTAAACATTTTTATTTTTTGCCTAAAACATTTTATAAACAAAGTAAATACTAAACTAATTCGTTTATGAAAAACAGTCTCTCTCTATTCAATTATATTTATTTATTGTCGAGTGACCTCTAATTATTCTCGAATATAGAACTTGTGTTTTTTTATTTAAATCTACACAATTCAATTCTGAAAATAATATTTTTAATGAAAATATTTTAGCAGTATTTGAATATTGAAAATGAAGTTCGTAAAATTCATTATTCATTACTGCCGACCACTTGGTTGGTTAAAATACGAGAAAAAACTATTAATACTTCATAACAAGGTTATTATTGCTTTCAATTTATGAATTTAAATCTGTGGTAGAATGTTTTCATCTGTAAAAAAGTATTGATTTTACCCGGTTAACCAATGAAAAGAATTTAGGACATTCAAATATTAATATCACATTGGCAAAATTGTTTTATTTGTATATCACATATACAAAGTGTCATATTACAATAGATGTGTCTATTTTTACTATATTAATGTATAGTCACCGGGCCGGACCCACTGTAAATTACAAATTTACCAGGTCCACAACAGTTTGACTAAATTAATATATTTTGATACTTTTACGAGTCACAAAAAGTAAATGAGCTTAATTTAACATATTTTTTTTATTACAGTAGAACCTCTCATAACGAGTAATTCCCATGTGCTCCCTTAACGAGCGATATTTCGCATAAAGAATGACGCAGAGTTTTGGAAAGATCACTTTCACATCGTTGCTTGCCTCAAGATGATAGACAAGGCGTAGGAAGAGGTTACCAAGTGAACCTCACTTCAGCTTGGAAGAAGCTTTGCCAAGGAGCGTTGTCGAATGTGATTTTGAAGGGCTTGAAACAGTACCTGGGAAGTCTACTGTCAACGAAATTATATCTTTGGCCAATACCATGGGAGTGGAGGTGGATAACAACGATATTGATGAGCTCGTGAAAGAGCCTGTCAAGAGCTGACCACCGAAAAGCTTATGGCGTTGCATTGTTTTTCACAGCTAGAAGTTATGGAGGAGAGTTTGTTAGTGGAGGAGGAGAAAGTAGCAGAACAACAATCTTCTGGCGCAATAGAGAAAAGCTGAAAGCATGTGAAACATGAGTTTGTTGCATCGTACATTGAGCAGCATCACCCTAATAAGGAGGTGGCTATGCGTTTTACAAATTTATTCAATGACAATACTGTCACATTTTCACCAAACTTCGAAGCGTCGGCAAAAACAAATGTCTGCTAGTATAAAATAATTAATTATTTGTCATAAATAATAAACCAGCCGATTTTTTATCGTGTTTTGCAAATCGAAATCGCATTCCAGGTTGTTACGCTCCTTAACAATTTATAAGTATGTAATTTTATTTTAATACACGTTAAAAATATAAAAAATGTTTTTTCCGGCATGGATTGCATTTTTGTATTTTACATTGTTTTATGTGGGAAAATTTGTTTCGCTTAACGAGTATTTCACATAACAAGTAAGATTCTGGAACGAATTAAACTCGTTATGAGAGGTTCCAATGTATATTTATTTTAATCCACAAACACTCCCAATGCAGAGCATATAGCCTCGTAATGTAGTTTATATTAACATAATTATTTCAACAGGTTTGTTACTTTTCTTGCTCTACCGTTTTTTTCCGACGGGAGTCGGAAGTGATAAAAAGAGATAGGACAAGAAAAGTTGTTAGCAAACCGCTCTCGTTCCGAACCGTTTTTAGAATAGGATGGATGGCAAGGGTGAACTTAAAGACTTTATATATATTCATGTCTTTAGACAGAAATTCATAGAACGATCGCAAAACTGTCCGTACTAGATAAGTTGATCATGTGACCACGCAGACAGCCCAAAACTGTTTTTTACTCAACTGCTCAACCTCTATTTTTCGAAAGAATATGTAGTAGTGATAAGGCAACACAAGAGTAGCGGTTGGCTAATAACTATCACTACGCCTCGTTATTTAAGGATTTAAATAATAGGGGATAATTTTAAGACGTTAAAAACATCCATGCCTTCGAACAGAAATCAATAAATCGATTGAAAAAATACTGGGATCCGAACATGTGACGTCCAGCATTGAAGCTACCGACATTGACCAATGTGCGATGGACCCAACATCATTCGGAGAAAAACATTGCAACGCTTTTGTGCACAATTTAATTTATAAAACGTTTCGTACAATCGCAAAAAAAAATTTGGTTTAATAAAGTAATTTCCTATTTAAGACACTCTTTAAAAATAGGCCAGACACATAAATATTCTCCTTGATTTTGGCCGAAGCCTAAGAGTGAAAATAATCCTCTGACACATTAACTTGCACTTAGTGTAATATTAAAATTATGATAACGTCACGCCGCGGGGGTACTCCAGTGCGTTGATACGTATATCTTGATCAAAGTAATAAACTTTTATAATTTTCATGTTGGCACTTATATTAACTGCTCTAACAGTAATATAAAAGATATAAATCATTTTTTTGCTTAGAAGATGTTGGCCTTCTCGGAATTTTGCCATATTTATATTACGCACAAAATATTCTTGAATGTCTGATAATATAAAAAAAAACATTGACCGTTATCGAGTGTAAATCTAATATATAAAAATTAATGTTTGTTTGTTCGTACTTTATGCGCTCCCAGACCGCTCATCGGATTGCAATAAAACTTTGAAAAACTTTTGCGTGCACTTCCGGGAAGGTTATAGGCATAGTAAAATTAACTTTCAGTAGTCTTATATATACAAATCAATGTTTGTATGTCTGCCATACAGTTCATTTTTATAACATATGCTTGCACTTGCGCGAAGGATATAGTACAATTAACTTACAGTAGGTGGCGCGTGTGTCGTACCATAGACAATCGGCAGCAAACGTCAAACGTCAAACAGACAGAAAAAGGAAACATGCACTTCAATAAACACAATTAAAACACAAACAATTTCTTTCTTTGAGTGAAATTTTGCAACGCTTGCCGAGAACCGGCTTGTATAGCTATAAAAACAACAATAGCAAAATAAAAACAATGAAATGAAAACATTTTTTTTTATGCATCACTGGTAAGAAACTGCAAAGTCAATTTGACTATGGCTTTATAAATTACATTTAAAGTTAATTGATATTCAAACGAAAGTATATTAATTTAAATAATATAATAATATCATATTTTTTTCAACCATGTCCGCATATAGTGTGGAGCATATTGACTGCTATCGGTTTCGCTTAAGTATAAACTGTTTTACGAGAACAGGATGTTAAAATATGAGAGGGTTAAGAGTAATTGTGTAATTAGAAAAGTTAGTTAGTCGCTTAAACACGTCTCCATTTGTTTATTCGAATAGGTTATATAGGTAGATGAATGTTAAAATAATATATATTCATGCCTAAGAACATGTATTCATATTGAATAATGTGAAGGTTCAAATTCTAAAAAAATACCATCACACATTTATATATTTTATGTAAATTCTAAGCAGTATAATTATTACTTTCAAATTCAATAAAATTAGAGAATCCATTGTTGTCAGGTAGAAATAAAATATATTCATGCATTAAAAGGGGTTCAAAGCGAATTTACTCTTCGGTCGCTTCTCACTAAATTGATGCAAATTTTTATATTGAATTTGCCGAAACCTGAAAACATTCGACAGTTTCTGTAGCCATCTGGATTAGTTTGGACCCAACATAGGGAATACCTAATGACATCCTAAGTCAATTCCAAGCCTGCGTAGAACATTTAAAAACTCTTCGGCTGAGCCCAGACGAAGCGAAATACGTACAAAATAATAAATTATTATCTTACGTTTAGGTAGATATGTTAATTTGTTACCCACTTATTATTTTTAATTTTCGAAGATAGAGAGAGAAGATACAGTATAGGTCAGGAACCTAGGTGGAAAACCTTTTCTTCTCCAAAGGCCGCATTCACTTTTCTGATACGACATAAGGCCGCAGACAACATTGACTAAGGAATTTTTGGTCGGAAGCAAGAATTTAGGGTCCAGAATATGTCGCGAATTTAAGAATTAACATAAATTTACAGAATTGTTCAGAAGGCCGCAGCAGAGTAGCCAAAAGGCCGCAGGTTCCCCTCGCCTGGTATATGTGATTCTATAATTATTACAAACAATTAAAATGCCTAACACCTCTAACGTATAATTAAAAAATCATCAAAGTTTAAGTTTAAGTGGTGACTGGTGGTAATTACAAACATAATTAAAATTTGGGAAATTTTTAACAAAGTGATATAAAATGGTAAATTACTTAAGTAAATAAATTAACGAATGTTAAACATTTTAATTTTGAGTACTAATATAATCACTTATACTGTAATTTGTAAATTCTTTTCAATGTCATTTGTTGTTTACACCTTTTTATTTAAATTTAATTTTGTATAAATAGCATTGTTTATATATATATATATTGTTGACAATGCTCGCAATGAGCAAAACCGGACCTGGCCTTTTAAATAAAGTGACATAAAGTACAAAGGAATATTGTGTTTTTATTAATGTAATGCCTTTCCACCGAGCATTGACAGTGAACACCCTAAAAGTGATTGATATTTTTTCTGAATCCTGCGAAGCGTAGAGTGTCTTGATGACAAATATTTTAAATAACTATATCAATGCCATATTTAATTTAATTTAATTTAAGTGAATTGATTATATATCTCATACAATATAAAATAAAGTTTGATTACTTGTTTATTTGAAAGGTTGTGTGACAAATGTTTACACGTATTTCGTCTCTTTGAGAATCATCTCCAGACAAACTATCGTAAGGTGCTATTATTTAATTGTATATAAAAATTAATGCATTTTTGCCCAGTGTTCCAATAATGGAACATTTAGTATTTTTACTTCCACTCCATTATGCATGACGCAATAAAAATTGAAATTGCATCAGTCTCAATCAGTATACAGCTAGCAAGCGTAAGGATCGTTTCGTGTGGTATTTTTTCAGGTATAAAATTTCGCAGTGAGCAGTGTTTTTTATTTGCATCAATTACGAGCAAATTCGGGCAAAAATGGGTTTATGAAATCTAATACCGAATCTATCAAAAATGTAAAAATAAATATTTTATAACAAATATTCCGACGGCTGTTTATAGAGGGATTTAAAATTAAGGCAAAAGCAACATGAAATTTTATTCAAAAACTTTGTAGTAGATAATATAGATATCATGTTTTAATTTCATGAAATATTTGAAAAAGGGTATATATTAATATTCAATTTAGAACCCAAAAATGGTTTAATTGTTTTAAACGGATGGTGTATTTAATTCGTATCATATGGTCCCATTTGAAATGATAACAACTCTTAGAAATTGATTTAAACTGTTAATACAAACCATTCAGGAACAGATACCAATGAAAACGAAAAATTTATATTATGACTATTGAAAACAGATAATTTTCTACATTAATTTGAGCAATTTAACTAGACGCGTGATTAAGTTTTAAATATGTGAAAGTTATCAATATTTTTTTGTGATTTTTAGAGTCAGAATATGTCGCAAAGTAAAAAGTAAGAAAAAAATTAAAAAATCGTTGGAATAATTTTAATTTAACAAAATTAATAATAATCATAAAAATACTAATTATAATATTCTTTCGTACAAAAATTAAGAAACATATACATTTTAAAAAAAGCTCATCTATTAAAAATTTACAGATAACTGCTTTAAATTGAATAGGTTTTTTTATAAAATACTGTTTATCCACAGAAATAAATGTTCATACTGTTGTCAGAGAGCTTGTACCAAAAATGTTGTATTGAGATGCTATGCAATATTGTGTTATATTTTAAAACGTTTTAGAGTTGTTTATTTAAAATAAAAATAGATTTTGCTCTTTAAGACAGATATCTCACCACAGCACAATTTGAATGAAAAGAATAACAAAGAAAATTATTAACGGAAAATAAATCTTTCTAGAAAAAATAAAACGTCTATTTTTTAATGTCCTATTACAGTTCTCAGGCGACGATATTATATATTTTTCAAATTATATTATTCAATACAGTAGCTCTTACTATTTTTTTTTTATGTAATACGACATAATTAATGAAACACATTCGCAATAATAATTAATTAATCACAAAACCCAGTTCAGAGACTATAATCAATGAGGTTGTTTGCTTAATTCTTATTAGCACAGACTTTTAATTTAAAGTAAATATCCGCAGTAAATTCGTTTTAAACACGAGCTTTTACGCTACGTAGGGGTTGGTTACCACACAGGTACTCACCGGGGAGTCCCTATATGTACCCAGCGGGTACATTTGTCGGTACCTTTGCTTATTATTCGAATACGAATGTCAAACGACGAGGGTATTCAATAAACGCGTTTTAGGAGACGCTTCTAATGACAAACCTGCCAGTGACGGTGAAGTTATAATTAAAAATCCATTCATGAATAAATAAACTAATATGTGGATAAAAAATATGAATGCAAAAGTATTATAAAGGGTCCGCCATCTAACATTTTTTTTTTTAAATAGTTCTTTTTTCGTGAATGGTAACACTTAGCTCATGACAGATAATTAGTTTTATCCTTCCGCTGAACGAATATAACGGTTGTGTATACGCTTGACCAACGCTGGGAAATATTGCGACATTACTTTGAAAATCATGGTAATGTTGCAGAATGTGTGCGAAAATTGCGTACGGATTTTGGAAGAAAAGAAGCACCGTCAGCTCCGTATGTTCGTTATCTTGTGAAGAAAGTGAAAGAAACTGGCATCCTCATCAATAAACCAAAGCGTGAAAAGCCAAAAACAGTGCGTACACCCGAGAATATTGCTGCTGTGGCAGAAAGTGTGCGTGAAGCGCCATCAACATCAATTCACCGTCGTTCTCAAGAATTGAACATTTCGGAGACATCATTGAGACGAATTTTGCATAAAGACCTTGGTATGACGCCATACAAAGTCCAATTGGCTCAGGAGTTGAAGCCAACTGACCATCCAATGCGTTTTCGCTTTGCTAAGTGGGCCTGCGATCGACTTACAGAAGATGCCGATTTTGCCAAAAAAATCATCTTTTCAGATGAAGCTCATTTTGATCTTGGCGGGTATGTAAACAAGCAAAATTGTCGCATTTGGGGCACAGAAAACCCGCACGCATACATTGAAAAGCCGATACACCCAAAACGAGTCACTGTTTGGTGCGGATTTTGGTCCAGAGGCATAATTGGGCCATTTTTCTTCGAAAATGAGCAAGGAGTGGCCGTTACAGTCAATGGCGATCGTTATCGGGCCATGTTGAACAAATTTTTGTTCACAAAAATTGAAGAGGAGGATATTGGCAACATTTGGTTTCAACAGGACGGCGCTACGTGCCACACAGCCGAAGCTACACTCGATGTTTTGCGCCCTGTTTTTGAAGATCGCATTATCAGCCGCAGAGCTGATGTCGTTTGGCCACCTCGGAGCTGTGATTTGACACCGCTGGACTATTATTTGTGGGGTGCCGTCAAAGATAAGTGTTACGCCGACAAGCCAGAGACAATTGACGCTTTAAAGGACAATATTCGTGAAGCCATTGGTGAAATACAGCTGCACACAATCGATAATGTGCTTAAAAATTGAACCGATCGTGTAGGCTACTGCATGGCCAGCCGAGGCAGCCATTTGAATGAAATTATTTTCCATTATTAACCGGAAGGATTGTACTTTCAAATAAAAAAAGAAATTTGAGAAAATATTCAGTAGTATTTTTTTTATTGCATTTTCAAAAAAAAAAAGTTATTTGGCGGACCCTTTAGTTTTGAGCCAACTTTATTATCATTTTCGATAGTGTGTTACATATGCTTCCTTAGTATCAATTTAACTCATTTTCTTACTACAATAGTATCAACTTTTTTGAAACCTCACTAGCGTTGCATCGTACCACGATTAGCGGTGGGCTGCCAATACGTTCGATTCGCGGTGTTCTGGGGAAGGAGTAGATTTTTTTTATCAATCTTAAGCAATTATATGCAGTATTTAAGCAATCGATCGATTGTTAACAATATGTAATGTAAATGGCTAAAAATGTACTAGGTACTGTGTGTACTTAAGCTGTGGTAGATAATATACAGGTCAGAAATTGCAGTTATGTACTAATTTTATCTGAGAATATTTTTTTCGCTTAAATTGACAAAGGGAGGGCACGCACGAGCCTCTCCAAACCCCTTTCAGCCCACCCCTGACCGCGATGTCAAAAATCACTTCAGTTCTCACAATGTTAAGCATACAGCCTTCTTATGGAGGTATTTCAACAGAAGTTTTTCTGCGCAAACTGCTTATTGTTCAGTTACTCAACCTTTGTTTGTATGGAAGAGAGTAGGGATAGAAAGTATAGGGTTAAGACACGACTAATAGTTAGACGTTATTGAACAGAAATCGATAACACGATTGAAAAAATGCTGTTCGTAATAAAAGATGTAACTTCAATTTATTTTGTATAAATAGCACTGTTTATATGTTTTTCTTATCAGTTGATAATGCTCGCGATGACCGAAACCGGTCCTGATATTTATATTTTATGTGGAAAAAGCACTAAAAATCTTTTATTATTTTTATTATGTAGTTATGTTACTGGTTCGGTGGAGTAATAATTATGAACAAAATAATAAAAAAAAATGTTTGATAGTATTCGTCTATAATAAATATCCAAAACGCTTCACCGAGAGCTCTTTCTATATTCTACACGTTAAGCATACTTGATGTTTGAATGAAATGTAATCCTTTTTATAAAGTTGGCTGGGAAAACTTGAATCCCTCATTGATTGGCAGGACGCTACTGATGCAAATTGAAAGAGATTCTGGAGCGGCTGACGTGCAATATGGACTTAATTGAAACTGAAATGGGAATCGTACTCCGGTATACTGTCCAAGAACTCGCAGCCACTAGCAAATCAAAGCTGCCAATATCAATTGCTGTATAACAGATAATATTTCACGAGCGGAATATTACGTCAAATATATCTTGAAACTACGCTATATTTATTTATTTGTACATAATATACATTAACAAAGAAATATAAATTGAAGTGTCTTTAAACCATTTTATAAACAATCATAAAAAAATATTTATTGAATTGGCATTTCCTTGGTAGAACTCCATTATAGTAGAGTAAAAATAGCAACGTATTTTTTTCTACAGTTTTTATATAAATATAAAAACTGTAGAACTAAATACGTTGCTATTTTTACCTTATTATTAATCATGAAAATGTCTTTGATAGATTCGGCGGTAATTTGTGGAAGTTTATTTTTAACTTTTCCGGTTCTAAGCTCAAGAAATGCGACCTCAATTCACACGTTTTCTTAAATATCTATTTTAATATGGGTGATACAATGTTTATAATTAAGGTTTTCTCATATCATATTTGGACCTTTTGTAGTTTATATAAATACGCGATAATGCGAAAACACGACAAGCGATCGTTCGTAAGATAGCTGGGTTAAACTCGTCAGCTGCAAATTCATATTTGTACTGGGATGACGTCTTTTTTACGCGCAACTTAAAATATGATTATTTATTAAAAAACCACGGATTTCTATTAAAAAAAATGTATGAGGAATGATGCAGAAAGATATTTTAAAGCCCTTAGGGTATTTTTTTTGTAATTCATAATAATAAGGCCAATAATGAGGAAACCACTGGGGTCCCTAAACGACCCCCATCGGATGAGAAGTATTTTGATGAGAAGAATCTGCAATCACCAAGAGAAATTATAGGTGGTGAAACAAAACTCTGCAGAGCCGAATATAAAGCAATTTGCTGGTAATGCACGATAAAGCAGGATTTATTAATTACTAATTAATGGACTATTATTCTGCAGACGATTGATGGCGACATATTGAAATGGCCAGTCTCTGTGTGCAAATGATGTGTGTGCGGTAGCATTTTATATGACCGCAAATGTAAATTGATAAGGGTGTGACCAAGTAGGACAAACTGTTTATTTAGTGTGGATCACAACCTTTATCTAATAGAACTTTCAGACTTGGTCAAGCAATGGCGCTCGACACATCATTTTTTTTACACAGATTTTAAATGAAATAAATTTGCATAAACATATTCAAACAGATTATTACTAACTTGAAAACTTATAAATAACACAAGATTTTAAGAGTCAACATAATATGCTTTTGCTTCTAAAAGTATAAAAATATAATCAACTCGAGGAGAAAAAAATCACGTGCACTTTTGTTCATAATTAGGTCACAAATGCCGAGCATTAATATTAAATAATTTTCGGTTTAAAATTAAATGACCGTTATTCAAATGTTTTTTTACTATATCCGCTCACAATGTGGAGAATATTAAATTTAAATGGGGCTTATTTCAACATAAGTGTTTCTACGCGAACTGCTTGTAACTCAGTTGCTCAAAATCTCTCTTTTTCCAAAGAGAGTAGGAATAGAAGGAGAGAACTAGGACACACCACTAATTTTGTTAATCGATCGTGCTTTACCTTGTTTTTCGATAATATGGGTGGGGGGGGAGAGTTCAAGACATCACACAAATGTATGCATTCGAACAGAAATCAATAAATATATTTTTTAAACTTTTCATTCCGTGATTCAAACCCGTGACCGTGACGTAACCGACGCAAAAAACGTTGACCATTCGACCACGCAGATAGCTAAGGACTTTTTTTTATTAATTTATTTTTCAAATATTTTAAGCCTACTAGTTGTTAGTCAGTCGCTTAATCTTATTTCTCAATCGACGTTACGCAAATATTATAATTGGGCAAAGAAAGACACGTTGTTAACATATGTATATGTTTGTGTCCACATGATATCTAGTGCTCTACAAAAATAAAAACATTCAAAGTACACAATAATTTAAAATTTATTATTGCAATATGTTTTGAATTCGAGCTCGTGTTCAGGAAACTGTATAAGTATCCAAAGCATAATATATTACCACTCGGCTATGGAGAAGTCACATGTAAAATTTTCCCATCATAAAAGTGTCGTTTCATCTTTATGTCACAACAACCGTAATATAAAAAATAATATTACTTAATTCTATAAAAAAAAAAAATGATATAAGAGACATATTATGGGAAGTAGTCGTTACTAATTTATAACTAATAAACCTTATATGGACCTACGTAAATATGATTTTTCTAATCACTTACAATCACCGAAGGTTGACCACTCATTTTGTGGAAAGACATTGATTAAGCCGGCGACACACTAGGGAGCGTCTGAGTAATTGCTTTTGGACCTGTGGTTCCCAAAGGATGTGTCGTCATGACAATGTTTGAAACTGTATATTAAATAATACTTTATGTAATACCTATTGACGATGACTATTGATAGAAATGAGTCTTACTTGTATAGCAAAACTCATAATCTATATATTAATAGTCGATAATGTCCGTCTGTCTGTCTATCTGTCTGTCGGTCCCCGATTTATTTTTCACGCCAGTAAATTTTCTGACTACTTAAAAATGCAAAAAAATCCCCCCGTTGAGGTCAACGGGCTTACAGCTTGTATCCTATTAATAACATTGAGAAACAAAAACAAAAAGAGACGATAAAAATTCATTTTTAATATGAAAAAAAACATTCGATAACTTTGTTATTCCACTGATTGTGTTACAAATTGTAAAACGTGTTTTTCACTTTTTTAAAAAGCATCTTCAAACAAATCCACAAGAGATATAGATTGTTTGATAATGCCTCTCAAAGAGCCAAATCACATGTCACAAGTTGTAACACAATCAATGAAAAAGCGAAGGTATCATATTATTTTTTTTACTTTTATATTTTCTTTTTCATTTTTCGCATTTAATTAAAAAATCGTTAAATTATATAACATTTGTATTCTATTTACTCTACCAAATCTCTTCAAAAGGTCGTAAAACAAAATAAAATAACAAACAAGTTCTTTTACTTTCTACACTATTTTAATATGAGGCCAAACAAAGTATTTAATTGTTAGGCGAATTCTTAATTGGGCCTCCAATTCTCCAGGATTCCGTCCAATTTGTGATTCTTAAATCCCGGGATTTCGGTAATAAGGACGAGAACAACGATATTCTCGAAAAAAATTTTCGAAATTCGCTAGCCAAAAAATGTCGCAATTTTTTTCATTTTAGCAATTCGGTAAATTTCAAAAAGGTTTTGCACCTTCTCGTTTTGGCAATTCCGTAAATTTCTCGGTTTTTGAAATTGGAAATTCGAGTCTCAAATTTTTCATTTTAGTTAATTCGTAAATTTCCAGGATGTCAAAATCACCAAGCAAAAGTTTCTCAATCCTGAATTTCTACACGGTTTTCTGGTGAATGTTTTATCTTGGTATCACAAAAAAGATCCGGGATTGGATTCCCTAATTCTAAAACAATAAATGAAAAAAAAGAAAAACAATATCCGCAATAGAAGGGAAAAAAGCTCATGAAAATTAAACATTTACCAAAGTGACAAAGTCATAATTATTATTTGACAATTATTATGACTTTGTAATACTAAGAATATTCGCAAAGAAAATTTCAATAAAATTTAAAGTAACATCCCGATTGAAAAAGCTTCAATATTAATATTTAAGTCTAAGCAAATTTCCTTACTAGAGGAAATTAAAATCATTTTATAAACTACAAGGCAAACTCCTTCAAAGTATGTGTAGATTCTCAATCAGCCATTCCTGTTTTTTATTAACCTCTTCCAGTTGACAACGCTAGTTACTGGCGTGAAAAATATTATTTATTTTAATTATCTAATTTCAAACATTAAATTATATTTTCGATGGATTCGACGGTTATTTTTAATATTAAAATAAATTTGATATTCCTCTTCTGTTACAAAACGTGTCACGTTTTTTGCCTCTTTGATAAGCATCATCAGATATAACATTGCATGGTTATAAATAAACTAAAAATTGATTGATTAATTAATAAAAGTCGAGGTTTTGTTCTGTACTACTGGACGCAGGAAATGAGTTAAATAATAAAAAAAACTTTGATAGTAATAATTATAAATTAATTACATACATTAGGTTTGGTACCTCATATAAATAATTTAATAAAATTATATGCAATTTTTAACGTAACAACTTCTACTGAACTTTTTTAAAAGTTAGTTTGTAAAACACAATGTTTTTGACTGTTTGAAGTTTATGCTAAGGCAATCAAAACTCAAGTATTTCCCTGCCAACATTCATATAATTGAACGAAATTAAGCTTACCCAAATATTAGGATTGCTCTAGAGAGCGGATCATAAAGTCATAGGTCAATTGGTCAGCCAAAACTTGTAAGGCAGCCGATGATGCCAGATCGAATACATATTTTTGGAAGAGGCAAAAACCTGCCGATGGTTTTTGTGCTAACATTGGTGATGATTGACAAGACTCTGATGTTCAATTCAGATTTTTGACTTCGATTACAATGTGCTATTATTAAAATGGTAATAATGTATTATATGGTACAGTCAAAGTAAACACTTAGTCAATATTTACATTACCCACACAGGCGTAGAATTTCAGAAACTTAAAAATAATCACGCACACACTCATGGTGTTGCCAACCACTTCCCTCTGCTGCAATTACGCAGTTGTTGTCTTTGACTTTCATCTAACAATTCTCACAATTTCAACGTCTTGTTGGTTTTTGCGTCCTCTTTTCATTCCAACATATCTAACCTAAAATAATTCGTAATGCTTTTCTTTTAATTTGACTAGTGCTTGTCATTATACTAAAATAAACTAAGCCGTAATATCATTTCTACTCTGTTTTCTGCTGTTGTCTGTGAGTTTTTACGCTTAATTATTTATTAATACTGGTCAAAATTGAATGTCAAAAATTGTAATCGTGTAAGCTTCAACATGATCTGCTGTGAATGAATACATTTTATAAGAATAAAGATCATAATAAAGGCATTAAGGACAAACATAAATGAATATGCAAAAATGTTTAATGTGACACATTTCTGCATACTTACTTTTTTTTTACTTTGTGTCTTTTTTATATCTTGCATTCATATATACAAATACAACCAATAAAACCTGACCTTAAAAAAAATTAACAGTTTCCATTATCAAGAAGCACTTTTGCTAGTTATTTTATTTTATTTAGATATGATAAACACACAATGTATATCCCTTTCAATTGTAATAAAACTTCCATATAATAATTTAAGCATGTAGAAATAAGAAGTATTGATAGCTGAAAAGTGTTAAGTTATTTATAGGTTTCTGCCAGTAATAACTACCAACGAAATTTACTTAGTTGGTTTTACTTTTTTAAATATCTAAATAAATAGATTTAATATGAGTGAGGTTGTTTTTTAGACAATATAGCACGCTCAATTTCATCGATCTGCATTCATTACTTAAAACACCCAATTGTTGACTAAATGTTTTTAGTAAATCAACGATTTTACTACGTTTTTTTTTCTGCGTGAAAATTTGAAACTAGTAGCGTAAATTTTGTACCTTATATATTATTATAATCCACAGCTGCATTTTTCCAAATGGTGTTTTCAGCTTAAGACTAAGGCTTAAACTAATAAGTTTTAAAGTTAAAAACATTTTATCTTGGAAACTTTATGAGTACGTTTATATTCGGAGGAAAGTTAGATATGTTTTTCAAATATGTGCTTTTCTATAAAAGTTGACTATATTTTTTTATGGGATCAAATACCAAAACCTTATTACTTCTTATTTTCCATTGGATTTTTTTATAGAAGGTAATTTACCCTGCAACAAGATACAGTAATGCGTTTTATATTCAATTTATTCACAAAAAATACTTTGAAGGTTCCGTTTCGTTGTAAATCATATTATAAAAGGGTTAAGCAATGAAATATAATTGGGAAACGCTGTTCTACAGGACCCGTTTTGACTTGCGAATAAAATTTTACGATTAGTGTAGCTTATTTGGGAAGCTAGTCGTGAATCATGGTGATTAAATGAAATTTGTTTTGGCATATTAGTGTTTTCAGATGATAACCAACTAATGAGTTATGAAATGGCATTAATATTTCCTACTAATTTGAAAAATAATATTGAGCATCGGCTTAACGTTTCATTGCTGAAATCAGTAAATTGCTCAAAAACGAATGTTTAAGAATGTATGTAATTTTAAGTTTTATAAATGGTTATCTTTTAATCTATGTTCGCTCTCTATGTGAAGCATATGGCCAACTAATGAAGGTATCTCAACAAAAGCTTTTTTTCTCCGAGAACTGTTTGTTATTCAGTCACTCAACCTCTCTTTTTAGGTTTTAAAGGGATAGGTATATATATAAATCGTTTCCAATACGTCCCGTTATTTAAGAGCAAGAAAGGTGGAAGTAAATTTTTAGATATCACAAATACCTTTGCCTTCAAACAAAAATTGACCCGTTTTATGAAGGGAAGTATACAGAATGTTAATTAATGCATGTGGAGTCCCCGTGAACCGGCTTCACTAAAGGTTTCTTACCTCTGTACCCTTCCGTCTGCAACGATGGTAAAGTAATACAACTTTAAAAAATATTAGCGATGAAAGAGACTCGAAGAACTTTGACGCTAACGTGTCTTGGTACTTAAAGCTCCATAAATTTGATATCTAAAAAAAATGCATTCAAACAAAAATCGACAAATCAATTGAGAATAAAAGTGTCAGGCCCATGGTGAAGCGGTCAACGTCGTTGGCTTCCGTGACGGATCTCAGGGGCTCGAATCCTAGTACGAACTAAGTTTATGAATTAAGCTTGTTGTTGTGTCTTAATTTTAACATTTTTTTAATGAATAAATAAAGTAAAATATATGGAAAATATTTACTTTGAAATAAATTATGTAAAAAAGTATTCAACTTTTGATTTTTTAACAAGTGACTAATTTGATATAATATATTACAAAACATAAAGCTCGCTAAGTGACTTCCCGCATACACTTGCCAATACATAATCCTGCACAATACAAAAGATTCAAGTGATAGGTTTTTATACATATAGAAAATGCGAACTAAAAGAATTCTCATGGTATATAATATATTATGAACGTGCTTTTTTTATATTCATGTATTCGTGAACTTACAACAAATGTTTCGTTGCCAAAAAAACAACGAGAACCGAATTATTAAACAATACTTTTAGAAATGCTTAAGAAATTATTTTTTTATGGTATTGAAAGTTAATTTTAAATGAAGGTTTTGAACGAAAGTTGAAAGTAAACATTATATCTAATTTAAACAAAATATCTTTTTGTGAATCATGTTTCTTTTCTGCTATATTACTCACAAAAAAATGGTTATGGCATTGTAATTGACAATAATTACAATTATTTATCAGGGCTTTGGAGTCGAAGTCAGAGTCGTGGAGTCAGACTGTTTTGACCATCGCCGTGCATGAAAAAAAAATAGCTCTGAATCTTTCTATAAATAATTGTATATTCAAATTGCTAGACATATTCAAATAATTTAAAGTCATGTTTTAAGCTATAGTCGCAGTGGAGTCAGATTCATCTTATTTCTTCGCCGACTTCTTGCTAGTATATCGACGATATTATTCTACATATTTCGATGTACGTCTTCATACTTTTCGAGCGCTAGAAAATTTGTGATTAAATTTTGTATGGGAAAAAACCGTCAGAGCGTGATTCCCCTTTTCTTCTTTCTCCTTGCAACACAACATATTGAATGAATTCCAGAATGTCGAATATTAATTTCTGGAATCCTGATCCCTTAATGCTTCGATAAATACATTTTTATTAGATTACATTCCGTGAACACATTTTATTTCGTATTCGAATTCAATATACGTATATAATTTTCAGCCAATGATTAACCACCTTTATCATCATAATTCACAGGAGAATACTTCTTACAAAAAGCTTTAAGTAGAAAATCTTTCTGAAAATTCTAGAATTAAATTCTGGAAAGTGAAAACGTTGTTTTTTTCCAAGGTATTTGACATTACGTATGTTTTTCACTTCGTATAGAATTTGATTGACATGTAAAGGTATTTAAAAACATTCAAGAAAATGCTAGTTTGCTGTAACGTCATTTTTTTTAAATATTCAATTTAAAAAAAATAACACGGGAAGCTCAATTTTACGTGTTTTGTTTTTTTTTTAAATTAATGCTATGGGTGATTTTTATCAACGAATTTGAGAGTGACAGTTTTTTTTGTTGCACTCAATACACATTTTTTTGGTTTTAAATTGTTTTTATAAATATTAAAGTTTAATTTATCAATAAAAAATGCTAACTTGTTGCACTATTCTGTATAAAAAAGTGGAATAAGCAATGAAAATAATTACAAATAAACAAAACCATTCTTCTTTAAATTCTCCTTCCATAAATATTTCATATTACGACTTCCATAAGACTTACTGAAACAATTCTTAGAATTTATAATTGAATTCTACGTTTCAAAGCAATTTTATTTTAATTTATTGTTTACTGACCATAGTTTCTACGGCATATAAAAAATCACATTTATTCTTTTATTACGCCATCTTTTATATTTAAAATTGAAATAGAAAAAAAACAACTGAATAAGCCAAATTGAACGCTAAATATAAATTATTTTCTAAGTGTAAACATATAACCAATAATAACTTATAATGTACAAAAAAATAAAGACATAACTAAAATGCTCAAAGTATTTTTTGCAACAACAAAAAATTCAGGACCGTGTAAAATATATTTTTCGTAGAAATCCTAGACGCAGGCGCCAAATAAAATATATTACCCTATTTTTACCATTTGCTTAAAATGCAAATAGCACCTTTTATGTTTAGTATGTCGGTGAAATAGTCTTGTGATTTACTATTTTCAACGCGCAGTTGTGTTGGGTACAAAACTTGCACGTGCGACCATAAATAGTATACCAGTGGGAATATAACATATTGCAATTTTATACAAGCTGTAGACATGCAATACCAAGCATCAGTAGGAAATCTCTATAACAATTGTCATCATCCTACTAGTATTATAAATTATAGATATCAGTTGATAATGCTCGTCATCATTCACGAGAAAAACTTGATGATAATTTTTGTATTGTAAGTCACTCGAGTTAAACTCGAGGTAAATTGACATTACAAACACCCATGTCTTACGTCTCAAATTTAAATTTGACATTGACCTTACTGAGAATCGAACACAGACCCACATGTTTAGTAGAGCAAGCTCTAACCAACTAGAGCAGGGGTTAAAAATCTTTTTTGACATTAAAGCGCAATCTAAAATATTGGCAGGGCGGCGAGCACCACATTTTTTCAAAATCTCAAAACCCAGGAATTTACCGATTTGCCCAAAATATCACCGTTTTTTTTAGCTCACCGAGGAATTTGAAAATCTCAAAATAGTTGTCGGGCGCATCGGAATCGGTCGGCGGGTGCGATGGCACCCGCGGGCACGGGGTTGGTAACCTCTGAACTAGACCAAAGGTACCCAACCTTTTTTACCCTGGGATCGACTTTTCAATCTAAATTTTTCTCGCGATTTACTTCTAACATGTTTTTTCCCTTCGTCAAACTTAGAAATGTTTGTTTTAAATACGAAATACATATCATTTGATAGGCGTGTGCTTACAAAATAATTCAATTTTAGTATATTTTATGTTTAAATTATATATTTTTTCAAAATTAACGGAAGCTTTCGGTATTGTCCGGTTGATCGCGATTTACCGGTTGGGCATTCCTGGTCTAGACCACAGCGGGCTTAGATTGATATAAATATTTCAAAAATGTCACCCTTTTTAAAATACAGTGGAAACCTCAATAACACTACCCCGAATAACGCGCTGGCTTGAAATATTTTACGCAAATCCCCCAATTGAACGATTGCATTCCATTGTCGTTGCTACGAGATGGTCGTCTGTGCAGTGCATACAGTAAAATGTTGGCTAGCGTCTGTGTATTCAATACGCGCCAGGCTATACACGCATAACCTGCGACTGTCCATGTGTTGGATTTTGGCGCGCTTTGCATTTTATCACTAAATATTTCGTCCATATTTTTTTTTTGCAAAACTAAGGGAAATCTTAGTTATGCATTTTTTGCGGAAAAAACAAAATCCCTAATTTTGTAAGAGATTCACTCCTCCAATTACACTACTCCAAATTACACGGTCCTGACTTTGATATAAATGGGAGTTTTACTGTTATATTATATAAGAAAAATATATACATTTCTTTTTGGCAAAAGCAACAAAAAATATACATATTTGGTTGAAAATCATCGCGTTCTATTTCCACAGAAAAATAATATACATTTATTTATGTACGCGCTTTTTATTTGATAATAGAATATGTTAAGCTTTGCCGAATGCATGATACGAGGAATCGCACACGCATGTCAAAACATCGCAGAGTGATTTGTGGCAACCCTTTTAGGGGCGAGTTTTTCGCTACACGTTTCGCTGGGCGTCGCTTCTTGCGCTGGCGTCGACTGGTGTAGCCACGGCAACGCAACGTCGTTATGACGCGTGACCGGGCAATATATGGGTGTACACAATACGGAAATTGGAGCTCCTCAAACTACTGGAATGACATTTCGAGTAATTTACAGACCCTACGCCTCAATTAAATATTGGACCCGTGTATTCGATGTAATTTATTAGATTGCCTGCTATCAATGTAGGAAAATACACATAGATCAAATATAAGGTCAAATTAATAAAAACACAATACAGTGGAACCCCCAATTACACTATCCCGAATTACGCGCTGGCTTGAAATATTCACCGCAAATCCCTCGATTGCACGGTCGCAATCCATTGTCGTTACTAACAGACGGTCGTCTGTGCTGTGCATACAGTTAAATGTTGGCTAGCGTCTGTGTATTAAACACGTCCCAGGCTATACACGCATAGCTGGGCGTCTGTCTGTGTGCGGGATATTTACTACTACAAAAAATTAATATTTCGTCCATATTTTTTTTTTTGCAAAACTAAGGGAAAAACCAAATCCCTAATTTTGTATGAGATTCACACCTTCAATTACACTACCCCCAATTACACGGTCCCGACTATAATGTAAATGGGGGTTTTACTGTATTTCTTTGTAGAGCTATTTATACAAAAATAAATTGAAAAGAAAGGGTGTAAACAACAATTGACATTGAAATATATACAGTGCACTAAAGTACAAAGGTAAATTGTGTTTTTATTAATATAATGTTTTTCCAGTTTCCACCAATTATGGACAGTGAACACCCTAAAAGTGAATAGATCAAATTTTTGACGATACAAAAAAAGATGATTCTAAGGCAGGGTTTTTAAGTTTTTAGCTCTTGGGTGGCACTGCTGAAATTGAATCACTTATAAAATATGGCGACAGCGGTGGGCTGTCAATACGTTAACAAGGTGCTCGCCTAATCGAATGTTTTTAAACCGATATTTTGGTATTGAAAATAAATCAAAATCACATTTCTTTTAAAAACCGTTCGCGATGAATTGAAATATTTAAAATTCGCTTAGAGATATATCAATATCGACAGGCTTAAGAATTGATGATACTTTCAACGATGCATTATTGCGTATGAAAATACACCGAAAACGATTATGGTATATTTTAATGGGTGTTTTTTTTATATATAAGCCATCAAAATACCTATTTTGTTTTACTTTATTTAAACTTTTTTTTTATAATACTGGTATAAATATGGACACAGCGATTAATTTTTACTAATTTATTGAATATGATCAGGACCGATTTCGCTCATTACGAACAATTTCGAAACCCAGGAACTTGCGCTTTTTTTTAAATTCCTCAATCCCGGAATCCCGGGATTTCGAGATCACAAAATTGGACGGGATCCCGGGATTGGAAACTCCAGTATATACTCATCGAATTTGAATTATTTATATTCTGTACATTTCCATGAATTTTGTCGATAACGACCCGGGTTTCGCCTTTCGGCATCTTCTGGTTTTATCTAGTGCATTCGTACACTAGATAAAACCAGAATCTTTTATCTATAGCATTCGTGCACTAGATAAAACCCGGGTCGTTATCGACAAAATTTATGGAAGTGCACAGAACATTCAAATTTAATGTCAAATTCAAATTTGACATTAAATTTCCAGTAAGCGAATTCATTCAGCTGAAATTCTAAATTATATAATCAGTTGAAAATGCTCGTCATGGGTGAAACCAATCCTGATTTTATTAAATAAATGATATATTAGTACAAAACAGTATTTTATTTTTTAAATATAATGCCAGTGAAGTATTATAGTCACTGAACACTTCAAAAGTGAGATTCATCATTTTACATCCACTGATAATAAAGTATTACTGGGAAGTTTGAAGGATAAAGATGATCATTGTATGGGAATGGAACTAGATGATTCTTTAGTTTGAGAAAACAGTTTGACCCAAAACTTTGCAAAGAAAAGCACTTTCCACATTGCCTTGTCAGACCGATATTAAAATACAATTGCGTATTTATTGTTGTTTAAATACATATTTACTAAACTTGAATGGTTCAAATAATGTACACTCCCACAGATTTTGTCACTAACGACCCAGGTTTCGCCTTTTGGCATCTTCAGGCGTTCAAATGCACGGATTAACTTGAACTGACGCTTAGTAAATGAATGTTTCGTGTATATATAATAAATAAATGTATCACTGAGTCTAAAGCCATTGCTGGCGAAAAAGACAAGCTCATGGGAATGCCCAAATCTTTGGGCACGAAACATTCATTTACTAAGCGTCAGTTCAAGTTCATCCGTGCATTTTAACGCCTGATGATGCCAAAAGGTGAAACACCGGTCATTAGTGACAAAATCTGTGGGAGTGTACACAATTTGAACGATTCAAATTTAATATTGAAATTCCACCAAGCACCTTCAGTCGAAATCTTAAATTTAAAAAAATATATATTTACTATACATCGCCACAGTTTACGAGCCACTGCCGAATATTTTTCGGGGAATATTACTTTTTGGCTTATTAATTATAATAAGGAATAAATATTTCTAAGGGGACGACATTATTATATCAAGAGATATTATGTATGCCACCAGAAAATAATCATATTTCACAAAATAAATAGGCAACATGAGAATGTCATAAATTATTCATAATTCTGATCATAAATCAACTTAGTTTACTGTATTATTGACTAAATAAACAGAAGAAAAAGACAGTGAGAAAGTTTTTACTTTAGTTGGCGTTCAAATGTTACTAAACTTTATATTATTTTCTAAGTAATTCGTGCTTCCTATGTTTGTATTATATTACTTAAAGAAAATGGACAACTGTTAATTAATATAATATAACATCAAAAATTAACAACCGATATCTCCTGTTTCCAAAATTAGTGGTAAACTACGACTTTGTGTTTCACGCTTAAATAATTAGATTATTTTTTTCAAGTATTGTATTTTAGGTTGCCGACAATATGCTAAAATTGGACATATGAAAAATGCACTCACATTGGTTTATGTTGAAATATATTTGTTTTGTTTACATTTGTCGGGTTTTAAAAGTTATATACTATAAAAATAATATTGTTATATTATTTGAAATGACTTACAGTACATGGTGTAAGTATTTTTTTTTTTGTTAATTTTTGACAAAATACGGACTTGTCGGTTTTTGCTTTTAAATAGTTCGAAATATTTTACTCTCATTTTTTTTTAAATTGTAAGATTTAGTTTTTCCTATAGGTATATGGTATACAAAAAAGCTATGTGTCGATGTCGGGTCCTGTGGCGCAACGGTTAACGTTGTTGGTTTCCATTCCGGACACGGGTTTGAGTCCCAATACGAGCAGAATTTTTAAATCGATTTCTGTTCGAAGGCATGGGTTTTTTGTGATCTCTAAAAATTCCATCTACCATTTCCGATCTTTTAATAAATGGGTATAGTGAGAGTGATTAGTTAACCGCTAGTCCTGTCCTAGCCTATTTCTTCTAGTAACAAATAGTTCTCACAGAAAAACTTCTGTTACGGTACCTCCATTAGGAGGCCACATTCTCCACATTGGGAGCGGACATAGATAAAAAAAAACTGTGTCGAAAGTCAATTAAAAAAAAATTAAATGTTTAAAATGAAGAAAGCATTTAAATTAAAAGCCTTTAGCCGTCACTCATTATGTTAAATTTCATTCGGTAATCTTAGTCCTGCTGTTAAATATGATGTTTTTACATCAGGATTTTTCATATCCGATATTCTAAACAATTTTTTTCATAAAAATAATAGTTTTGATGTAGTTAGTAATAAATAAAATAAAATATAACTTATAAAATTATACAATAGTCTCACATGAAATATGTACAATAATAATATAATTATTCCAGTAGTGGCTTAAGTTAATGGCGCCTGTGATCGTTAAATTTATATTTAAGGGCATATCCAACCATAAAATATTCACCACTAAACAGCGCTAACGACATCTGTTTGGCATTATTACAAACAACTGAAAGCAAATTATTATTAAGGACATTAAATAGATTACGGATAGTATAATGTTTTCTAAATATTTACGAATGTTTTGCAGCAATGAATTAAGGACATCGAATTAAACATGCAAATGAAACTGTTGATTTATTCAACGACCTTTACTTCCCAAAATGGACGATACTGGAAAAAAGTATATTTAAATTTTAATAATATTGCTGTAAATTTATATCGGTTTGTATTAATTTATCTGGTAAGTATTTAAATACAATTTTGAACATTATTTAATATTAGATATTCAGTATTCATATATTCATTCACCTATAGAATCTACTCATTGTAACTGGGGGATTCTGGCATGTCATTGGAGGATACAAAGCAATTGGCAGGAGACAAAGAGACATTGAGATGTCGCTGGGCTATCATATGCTCCACATAGAGAGCGACTATGGTCAAAGAAGAAGAAGAAAGAAGAATTTTAAAATTTCAATTGGCATACAATGTCACTTCGTAAATGTATTAAAATATGCAAAAAGAAAACAATGTACAAAGCCTTTTACAGTTATAAAAGAAAAATAAATATTTTTTATCATTAATAAAAAGTAAATTTATGAAAAAGATATTAGAATAAAACGAATTTTATTTTGTAGAAAAAATAAGATTTATTCATTTTTTAATTCACCAATTCGTAAACTATACAAAAAAGATTTTTACTAAAGTAAACAGCCCTATTTGCTTAGTCCACTCCTCAGTGGAGTGATCAGTGTCAATTACCTTCGGTTGCCGGTACTTAGGGCGTTCATATACTTTTTATACATTTCACTTTTTTTTATATAATATATATATATATTTGTGAGTGACGAACCTGGGTGGTCACATGCCGGCGTAAGACATTCGTTTGTAGCAATGTAAGTGTTATGCGGGACAGCGCTAGCTGGCTGAGCAAGACAGAAAGAATGTAGTGCAGTCCTTTTACATGACTAGTGCACGTGCTGGGTAATTTCTAGATATAAAAAGTAGAATTAAAGCAAGAAAAATGTAATACAATAAAAATACAAAAAAATCGGAAATATGGAGAAAAGTGGTCTATCAAAGACATGCAAATGTTTATTTGACCCAAAAAATTATGTCAATTGGGCAGACATGAGCTAGACCTTTCTATCTGTGTCTGCTTTCTTCGGAAAGAAGAGGTTACGTAACTAGCACGTAGATCTCATATAAAAAAAATATTTTGAAATATAATGCATGCATGAGTCTGTTTATTCCACATTGGGTGCGGAAATGATTTACAATGTCGCGTTATATTTTAACTATTACGGTATTTATGTATATAACGTACGTATAAACCTTCAACTAACATATATATGCTTTTGAACAGACCAAGATTACAAAATGTATACTGACTTAAGAAGCTTTGATACGTCAGAAAGATGTTACAAATGTGACGTAATTAAGGTGCTTTGAGGAGATTTGACGAGAAACGTATGTTTTTGCGATTACCTTATTACGTTCTTACGTATAAGTTATTATGCTTTAAATACACGGTTAATGTCAGTGAGGACATACTGACGCGTAAACTGTTAGTATTTAACATTTTTTTGGAAAAAAACGGCAGACATCAGAGAGTGAATATACTGAATGAAATATCATACTAAAATGTCCTAGAACTAAATTTTCCGACAATAATTGCCAAGACCATTTACAAACCTTGAAGATATCATTTTTAGAAACTTAACTGTAATTTTGAGTGTAGATTAAAGGTATTCCATTTAGATTTTTTTTAACTACTCCATATTTGACGAGATATACATTAAATAATGACACCACGATGTTTAATTTTTATCATATTTGTTTGTTGCTAGATTTTTGTATTGAAAAACCTATTAATAAATTTTATATAATAAAAATCAATACTCTCAGGGAATGAACAGAATGAAATGAAAAAGCAGAATAATTAATTTAATGTTTATACATAATTAATTTAATGTGATCACATTATTAATTTAACATACACTGGAATATTATTTTGTTTAATTTTTACGTCAGATTTCATTTCCAAACAAGAACAATTTGTTTTTTTTTATGATGCAATAAAACGCTAACTGCAAAAAATATATGTTTAGTATAATTGTAAATATCATTATTTGTTTGTGAATATTTAATTTATCTGATATTGCTTTTTATCAATTTGAAAACTTTTACTACATTTTATAACAATATCGATGGCTTAGAACAGTTAGAACTAAAATATTGTACATCTAATTTTGGTCGAAAATAAGTTAAGTACAAACTTTTAAGTTGAGTTGTTTACTACATTATTATATATGGAGATACCATATTTTAACTCAAACCAGGCACGGGCAAACCGTAGCCCACCGCGTAATTTTCTGCGGCCCGCTAGCAATATTATATTGTTGAAAAAGATTCACGTTTTTATCTTTTAGCACCTTTACAAAATATTGAAAATAAATATAAAAACTTTGAGCTGCTACTTGAGATTATTGATCTGCAGTGTGAGCCTGATTTAAGGGAATTGTGCCGTCGTGAAGAAGTCTACAAATTTTATAACGTAATTAATTCGGACAAATTCAAGCAGCTAAAAATGTTGCTCGAAAAATGTTCGTTATTTTTGGATCAACCAATATTTGTGAACAAAAGTTTTCAACCATGAACCTCAATAAAAATTCTTCACGATCAAACATTTACAAGCAGTTTTAAGAATCTCAAGTGTTAGATTAGCATTAGCCCCTGAATTTAAAAAAATGTTAAAAGACCTAAAAAAGTTCTATTCCTCGCATTAGATTGTTTTTTTTGTAATATTTATTTTCATGACAATAAATAGTGTACATTTAAAAATGGTAGTTTACTTGCGGCCTGCCGCTAATTTTGAATTCCTGAATTTGGCCCTTCATCCGAAAAGTTTGCTCGACTCTGCATTAAACTTAAAAAGTCAACAAAAAAACCCAATAAGAAAAACAATCTGTCAATTGAGATGTGTAACGAAATAAAATAAGAATGATCTTAAGAATCAAAGGATGTTATTTTGTCATAAAGGTATTGTTCTAAATATTATGTAATTTTACCTTTGAAAATATTCTACATTTTTCAAAATATAAATTGGCTCGACGAATGTTTTTAAATATAGATTTTGACAAAATATTTGTAAATAATATGAAATTGTAATCTGTAATATTATTTATTCCGGTTAATAAGGAGCCTTTGGTAAAATAATTCATAGCATTATTTTTAAAAATGTTATTAGCAAACAACTATTTAAATATCATGTCTAGACGTGAGATTTCCAATTGAAGATTCTAATGATATTTACGCGATACAGGTAAAACACGAGTATTATTCCTGTCATTGTCTTTATATTCAGTAGGAAAATGATTACCTACGAAAATCTAAAATCAATACAACCATTATTACACAGAACAATTGAGTTATCAGTTAAATTTCACTATTCATAAATGATAATATTGAATATCTTGAATAATCAATACTCAAGCGTTTCTTCAGCTTTTTCTTTTAAAGTTTTACATAGTTTTTATGTCCACTCCCAATGTGGAGCATATGGCTTTTTAATGGAGATATCTCAACAGAAGTTTTTCTACGATACTGTTTGTTACTCAGTCGCTCAACCTCTCATTTTCAAAGAGAGTAATAGGGGTAGATGGATAAAGCTAGGACAGAACTATTGGTTAATTAATTGCTCTCACTACGTCTGGTTTAAGATAGTAAGGGTAGAAATTATAAAGTACTCATTTTTAATGCTGTGTCTTTATGCTTAGTGATTCTAATTTCCTGATTTAAATTATACAAATTTTAGCAGCAATGCTAAATAATATAAAATTAAGATTGTAGAAAATCTTTTGTCTACCTGCAAAATTGATTGCTAAGAATAACTAACCATTGACAACTTCCCGCCACCGAGGAATATATTTCACGATAAGAACAGCGGAAATTATTTCCTTGAAATTTCACAAAAAGTCTTTGATAAATATTATGTTAATAGAAAAATCATTGAACCTTTGAAAGGATAAAAGACTTCGGAGAACTCAATAAAATTTAAGCACCGTTTCTTGTGAAAACGACTGGATCTACCAATGCTCAAACCCTTTTACATTACGCTACGTTAACATAAGTTTAAATGAAAAGTTATAAATATCAGCATATTTCAAATGTAAAATCAACAAATTCGAGATATTTTACTTTTCTGTGCTAAAAAAAGGTAAGTGGTGAACACAGGGATACTTATAGCTTATTTTGAAGTGAGGATTATAACCCTTTATCTGTTCAAAGTCAAATAATACAAGTACGCAACGCTGGCACATATTTTTTTGTTTCCATGGTCTACACCTCCTTATCAAGTCCTATAGCAAGGTTGTTAATTTAGCTTTTGAACATTCGTTCTGTTGTGGTTTTGACGGGCTCGAATCTAACTAAATAAAATTTCATAAATTATTTTTTTAATCTATCGATGGATGTGTGCTTAAACCAGTGGTGCACAACCTCTACCTTCTAGCGGGCCGCATAAAACAAATTATCGTGGGTTAGGGCCGCAAAGAAATAAATGATTTAAAGTACGCTCAATCCTTTTTAATACAGAACATATGTACGTTCCATGTAAAACAGCCTTAACAGCGTGTAAAAAAGATTAAGTGTAAATAAATGAGTAATAGGTTCCATTATATTATTTTGATCGTGTTATTTCGCAAATAAATAAGCCATACAAAAAAAGGATTATGAGTACTTGGTTAATAAAAATCGTTTCATTGTGAAATATGTATGTTTCAATTATATGCAGTTCATAAGTTAATGCGTTCTTGGTCTTTGTTAATTTTTAACTTTTTTTTTTTTAATTTGACATAATATTTGTAAGCCTGTTCCTATGAACCGATTTATTCTGCTTCATTGAAGAAAAGTTTTACGTAAAAAATATGTTTGAGAAAAAGATTTAAGGGCCGCGGTTTGTGCATCACTGGTTTAAGCCCATATTTCAGTGTGGTAAGCAAACTTTGAGTGTTTTATTAGCTTCATCGTTACACAGTTACACTTTTCGAAGAGAAGAAAAAAATACCATGTGCGATAAAAATATTCTGTTGAAATGTTCCTTTAGAATTTGACGTACTAGGTAGGTAGACGCATGGTTGAATAAAATTTACTTTCAAGACGAAAGGAAACTCCATGAAGGAAAATATAAAAATATGTAACAAAAAAATATGCTTGAGTAATACTGAAAAATAACAAAGTTGACGTTTCTTTACGACATGTAACTTTGATTTTGATTTATTTTTAGATCAAATCTAACTTTCTCCGACAAAATTAAGCAGTTTACTATTTATTCTGCTCTAAACCGAGATGAATATGTATATTCAAAAAATAAAACTTTCGTTGTAATTTCACATTTTTTAAATATGATCAGAACTGGTTTCGCTCAGGACGAGCATATTCAACTAATGAACTGATTCAACGTGAGTTGAAAATAATCAACAACGGTCTTGATCCCAAAAGAGTTATATTTTTTTTAATATAGCGCTTTTTCATCAAGTATTGAAAGAGAACATTTTAAGAGTGATAAGGTATATTATATATACATACAGTATATAAAAGTGTGTAATAGATCGACCGTAGAAAGGCAAAAGGAACAACCTACAGTTTTAAGCAGCAGAAAACTGCGACCAGGAAAAACTGTATCAATAGTCAATAAAACACCAGTTTTTTTAGTCGTTATGTATATTAGTTATTTTGACTTTGACCCAAGATCAACAAAAAAAATAATCTTGTGTCTCCTGTAAAATTGGTCACGTATGGGTTACGTCTTTTTGATTTTCTACAGTCGATATGTTTAAATGACTTCGTGTAAATTTCGCGTTACTTAAAAGCATACTATAAACATCTGTAGATATGTTTCCCCTGAACTTTCAGATATGAGTTTAAGTTCTTACAAAAAATAAATACGTTTTTGTAAAAAAGCTGATTAAATTAAAAGGCAAAAAGGATTAAAAGCTCAAATCTGTAGACTTTACACTACACACAAGTGAGACGTAGGTGGGTACTTAGCAATTTCGTGCAAACCTCCTTTGGCGATGATATAAAACCAACTCACAGCTTGAACTGTCTGATAAGCTTAACTTTATAATGCTTAGTGAAAGCAGAGTTTATTGCGTCGAAATGAGAATATGAAATATATCATTACGTCTATATCAAGAGTCATAAAGCTATTCGAAATATAGAGATTTTATTAGAAATAGTGTAATTTGTGAAAATATGAGAATACTGCTCTCAGAAATGAATGAGTTATTATTATGATATGCGTTATATTACGATAATTATATAACTTGGTGTAGAAATTCACTCAAACAACTTTTTATTTATTGATCACTTTTAGGGTGTTCACTGTCCTTACTTGGTTAATACTTGGTGGAAAGGCGTTATGTTTAAAAAAAAAAAAACATATTTCTTTACATTTGTTTCTAATTTTATTTACCAATATCAGGACCGGTTTCACTCATGGCGAGCATTATCAACTGATAAGAAATAGAATTTAACAGTTTTATTTGTACAAAAAAAATATAATTAATGGTGTAATAAACAATTGGCATTGAAAATAATTTACAAATTACAGTAGAATTTATGAATAAGTGACTCTAAACTTACACAAATTAAAAAAATTAACACCTATAACATGTAATTACAAAAATTATCAAAGAGTAATAAAGTTTAAGTGGTGACTAATGGTAATTTCAATCATAAATACTGCAGGACTGTCGATATATGCCCCGAGGTCTATTTCTGCTACTACGAAAAATTATTGTTAGCAAACTTAAAAATTATTCTAAAAATTATATTATATACAATTTAAATACTGCAGGGCAGGGCTTTCGATATATGCCCCGAGGTATATTTCTTTTACTCTTAGAATTTCTGGCTTATTCAATAAATATGTTTGTAATTTATTATTCACGTCAGTAAATTTTCTGACTGCTTAAAAATGCAACGAATATCGTTGAGGTCAACGGGCTTACAGCTAGTATAATTGTATTTATTCATTTATATTAATACCGATATTAACGAGAGAAAAAAATGTATGGTTTGGCGTTTGAATAAGTTCTGTAAGAAACTACGCGCCTAATGATACACATGTGTCTTTATAAAAACATTCAAAGCTAATATGATTTAAATAGAAATTACTGCCGCTTTAGTGCCTCTGCGATAGTAATGTGAAAAGGTACCGCCAGTCTGCGCTGGCGGTTCAAGATCAAAGGAAATTGGGTTACGAGAAACCCCGGTGAGAGCGCGTATAACGTATGGTACGTCACTATGTACACCGTGCCAAAGAAACTATGCGGCGACCCTACGAGCCAAGAGAATAAGTGAAAGATTTTTTTTACAATATAGGGTCCTTCCTACAAGGCATAACTCTGAAACTATTTGCCGGACAGAATATATGATAATCTTCAGCTCAGCTTACAGAATTTAACAGTCTCAGCTTTGTATCACACTACAATGTTTAAAATTAATATTATGGTTTGTGTCAATTTGAAGTATCTCTACAACATATTATACTTTTGGATATCAAATTTATGGAGCTTTAAGTAGCGTCAAATTTCTTTGAGTCTGTTTCATCGCTAATATTTTATAAAAATGTATTCTCTTACCAACGTTGTTGATAGAAGGCCGTTATCGCGGTAGCCGGTAAATTGCTCGAATGGAAATTGCTCGAATTACAAATTATTCGAATTGCTTGGTTATTTAAAAGATTTTTCACGACTTTTTCTACGAATTTCATTTCTATCTTGTGCGACACTTGTTTAGAGAGTGAAATATAAAAATAATTTTCGCAAGTATTTATTTTAACCGTGTTCGCTCCAAATGCGGAACATATAATCTTTTAATGGAGTTTATCTCAACAGAAGTGTTTCTACGAGAACTGCTTTTTAATTAGTTACTCAAACTGTTTCTATATATTTCCAGAACACATAGAAGACTAGGGCTAAGACAGAACAAACGGACAGAACAAACGGAAACAAATTGATTATCTTGTTATTCGAGCAATTTCCATTCGAGCAATTTACCGGGAACCCGTTATCGCTACAGATGTAAGAAATCAATGCATTCATTTGTAAATCTCATTCTATATGCTTCCCCTCATATCATTATATATCCATGCATGTACACACACATGCGCATAAATACATATACACATACAGTACACAAGAAAGTCAACCAAAGAGAATAAATAACACAAAATTAAGCTTGAAATACAAGAGTTAAAAAAACACCGCGTGTCTTAATTTTCTCTATTTTTCCATCCAAGCCATGTCTTAAGCAAGGTTCTCGAGTAGTGTAAAAAAAGACGACTCCGATTCCAAAGGAATTTTTCAATCATTTTATTTTAACTTATAGATATGTATACTACCAGATCATAGTCAGCCAAGCATGCAGTGGCAACACTATGGACTATTGTGGTTTGAAAACAATTAAATATTTGTATTTTTTTGAATGGGTCTGAGTTGCAAGATTTTTCCAACCCTGAATCCGATTCCTGGCAAAACCCTCGACTCCACGACTCTCAACTTTGAACCTGACTTTGACACCACAGGTCTGGTCTTAAGCCGTTAGTTTGGGCTTAATAACGTGCGTTCAGGGTGTGTCTCGTATCAGCAACGTTAAACGCTGTCAAATTAAAGCCACGAGTGTCTAAAGAGCAGTTACTTATGAGTTCGATCCTATCAAGTAAAATGTTACTTAAATAAACATAGCTTTATAAGGAAAGCTGCATGCCATAACGGAGGTGACTCAATCGTATTTGACAAACATATTAGTCTTTCTTATCAGTCGGAAATGAACCGAGTCGATGAAGTACTGTTTTAAAGTAACGAGTTATTTTATCAACAAAATCAAAAAGTATTTTAAGTATTAAAATAATAAAAATGGTAAAATCGTTTGGTTGCAGAAAGCTTTAAAAATATAATAAACTCTTCTTAAGCCCTTGTCGTATGGCTTGGAATAATATAATGAATAAGCTTCATTACTTTTTTGCCACACTGCATTAAAAGTATATAAAAGGAAGCCGTACCTTTTTATTAATATTTTTAGAATTTCAATAACTTAAGTTTATCTGAACACATTATAAAACCTTGCCTGATAGCTTATTATTTTACTGAGGCAGTTTTGCTTAAAAGAACGAAGATAGCCCCTTGTTAATTCAGTGGTCTTGGTTTAAAGTTGAAACTGACTAGATCACGTGCTACGAATGCTATTGTAGAACAAAGTTTTGCTTGTTTTATCTTCCTGCCGGCGAGGATCCGGTGGTTTAAATGGATATCATATACTATTCATTGGATGAACTCGGTGGAACGGAAATGATGATATGTCAGGAAAGGAACCAAACCAACGGGACATAGGGAAAGCAGATTTACACTCATACAGTTTTTAAACTCCAAATTGGACATTTTATTATTAAAAACACAATATTCCTTTGTACTTCATTCCACTTTATTTAATATGTCAGAACCGGTTTCGCTCATTACGAGCATCGTCAACTGATGACGATGTCAGTTAACGATGCTTGTAATGAGCGAAACTGGCCTGACATTAAATAAAGTGGAATGAAGTACAAAGGAATATTGTGTTTTTACTAATATAATGCCTTTCGACCAAGTATTGACAGTGAACACCCTAAAATTGGACATTTTACAAAAAAAAATGGATTTTTTAAAACAATTGGATAATTTATTAATTAGGTATATTTACGAACATTTTCATGAAATACAGGTATAAATCAGTAACTTTAATTTATAAATGTTCCTGCGCGGCAGCTGCAGGTAGTTTCATATACATACATATTCATGTTATAATTATAGCAATTTGTAGGAGTGGCAGTTGCAATACGAGACTATACAGTTTTTACACTCCAAATCGGACATTTTACAAACCATATTGGACATTTTACAAATCATATTGGACATATATATAAACTGCAGTAATTAATAAAAATTAAGCTGATTTTTGTATTTATATTTTTAATTCTTTGAAATTCTTCATTATCATCTTCATTATAGTTTCGTATTGCAACCGTCACTTCTGCAAATTGCTATAATTATTATATGAATATGTATACATAATGAAGAATCTTAAAGAATTATAAATATAAATACAAAAAGCAGCTATTTTTTTATTAATTCTAGTAGTTTATATATATATGTCCAATTTGGTTTGTAAAATATCCATTTTGGAGTGTAGAAACTGTACCCATTTTTATTGGTAATTTTTCGCTCACTAAAATGCAAGCTGTCTATACAATCAATTGTTCCTGAGACAATCTTATTACAACACTTAACAACGAATAACTTTCATTAGGCCATGCGTAACGTCTGTTGGACACAGATGTATGACCGTAGCGGGTGGTGGAGAGAGTTGCATAGCTTAAAAGCAGTTATGGTTCAGGAAGAATATAATTTAATCCAATACCATGAGCTGTGTGAGATCCAAAACAATTGCTATTCCAGTATGACAATTAACGAGAGTGAATCTATGGGAAAGTTAATTGCCGTTAACGTTAAAAAACGAACATTATTTTCATTAATTTTTTATCATGTTTTTTCACCAACAATTAATTGGTAGTTCATTAAAGTATAACACACGAATAATAAAAAATGCAGTAGTGTGATGAGAAACATATTGATGTTGGTAAGAAGCAATATCTTTTTAAGTATGATGTAAAGGTTTAATGACCCACGACGCGCTGCGTGGCTTGTCTGAGCTTTGTTAAGCTTTAACCAAAACCCGCAGATGACATAAGATATTAGTTTTGATAAAATATATAACAGAACACTCTATAATCAAAATAAAAAGTGTCTATAATATAATTATCGTAAAAAATTGTCCATGTCACTAATTGTCTTTAGAATTATTAATTAAAGGAGTGATTTGCACGAAAAGTTATAAAATGAGTTTTTGGTGTTCCTGTTTCTATTGAAAAAATATTAATTAATATCATTGTTCTTATGGTTCGTTAATAAATTTTATATTAATTAATGTATAATCATTAACGAGAGATTTCCATCAAAGTCATACCGGTCAAATTTCGACAGATTATAATGAGAGGCAAAATTAATGAAATATTGCGTGATTGAAACTCTATGAAATAAAATATTTCACGAAAAAAAATATACACTTTTTTTATAATACCTAAAACAAAACAAAAAATAATTAAATTCTTGCTACCTGATAATATTGGATGATTATCAGTATTATCATTAACTAAACCTTATTAATGCTTTCTTACATCCAGCGCTGTGAGCATGTCAACAACATGCACAAAAAATCTACAATTTTTACCGCGTGAAAACGACCAATGATAATTAACGTGAAAGATACAATACAATAACACTATGACAAGACCATGGTATTTAATCCTGGGATCTCGTTCGATTCTTTGATCCCAAAATCCCGGGATTACAACAGGACCAATTCCGGAATTTCAGAATTGAAATGGAAGACGGAAGAGCTAAAATAATAAGGTGTTGCGCTGTTCAATTGTGGAAATCTGTAAATTGCTGAGATTTTAGATTCGAAAACTCTGGGAAGCTAAAAAAAAGGTGTCGCGCTGGTAATTTTGGCCGCAAATTTCTATCTTTTTTCCGGTATTTCAAAATCGGCGACCAAAAATTTTCTCAATCTCGAATCCTAATTTATACACGATTTTATGTTAAATTTTCATGTTCGGTATCAACACATATGCTAAGGAAAGTTTTGTTGGGAGCATATGCGTCAGTTGCGTGGAAAGGGTTAAGTCATACATGTCTAGTATCGTGGTTACTAAATAAACGATACGATATTGCTGTGTAAAGTGATTTATTGTTCGCAATATTTCATTCGGTGAAAGTAAGCTTTATTTATTGAATAAACGTGGGTCGGACAGAAAAAAAGATTGATAAATTTATATCTCAGGTTATTGTATTTAATATTTTGTAATTTTCATCGAACGACAAAAGAAACATTTTGATAATAGAACATCTTTAAAAAGTCTTATACCAAACTTCATAATTAACGAAAAGGTTATCATATAAAGCGATTTCATATCCTTGCTGAAATATTGAAAAAGACCTTTTAGAGATTGTCAAAAATTCTCCGCCGCGTATTCGGTTGGTCTAAATGAGACTATAATCTTCAACAGTAAGGTTAGCGTTAGGTTGGCTATGTTATAAAAATACGTACATGTATCTGTCAGATATAATTTCACTGATACTGATCAGTGATAATATAAATCCACTGAATTGAATTTATCTATATTTTTTTACTAATACTGGTCGCAATGAAGTTTCACTTACAATACACTTTCGCTGTAACATATATTCAATATAAAAAGTCAACGCGTATTGTATTTTCAAAAAAACTGAAACCTGATATGAAGCTTCTAATGGAATATCTTATCAGATGTTTTCTAAGAGAACTAGTTTTAACTCAGTTACCAAACTTTTTTTCTTCAGTGACAGTTGAAACATGAGAATGGGACAAGGATATTTTTTATGGCTATTCGCTCTTACTATGGCTTTGTAAGTATCAAATACATTACATACATTTTAAGTCCGCGGATCCATAAATATTTATTTTTTTCGATAAACTTTTTTTTCCTTCCTGCATCACACCGAAGTTTATATCTCCTCAATTATACAGTTAACCGGATGGCTGCCACAAGCGTCTTAAGGCGCGAACATTTCCGTGAACGGTACGCCAATCATACATAAAATGACGTCTTTGGACGCACACTTTGAACGGGATTTTACTAACGTAAATCAATTATGTTAAACATACAACTGTGTCGAACACACAACGACATCTATTGGGAATATCGTCTTATACTCACAATTGAAACAGTTTTCGTTTTTACTACTTGAAATGTAATTTGAAATAAGTCTGTCTCCGAGTATGAAGATGGCGCAAAATTCAGGGGTGGCAGTCATATTATCTATAGAAGACTATTAAGTTTCTGAAACTTAGTGTGTGTACATTTTAAAAATTAAACTCAAATAAACAATTACTTTTGAAATAATATTTAGTTCGCGTATTTTCTATGACAAAATTTGTGACAACCCTGATGTGTCATAAACATTTTAACATTGTTATTATGTATAAATGGCGGCACAATCGCATCGTCATCGGCGCACTCTTCATTTATTTGATAAGTTTTAACAAATAAACTTTAAAACATTTTCAAAAACGATAAATTAAAAAATATATATAATTGGAATTAAGCTCGTGGCGTGCGAGGTACCGCCATACATACACCTGCTGGCAGTTAAAAGGTTAAGATACATTTTTTGTAACAACTTTATAGGCACCAATAAATAATAATTAAACATATGTATATAGATATTTCCGCAATAGGATTTGAACCGGTAGTCACCGCAGTCAATTAAGATGAACATTTAAAGCTTCAAAAACTCGGCTACGCCACCGGATATTATTAATTTTATTAAATAAAAAAACCTTATCAAATTGAAATGTTTTGAATAATATTTTTTCCATGAAAAGTAGACATTTGCGATTCGGTGATATATTTCACGAGGCAGTTTAATATTATTCAAATAACCAGCGAGGTTAACAACGCTGTGACAGTTTCCGTGAACCTTCACAAATCGTCCAACAGATATCCCATAAACAAAGATGCCTGGCAGATTGTTTATTACTGTATAAAGTTGCAAAGCTTGTTTATTTTCAAGCTCAAATTTAACAGAAATAAGCAGGATGTTTTAATATTTTAATAACAATTGAAATGACTCTGAATCAAGTTGTTATATATTTTCTTCTTGTTATATTATCTAAGAGTAACAGTTGATTAATCAGTAACTATAAATTACATTTTATTTTTGAAAATAGTATTCGTTTATTTTAATTGCATATTTGTAAAACAGTTATCTAATTTTTAAGTAAAGCCGGTAAGTTCAAGTTAATTTAAATGTTTCGTAACCCATAAACAATGATTATGTTTTTAATGTAAACTTACTTAAGTTAAAATAATGAAGTTGAAAAAACTACAACAATTAATATTGTGATAAAACTAGTTTTAAATATTAACCTGAATTTTATACGTATCGGGAAATTAATTGAAATCGATTTTACTTTTATTCATAATTTTCTTTACAGAAGTCATCTTTGAAGTCATCGATTGCTTAAAATAAAACCAGTAGCTCTGTGTAAAAAAACTGAATTTGGTTTTACCAAATAAGAATCATCATCTAGAATGTAAATAAATGTGTTAATCCTACATTTTATCTCTTGTTCAGTATGCAATAGTTGACAATAAGTACCCGGAACCGAACTGGGTTGGGTTCCCAGTAAGTTTATGAAAAAATACCCAAGAACCGGGTTATACATTTAGGTGGGTATTTGAATGCCCTAACTATAAGATATAGGAGGAAAATATGCATGTGATTTATTTCACAGTTTATAAAAAATAATTAATGTGAGTTTAGTTAACTTGATAAAAAACTGTATACATAAATATTTTATAAGATTGATTATTATATGTGTCGTAAAATATTTACTTGTATACTATTCATAACTTAAGAGACAATGTAACTAGTGATGGGCTGCCAATACTTTAACAAAAAGCTTGATTAATATCGGAGCTATCCGAAGTGTCCTAGGGAAGTTGTGTTTAAATATAAAGTACTGTTTATAAATTTTATTAGAGTAAGAAATGTTTTAGACTCATTATTTTTATGGTACCATATTTAGAGAACCATTTTTTTTCAATAAATCTTCGATAAAATTATTTGGTAAAATGTGTTTGATTAAATTAAATTTGTAACTTTCCACAAAATTTCTCATATTATCAATGGTCGAAATATTTTCTTCCTGATATTAGAAATAAAAATCTATTATGTATCTTAATGTTTTTTTATTCGAAAAATGTATCATTAAAATTCCTAATAACCATTCAAAACAAAAATGTGCCTTCTCTTTTCTAGTAAAATTGTTTTTTTTACATTATCAAAACAACAAAAGATAAGCGATCAATTCCATTAAAATTTATTTTGGATTAAATTACTCTGAATGATTATATTTTGTCATGCCATCCTCCTTTTTGGGAATGCTTAATAGATTGTAAAAGAAATTTGATCCAAATTATCAGAATTTATTATTGTTAAAATAACATAAAAGGAAGTTACGTTTGTATTTGAAATGAACAAAGAGTCGTGTATAAATCACGACTCTTTGAAAAAAGTAAGAGAATTTTCAAATCTAAAGTATATTTTTTATTGCTATGTTGGTTAAGAAAGAACTCCTTTACAAAGAAGTAAAATCATTTTTATTCATTACAAAAAAAAAACCTTATTATTTTTTTTCTGTTTTAAAAGGCAGATGCAAGGATAGTAACTTAACCAGCTCGATGAATTTATAACATTTTGGCAAAATAATGAAAACGTAACTTGGTAATATATGCAAACATTGAAAATTATGTCTGGGTACTGAAGAGTTATTGCTTTATTTCACTGTTGAGTTACCAGAATCTGCTTTTTAGTCGATTGATATCTAAAAAAATATATCTCTTATCAAATAAGCAACGTCCTGGCATTGCCAAGAAAACTAAATTTTAGTTAATTTGAATAATAAAAATGAAAAATCGAAAACAGAAATAAGAAGAGTAATCGAAAATTTAAAAAATATGTAAATAAATTTCATAGACGATATATTTTCAAAGTTTAAATAACATACAGTACATAGCTGAAATTTTACTATATTAATTTAAAAAATGAAACGAAAATCAATCGTAAAAATATTAACATCAAATAATAAAAATCCGCCTGTGTGGTCGAGTGGTCAACGTCGTTGGCTTCGGTTACGGAGGTCCCGGGTTCGAATCCCGGTACGGACAGTTTTATAAATTGATTTTTCAATCGATTAATGCATTTCTGTTCGAAGGCATGAATGTATGTGATGTCTTGAATTACCACCTCCCACCCATCCTATCCTATGAACGGAGCGTATCGAGTGCGATTGGCTAACCACTAGTCCTGTCCTAGCCCTATCCTTCTATTCTTAATCTCTTTGGAAAAAGAGAGGTTGAGCAACTGAGTAACAATAAGTTCTCGTAGAAACACATCTGTTGAGATAAACTCCATTAGGAGTCCATATGCTCCACATTGGGAGCGGACATGGTAAAAAAAAATACAATAAACAAAACGTTTCACAAAATATTACCAATACTCAATGAATCGATCAGCCCAATTAGACTATATTTAAAGCAACTTATTTGATGATTTAAAACTGAGGAAACTATTAACCAAAATACTATTGTCTCGCCACAAAGACAATTAAATAATCATACTAGAAATCATATAAAAGTTACGAGATTTGAGTAAATACGTTGTAAAGAAAATTATGCCAACCTTTATTAAAATATAACATCTATCTATATATATAAAACAAAGTCGGGTTATTTACACCACGTATATCTCGAGAATTACTCCAAGGATTTCAATGATCTTTGCTTTATAAAATTCCTTTTTGCCTAGAATAGCAGAATAAGCATTAAAACATCGGAAAAATATCATGGAAAATAAATTATAAAGAAAATAAATATCTTCATACAGAATAAAATTTTCAAATGACGAATAGCTTCATCAAACGATAAAATGTCGTAAGCTGGTTTCAGAAAAATCCACCAGATCGCACTGTTTTCTATATTTGTTTGTTTTTGCTTTTTTTGCGTACTACTGACTTATAAAAATTTTTAAATTTAGAATATGGATTAGAATAAAAGAAATCGATGATATGAAATTAAAACGAAAGAAAATCGGATAATATTGAAGTAAGGTTATATTTATAATTAGGTATATAAATTTTTGACAACAATATTTTGCACGAACGTTGTTTTACTCTGAGATGACACGTTATTACACTTGGAACGCTATATCGAAGAAATTTTAACGTCAAAAGCAAAGCGTTGCGGTTCCTGATCACCCGAATGACTATTGATGCTCTTGGTCGCATTTACACAGTTCATCCGAAAAATGACGAATGTTTCTATTTGCATGTCAAGAGCTCAATTTGCTTGAAAATTATACTTATTGGGACATGCCAATCACTGAAGAAATTGTTTCTGAATCTCCATGTCAGATACGCACATTATTTTCTATCATTATTTTGACATGCTTCACATCGAATCCATGTGAGCTCTGGAACAAGTTCAAGGATGACATTTTACATCGAATTCGTGTCAGTTCAAGGAATCCCGATCTCGAGGTGAATGAAGAGATAAATAACCAGGCTTTGATTTAGATCGAAGACATGTGTTACCTCATGTGAGGCATTTTGTTAATCAAGTTAGGAATGCCAACTTTAAACTAAATCGAAACTAAATCTTCAATATCCATTTAAAAAAAAAACTTTTAGGAATTTATGTCTCATGTTCATCACCGTCGCTAAAATATATACTGAAATGTGAAAAGACGAATGAAAGTACATAAAATCAGAAGGTATGTAAAAAAAAATCAGTATACTTTTCATGTATATTATATTGTTATAGAATACTATCAAATCATTATTTTATTTTTGATCCCCATATACAGTCAATCCTGTTTTTATGTGGTTTTTTTATGCGATTTCGAAGTAATGCGGTTTTTTAGAAATGCATTTTTTTAGATGTACCATATTTTACGATATAACTTGGCGAAGAAAGGTTTGATACCTTTAGCGAAAATTATATCGACGAATTACTTACAGATAAAGCTATAAGTGACGAAGATGTTCATAATTTAAATTTAATTATTGACAAAAAACCAGAAAACAATGACGAACTGAAAGAAATTCCAGTTTCTTCACTGCAAAAATAATTGAAGAAGGTATCCAACTTTTCAGTAAATTAGAAGATCATTTCTTTCTAAATGATTCAAATTCTGATCGCGCATTCAAGTTTCAACGATAACTTTAAAATATATATATATATATATGGGTATAACAAACTGCATAACCAATTAATTATCGAAAAAGAAAATCTGAACAAACTCTGATCACTAATTTCATTGTTAGAAAACAGCCATAGTTTTATGAAATTGATGCGCATACTATTTCTTCCGAAAAAGAGTGATTTAGAACCACATGCTTTAAAACACCCATAGAATTTTCATACAGTGATTATTTTTTAATATTTTTACGCCGTGGTTTTCCCCTTATTTTCATATACTTTGCGATTTAGTGTATATTTTAACTCGCTGTTACAAAGTTATGCGGATTTTACAATTTAAGTAACGCACCCCAATTTTTGTATGGAAGTCAAGTTTTTTTATGCGATTTTTTTTTTGCGATATTTCGTGGAACGCATCTACCGCATAAAAACAGGATTGAATGTATAACTGTTGGTATGTGTGGAACATTAAACAAAAAAATAATATTTTTTTTTCTAATGAAAGATAATCTCATAAATATAATATTGAAGATTTAGAAAATGTTGCGTTCTTTGTTATAATGAGAATTTATATCATTTGGTAATATAAAAAATATGAAAATTTAGAATGAACTTTCGTAAAATTATAAAAAAGTATTATTTGAATAATTTTGAAAAGATCCCTGTCATTATGTTGGTGACATGCATAGAGAACAAATTTATCCTACCTAAATTTAATAGTCTTTGTTTGACAGTTACTGTCAAACAAAAGTAGTCGTTTGTCAACATTGTGAAGATGTAATTTTATTATTTAAAATACAGTGAAATAAAGAGGTATTAGCTATGCCAAGTATTTCTAAACCAATCAGTAAGAGTGCTCGGAATGGTTTTCTAAGAGTCTTTCAGTTCTGTGAACATGAAAAATCTGAAAAAAAACAATAATTCCCTTCGGGTCGACATTTCGAATCATTTCGAACTGTCAATGGCGTCGTATTCCAAACATTTCGTGCCGCATGTCAATAGCTCAATTTGCTTGAAAACTAAACTCATTGGGACATGACAAACGCTGAAGCAATTGTTTCTGCGTCTCCAAGTTTTTTTTTGACACGCTTCCCATCGAATCCACGTGAATTGTGGAAAAAGTACAAGGATGACATGTCCGAAGACACTTTACACCGAATTTGCGTCAGTTCAGGGAATCCCGATCTCGAGGTGAATGAGGAGATACATTACCAGGCGTTGCTTTTGATCGAAGATATGTGTTACCTCATGCGCTGCATGATGCGTCGCCAGATCGAGGAATGAACGACGCTTTCAATCGAGAATCGGAACGTAAATGTGAATATGATCGAGATGCATTGAACCAATCACTTCGAACGAATGTACCACTGTTGAACCCCCAACAGAAAGTGTACGATACTTTAATGAAGGCAATTGATGAGGGAAATGGTGGCTTATTTTTCCTCCGCATTGGAAGCACTCAACCGAACTATGAAAGATCAGCGCAATGACTCAAATGTTTTGGAGGCGCAATGATTCTACTATCTGGCGATTTTCGCCAAACACTACCAGTTATTCCAAGATCGACCGCTGCCGATGAAATAAACGCTTGACTTAAAACATCGACTCTGTGGCGCTATGTTAAGAAACTTCAGCTAACGACAAACATGCGAGTCGCATTTCTAAACGACCATCTGCCGCAGATTTCTCCAAGCATTTGCTGACTCTCTGTAACGGCCGTGTTCCTGTCGACGAATCGAAAGGATTGATTTCGTTTTTGCCGAATTTTTGAAATTTCGTCTCATCATTGCTAATCACAAACATCATAATTGGTTGAGTGAACGAGCAATTCTTGCAGCAAATAACAAAGATGTGGATCATTTCAACTTCACAATTCAAAATCAAATCGTTGGTCCACTGCATTCCTTTAAATCTATCGACTGTGCCACGTGAATAACATCATTTCAATGTAATTAAAATACTTTTCATTTTTAATTTTGCACATTTATTGAACTTAATTCATTTTGAGTATTCATTCAAACTGAATTTAACTCATCCAATAAATTAACACATTATTTATTGATTCTGAGGCGGTACGAAGTTCGTCGGGCCAGCTAGTATTAAATAAAAATAACTTTGATTATTCCACGTATTGTGTTACAAAATGTGACACGTGTTTGCTTAAGTACGAAAGCGGCGAAACACGTGTCACAGTCTGTAGCACAATACGTGGAATAATCTAAGTTATTTTTATTTTATATTAAAATGAACTTCCACAAAGTTACCGCCGAGTCCATCGAAAGTAATAACATCTATAATTTAACATTTTATTTATTTTACAAAAAAAAATTTGGACATCTATAGCTTAAAAGGCATTAATAGATATAAAAAATAGCCGCTATGTCAAGAAGACAAGGAGAGATAAATCACGAAAAAATCATAATGTTTATTTTTTTATTTTAATATCTCTCGTAACGGTACAGGATTTCTTGCGCCAGGATTTCTGACAGGTATACAAAAGCATGCGAAAGTAAATAATGATATTGTTTGCGTCGTGAGTACCTTCCCTGTAATTATTGTTTTTCCTGTCAGGTGGTATCAGGATAAAAAAATATAGGAATTACAACCGTGAAAAACTGCCTTCTTCTATCGTATGCTGTGATATATTATATTTTATTTCATGATTTAAGGATTTGCGTTTATCAAAATAAATATCCTCATGAATTTATCCGAAAATGTTACTTACTTCATATTATAATAATTATAATGATACGAAAATATGTTCACCTCTTCAGTATGTAGTGCTGTGGTCAACGTCGTTGGCTTCTATAACGGATCTCACGGGCTTAAGTCCCAGAGTACACAACGTATTTTTTTAATCGATCTATCGATTCTGTTTCAAGACATAGGTATTTGTAATGTCCATATATTTCATACCACCCTTCTAATCCTTCAATAACGAAACGTTGCGAAAGCGATTAATTTATTAGTTTACTAATACTATACCTGCCTTAGCCATATGCTTCTATCCTTAATACTTTCTTTTGAAAAAGATAAATTGAGCAACTGAGTAAAATGAAAAATATTTTGCTGAGATACTTCCATTAGAATGCAATATTGTCGTCAACGTCCGTAACAACATAATTGTTCAGTTAACACTGAAAACTGATTTTTTGCGTTAACAATTGTTCTTTGAGACAAGGTTTCTCAACGGTGGGCCATGTAGCCCCCAGGGGGCCACAGCGTGTTCTAAGAGAGGCCACAGAGATTTTTTTTTGTTTTCGGGAGCTACCACAGAGTTTAGGGGGGCCACGGGCATTAATAAAACGATACCGGGAAGAGCATAATGGCGGACATCGCGCAGCTATTTTTTGTAAATCCGTAAATAAAATAAATTACTGGCATTCTAGATTCGAAAATCTCGGAAGAGTTATAAAAACTGGTGGGTTTTTGAAATTATAATTTTCATGGGAAGACAAAACAATGGTATGGAGGCCACAGAAAAATAAAGACACTCAAAAGGGGCCACGCTTCCAAAAAGGTTGAGAAACACTGCTTTAAGGCATCGAAAATATGCTTTGTACCATGTCCTTGATGAAATAAAAAATAAAAAAAGTTTCATTTTGATGTGTAGAGGTGCAAAAAAAAATATTTTAGATTACTAAACCTTTATCAGTAAGTATCACATTGGAGATTTTACCAGTCGGTATTACAGTTGAATCTATCTGCAATGTCATATTTAACTAATTTGCGGAAAATCGATCACATGGCAGGTATTTTTGCGTTGACAACAATATGATTCAGATTGGGAGCGAACATAGGATATAAAAAAAAGATATGTTTATATTTTCACCTGACCTGAAGGCTGAGTGGTCAAAGCTGTTGTATATATTTTGTTATTTAGTAACTAAATTAATTTAATTTAATAATTATCCTGCACAATATATTACTTAAATTATTGTCGCTTTGTCAACTGAAAATGTATTTGAGCACGAGTCAGTTACCTTTAATTGAAATAACTCGTGCATATGTTGAAATTATTACCACTATTCTCAATCAAGATATATCAAATATTTAACTTTGTATGCGGGAGCAGTCACCTCACTGCTTGCTCGTAATTATATTTTGGAACCATGTCGCTACCAAAGTGAGCCATATGTAGTACTTAAACAGCAGGGACTTTATATTAGATGATTGTGTCAGTCTTACTTGAACTTTCTTTCATAATTAAAAAAAGAAGACTTTATTATTAGATGGTTGGGTTTTGGGTAAACCTTTGTCTATGGTTTTATTTCGTGAATATGTCACAGTAATGACGCATAAACTTTTTGAAATAAGAGCCAACTTATTCATTTCCCAATTACTCACGATGTATCCCGTGAAGGTATTAAAAATTGATCTCAATATATATAATATTTTCATATAACTTTTTTCTTTTTTTTAACCATGCCCGCTCCCAATGGGGAGCATATGGACTCCTAATGGAGTTTATCTCAACAGAAGTGTTTCTACGAGAACTGCTTGTTACTCAGTTGCTCAACCTCTCATTTTCCAAAGAGAGTAGGAATAGAAGGATAAGGCTAGGACAGGACTAGTGGTTAGCTAATCGCTCTCGATACGTCTCGTTCATAGGATAAGATGGGTGGGAGGGGGTAATTCAAGACATCACATACATCCATGCCTTCGAACAGAAATTCATAAATCGATTGAAAAATCAATTTATAAAACTTTCCGTACCGGGATTTGAACCCGTGCCCTCCGTAACCGAAGCCAACAACGCTGACCACTCGGCCACACAGGCGGCAAAATATCATATTACTAGGCCGCAAGAAATATCATATTGGGCGGCAAGTTGTGCTTCTAGGTGTTAAAGTAAGAAGGCATGAAAGCAACACAAATCATTTATACGGAAAATTTCGAGCAACACCACTCGGCCAAGGTGATCGCACAGAAAAATAAAATAAACTACAGTGATTCTCAACAAATACACGAAAAAAGGTAAGAATATAAATCAAATTAAATTATTACTATTATATCACAATGATTAATAGATAATAATTTAAATCAGAATTGAAATATGTACAGAACAGATGGTATAGTAATCTGTATCAATAATCATATCGTTTTAAGTAAAAAAACATCTTTTCCACGTACTTTATTGAAAGGATTTTAGGCGTGTAGTAAACACCTTTTACGGGATCGAATCCAGATATGAAAATATCAACATTGTTTTTTTTGGACGAGTGAAAATGTATGTATCCAAATGTATTGTTTTTGATTACTATAAGCTTTCTTGTCCCCTCAAACGTAAATAGCAATATTTTCACTACTAGTTCTATTTTAGCCCATGCTTTTATCCCAACTCACTCAAGAGTCATTTCTCTTTAACCCGTAACATGCCATCTTAAAAAATCACGTTCCTTGCCATGATAGCATCTCAGTTTCACTGTTTATTGACAGTATTTAAACCTAAGTTAGCAGCTAAAAAATAATTTTAAAAATGTATATATGCTAAAATACCTAAAATGATAAATACTTATTGACAATATTAAGAGAAATATTGAATGACTTAATGGCTCAACTATTTACGATTGCGTCATGGGCATGGAGGTGTTACGAAAAGAGTTTAATTGACTGAATAACTAACAGTTCTCGTATAACTTCTATTGAGATAAGCTCCATTACTTTTCAGTATACGACCTTAAAATTGGGAGCAAGTACGGTTTACAAAATATAACAATATATATATCAAGTTTAATAGATTTTTAATACGGAAGCATTCTGTCTCCAATTTTTATTTTAAAAATCCTGAAACTGGAGACCACAAATATTTCGGAATATCCGGAAACAAATTCCCGGAATTTATTTGCATTTAATTCGTAGTGGTGTGGCAACTGAAGAAATGCTTTTATCATTTTATATTTATATTATGTTTACAAGTCTCTCGGGATAAATAGAGTTTTAGTACGCTATAAACATATTTGCAGACGCCACATGCCACACACGCCCAGCGATAAATGTGGCACAAGATCACAATTAATGTTTCTTTTGCGAGCTATTGCAGTCATGTAATAATACAGCCATAATGCGTATGAATTAAACATTTATAATTCTCACCTAGCTAAACTTATTAATTTGGATGTTTGAACAACGCTGTTTTAATCACTTGAACGGTGTAAACCGCTTGTTTAATTATAAAATAATCTTACTTTATATACAAATAATATACAATTCAACTTATGAAGCATTTTTAGAAGATAACAATATATTTTTATTGGATATCAAATTTATAAAGCTTTAAGTACCAAGACGCGTTAGCGTCAAGGTTCTTCTAGTCTCCTTCATTGCTAATGTTTTTGAAAAATTGTATTCCCTTACCATCGTTGCAGACGAAAAGGTGGGATCGCTGCAGAGATAAGAAGTTCACGGGAACTACATATGCATTATTTTGCAAATCACATTCTATATGCTTTCCCTATACTATATCCGTACATGTACACACACATGCGCATACATGCATACATATATACAGTACACAAAAAAGTTAACCAAAAAAAAGTCATTTTCGTGATGCTAAGTTCAATCTTAAATTGTCAATTTTAGACGACATAAGATCTATGGAGGGTCGTCGAGCAGAACTGCGAAAACGATTCTCAGGCAGTGTCTCGTCATAGTTGTGGAGATTAGAGATCGTTGGGTTATAATTAAATGCATTCTTTATGTTATACTATGACTGGTCACAATGTGAAGCAGAATTAGTGTAGTGGTAACTGGTTGTTATTAAATAGTAAATCGTGTTAAACTATTTTTTTATTCTACTTCTTGTGTTACAATATGTGACACGTGTTTTGTATTGTTGAAAAGCATCTGCAAAGCATCTTAAGATTTACAGATGAAATAAAAATTGATTATTATTATAAATTATAAAATGAATTTTTGATTTTTGCCCGTAGAAATAATGGACGCATGGTGGAAGAAAGATACAAACGTTGGTAGCACTAGTATCAATTTTACTAATTATATTATGCACGGTAAATCCCAATGAAAAAATTGATAACTTATGTACTCCGCCTGTTTCTTTTGATATGACTTTGGTCTAGATCAGTGGTCGGCAAACGTATTCGCCAAAGAGCCAAATATGAACATTACATCAATTTAAAAAATATTGGGAGCCATTGGGAGCCAAATCTGTCTATTAATGTCCGCATTTAAGGGGCCAAAAGAGCCGCACTTTGTCGACCAATGGTCGAGATACAATGAACAACTCTTATTAAATAGTTAAGATAAATTAGAATAATTTCCCAAGAGCGGTATTTATCGTTTCAACCAGACAAGACCATCAAGCTGCTTATGTAGGGCAAACAGGTAAAAACTTAAATGTAAGATTTTAAGAACATATTTAGATCTCTAAAATGGAAGATTTTTTGATAAGAAGTTTGCAAATCTTTAAATAGAAAATGATCACAATTTTTATATAAATATTTTTTTTCCATAATACTCTACATCAGTGATTTCCAACCTGGGAGGCGCGTCTCCCTGGGGAGGCGTGGGCTATTGCAAAGGGAGGCGCGAACAGTCCAAAATATTTATTTACTCTTTAACACGTGTCTTTATTACTATATGAAATAAAGGATGAGGAGGCGTGAAGATATTTTTTTCTTCAAAGGGAGGCGCAGTAACATAAAGTTTGGAAGCCGCTGCTCTACATAGTAAATAATAAAGGGCTTAGAGTGATTAGCTTGGAATTAATATAGTCATAAATAGAAAGATAACGTTGGTAAATAACATTTTAAATAAGATAGACGGATCACCATTGTTGAATTTATTTCCATTGGAATTTCCCGTACGTTATATAAGTAATTAATTCTTAATTAGTACTATTCATGTTTTTATCTTACCCCTTATTTTGTTTTATAATTTATAACTTATGAATTAGAATCGATTTTTAGTTTATTCGTACACCTTGCGATTTTATGTCTGATGATGCTTCTCAAAAAAGCGAAGCAAGTGTCGCATTTTGTAACGCAACAAGTAGAATAACAAAGTTTTAAAATTTTGTTTTAACTTGTCATAATGAGAAAAATTTAAATAGGTACACAAAAACAATAATTTGAATAAAATAAAATTGCTTACCTCGTTCATAATATTCCAAGCGTAGCACGCCTCTACAGGCGTCAGCGGCTTGTAATGATTCCCGAAAGTGTACATGTAGAAGAGCCACGGCGCGGGGAATAGTAGAGTGAACATATCGCACAGTGCCATGGCCATTAGGACTGCATTTGTCGGCGTCCGCATGTGTCTACGACTCAGGACCACTACGATGAGCGTATTTGCTACGGTCGTCGTAGCAAGCAAAAATGGGGCGATGTATCCATACATAGGCTGTGCATATTTGATGGGAAGTTCACAAGTTACGTTTAAGAAATCATTTTCACACGATCTATTCGACAGATTTAAAAACGTTTCGTTGTTGTAATCTATTGTAGCGTTTGAATAATTAGTTTCTGTTGTAAATAAGCTGCTGTTGGTCGGGTAAAGCATTGATTGAAAGTCTCCCTCGACTTTGTTATCGAACAGTGATTGCAGCGTCTCATACTGAAGATGGTGGTTGGATTCTTCCGGGTGATTGTGGTGGTTACGGTGACGGTGATTTGGCGTCTGGTTCGACTGAAATGCGTATTCGGAGGTCTTCATTTTTGATGTGCTCTGGAAGTCGGGTGAATCGGGACTCGGAAGCATTTTACGATTTCGTCATGAATTTTAGTCACGTCATGATTTTTATATGTTCAGCCACGAAATAAAAATAATATAAATTACTGTAAGGTTACATATAGCAGTCGACAATTTAAGCTTTTTGAGAGAATATTTTTTAAAACAAAATAAATGTTTTATCTAACTATTCATTGTTCTTTCAATTGATAAAAAACTATGCAGCTAAATAATAATATTACAAATAAAAAACACACAGATTATTTAGCAAATTAAACATTTTTCGGAAATTATTAACATCTGGCGTTTTTTTCACATATTTTAAGCAATATATAAACAAAAAAAACACTTTTTATATAAAGTTTTTGTCTTTTATCAGAAACAATAAATATTCATGTTTTAAGCTCTCATTTAAGCATTAAGTTTATTTTTTTATATTTTATCAAAATCATATAAAATATGGAACTCAAACTACAAAATCAATATATGTTTCAATCACTTCCATTCGTGTCGAATCTGAAAAAAAAAAGAAAAATAGAATTATAAATTATTATCACATTTATGGTGTTCACTGTCAACTCTTAGAAAAAAAGTATTATATAATATAATAAAACATGGTTTCATAATAATTCCACATTATTTAATAAAGAAGAAAGCTGGTTTTTATCATCACAATTAAGTCCAACTGATTGGTTTGTGATGAGTAAAACCAGTTTCAATCTTTATTAAAGGTGAGTGCCACGGTCTTCAGCGACACCTATAATTAAAACAAATTATTAAATGGATAGATTACACACATTCGTTTAATTGATAGAATCTAGCTTAATAGGATTTCCAAATTATTCCAGTTGAGTAACACGAGCATTCCTTATTATTATATTGTAAAACAATTTATCTGTAAAAAAGAAATCCTATTTTTTTCAATCAAAAGTCGCATCTCAACCAAAAAGCACTATTTTTTTCGAAAAAATTATGAAACATTTTTTTTACCACGTCCGCTCCTAATGTGGAGCATATTGACTTCTAACGGAGTTTATCTCAACATTTATATCAACTCATTTATGAATTTCTGTTCGAAGGCATGGATGTATGTGATATCTTAAATTCTCCCCCCCCCCCACATATCCTATCCTATGAACGGGGCGTATCGAGAGCGATTAGCTAACCACTAGTCCCTAGCCTTCTATTCCTTATTTGAAAAAGGAGAGGTTGAGCAACTGAGTAACAAGCAGTTCTCGTAGAAACACTTATGTTAAGATAAACTCCATTAGGAGTCCATATGCTCCGCATTGGGAGCGGACATGGTAAAAAAAATGTTTAAATGGAGAGTTAAAAAATAAGTAACTTAATGCAAATAATTTTTGATGTATTTGATTTTCCGTAAAACAATTGATATGGAAGATTTTGACAGTAACCACTAGGCTACGATATCAATCGTTTAAGTAACGGTAAGTAATTATTCTTGCACGTCATTTCCTAAAATATATTCAATTATTTTTCAAGCGGCATTTTGTTCGAAACCGCGCCTAAGCTTTCTAAATACTTTTCGAAACATAATAATAATATGGGTGACGGCCTAAAAGCAGCAAACGTCTTTTTTAAAACTCTCTTGGGTCTAATTTTTATGTCTACCTCTCTATTCGCTAAGGAGTCAATTTGAAAATGTCTGGTATTTAAACTATGTATATATTCAGAGCTTTACGATGCGGCACTTCTACGACTGTGGTCCGCATTGGCGTCAATTTTGATTAAAACAGAATTTTACGATTGCAATTTTGCACCATCTACCGTTAATTTACAGCAATAAGTTTTTAATTGTTGTTTTAAGAGGCCCAATCAACTAATTGATAAGCATTTAAATAATAAGATCAAAATTTATAAATTATTACATTTTTAAGACAGTTGATTTTTGGTAATAGTATTGACAAGGATTTCTAAAATTGTAGGCTTCATTTTCAAAGGTTTCAGAACACTGGGCTTTAAATTAAAAATAAAATTTAACTATCTACCAAACTACGGTAACGATCTCGTTTAACATATTTTTAAGCATACAATTTACAAGAAAACCTAAATATAATCGTCGAATCAAAAAACTGATATATTTTTGATGTATTAGTACTCCATTATAATAAAAAAGCAGCATTTATAAAATATAGTTATAAAGAAATCATTATATTCCTCTTTTATTTGGTCCTAAGACAAGTTTTTATCGAAAATTTGAAGAAAAAAATGGTTGAACATAATCACTTTTAGGGTGTTCACTGTCAATACTTGGTGGAAAGGCATTATATTAGTAAAAACACAATATTCCTTTGTACTTAATTCCACTTTATTTAATATGTCAGGACCGGTATTTAATATGTCAGCATCGTCAACGCTCGTAATGAGCGAAACCGGTCCTGACATATTAAATAAAGTGGAATGAAGTACAAAGGAATATTGTGTGTTTACTAAGGTTGAACATAATAAATGTGAAATACACATTACTTTAAATTTTTTTCCACATAAATTAAATGCTCAGATTGCTCTATTGCTCTAAATGCTCTATTGTCGTATTTTCAGGTTTCATTTTTTATTCACAGCCATATGGCCACACACTACCAAGCGATGGGTTGCTAATACATTAAAAAAGGTCTCGCTTAATCTCAAAGTAATTCGTGGTGTTCTAGGGAAAGAGTGAATTTTTTTATCACTCTTATGCAATCATCTGCAATACTTGAACAAGCAATCGATTGTTACATAATACACGTATAATATACAACAATATGCAATTTACCGTAAACATATCAATGTAAATGGCTAAAAATGTACTACCGTGTATACTTAAGCTGTCGTAGATAATATATAAGTCAGAACTTTCAGTTATGTACTCATTTGATCTGACAATATTATTTTCGCTAAAATTAACAAGGGGCTCGCCGTCTTTAGTAAAATTTAATAAGAGGCTCGTGTGAGTACCTCCAACCCACTCCTGACACCAATGTCCCCAATATTATTTATTTTCCTCGGCCAACTTTTTTTTAATACTTAAAAGTTGTCTTTTTATGTCTTGGGTTTATCGAGAATATACAAAAGTGAATAGATAGATACTCGATGTATCAATTTTGTATTATTTTATGACTAAGATATTTTTTAGTTGTGTTTTTGTATTTTATTTATTTAAAAACACAATTTCAAATATAAAACTGTGAAAAGTTTGTTATAATTAGTTTTGATATTACGTTCCCACAAATCAATTGCGTTGAAAATGAATCTAAAAAATATTCGTCGACTCAGAAAAAACTTCTGGAATTACAGGACTAGCAGTATAATATTAAGGCTACATTAGCTCTGCCAAGTGCTTTTAACACCTTAAAGGTGGTGGGCCAAGTCGACGCCGAGGGATAGATACCCTTCTCTTACGGGGCTCTGACATTGTTTTCCACTTACGAGGTTTTCAGAGTGATTTCCTATGGGAAGACACTTATACCTGAAAGCGATAATATTGTGAATTGTGATATTGAATAAAGAATCTGTTTACGTTGCAAATTTTATAAAAATTAGTTTATATATTTTACTTTTAACTGCAGCTTAGGTAATAAGACTGTTTTTTTTGAACTTGCTAAGCGATTTTGTTATACTATTTGGATATCGATTCAATATCAGTTATTGCATAGCTTGGTGGTCGAGTTTTTTCTTTGGATTTTTCTTCCGATTTCATACACAGTGCAACTTCACTCATGTAAGTATATCACATCTTAGTTAAATATAGTCGTAAAGCTGAATTCGATATAACATAAATGATGTTAGAAAACAAACGTAACCATCTCCATCATAGACCAAACTGAATAATCACGAGCTTTTAATTATCCAGTTAATTTAAACAATGAGCGTATAATTTGCTATTTTAGTAGTCTATATTGTGTTACCATTCAGTTTTACATTTCTATTTTGGAGATAACCACGTTTAATTTATACTGTATATGTAGATATGATCAGTTTCAAATTGAATTCTGCTGGACATAATCAGTTTTGATTTTTACAGCTTATATTAAGATAAAAACAAATAGGGTTGAGCCAAAATAAATTGTCATGATATTTATTTATAGTCAACAATTCAAATTTGAATATTTTATTTACACGTTATGTTAACTGTCGTGGGAAGGCATTGATATATTTATTTAAAAAAAAACACTATGTAAATACTCAATGGAGATGACATAGTTTGAAAAATATCTCATACTTAAATAATATTTTTCTAGAAGAAAATGACAATATAACCACATTTGAAATAAAAATAATGAGCTGAAACATAATTAGCAATCATACCAACCAAAAAATTCAGCAACTGGAGATGACCATGATTGTTTTGTGACGTAACATACGTATGGATAATAAACAAAATATATTTTTTTTGTGGGAAAACATGATTATGTACAATTGTTATTTTAATTTATAATTTAAAAACATAAAAAAACAAAAACAACAAAAATATATATTTTTCGTGATCAATTAAATTACAGCTTTTCTTCTGATAAGAGTTTAATATAATATATCATTTTTTTAAATGAGCAAAAACTACAAATCCAACCATGTCCACGTTTTTAATTAAGAGTGCGGTATTTTAACTTTACCTGAAAATGACATACTAATACTAAATTTACCTTTATACCATTAAATGAATGATAATGAATTATTTCATTAACATGTTTAATATTACATCGAGAAAATGTGAGGTAAACTTAATGTTTACATACAACTTTTTCAATGCTGTTTGATCCAAAAAAATATATGATAAACTAAAAGTCAGTAACTATTTCACTTTTTTGTCAACGAACCCAGCTCGAAAAACACGACATTGAAAACGTTTTAAAACTTATTTTATCAAAGTCAGCTTCATTTCAGGTAATAAAAGATTTAATTTATTATCTTTTGCCGCAAGCACAATCTGTTTGAAGAAACTTATAGAAAATAATATCGTTATGTTTGTTATTGAAGTTCACACTGTTTTAGTGCTAAAACTTTTCCTTTATGTTCTGATTTGGCACTTTGAGTGCATTAATAATATGATAGTTTCATGCAAACTATTGTTACTTAAATAGCAGGTCTGTAGATTTGGATTCAAAGTCATGGAGTCGTAGTGTTTTGAGTGGAGACGAGTTATAAAAAAACAGGTGAGTTCAACTCTTTACATAATACGTTAAAATTACGCAGACCATGTATACATATATATTTTTACATATTTTTAGTGTCGGTTTTATAGTTGGGCCATTTGTTTGAGTCATTGTTGGAGATGCGGTTTTTTTCACAACACCACAGTCTTGTTAAATAGTAAAGTTGATTAAAATATTTATTTATTCACCAAATTGAAAAATATCATACTCATTTTTCGATTCAAATAATAATTAGCTTATTGATTAGTATACAAACTCACAAAAGCTATCAATATTTATTTTTTAATTTATTTCAGTAAAACTTTTTGACATTTATTTGGATATATATATATATATATATATATATATATATATATTTTACCATGTTCGCTCCCAATGTGGAGCATATGAACTCCTAATGGAGTTTATCTCAACAGAAGTGTTTCTACGAGAACTGATTGTTACTCAGTTGCTCAACCTCTCTTTTTCCAAAGAGAGTAGGAATAGAAGGAAAGTGCTAGGACAGCACTAGTGGTTAGCTAATCGCTCTCGATACGCCACGTTTATAGGATAAGATGGGTGGGAGAGAGGAAAGAATATTGGATATATAGTTGTATTTTTTTAAAATTCTTTTGTCATTAATAAGACGAAGAAAAGACCGGGAGATAAAAAAAAAATAAGTCACTGTCATTCATTACATTTATTATAAGATGAGAAATAGTGTACATAGTTTTACAATAAGAAAACAGTGAATGCCAATTTAATCAAACAATACTTTGGAAGAGAGATACCGAAACCATATGAAATCAATATTTCAATGAACATTTTTCCATTTCTGAGAAATGCATCCACCCCCATCCCCCTCCGACGTCGCAATTGCAAACAGTGTCAGATATTCGTGAGTTATAGAATCGCTTTCTGGGCAAACTTGCATTAAATAAATGTATGGGAAAACTTTTGCACTGAGAAAGCGCCGAGGTGCAGCGGCAATGTAATTCCGACGTTTGTTTTTCTTTGTGCAAACACACATTTTATATTGGAATAGTTGGAAATGTTTGACAGGGGTTGTTACATTAACTGTTCGGTTTTATGCTTCCGATACGGTTCGTTAAGTGTACAACGTGCAGTCTTTTGTATTATTATAACTATAACGTGTGGGTGCATAGTGAATGCAAGCTCCATCGAAAACCCGGGCGCTAGTAATTTTCTGAATTTCATTTCATCCAGCGTTATACTCTCTTGGGCTTTGCAATTTCCTGATTATTCGTAAATATTGCTTGAATGCTTTTCAAACTAGTTTGAAGCATAAAATTTATGATTTTACATACAAGGTATGTCATGTCTACGAAGTTATTTAAAAGCAATAACTGACAACAGTTAACTAACTTTAGAAGATTTCTTGCAAACTTTGTTCACTTAGTATTGGAACTTGACCAAAGGGTTAATTATCGTTTTCATAGACAAACAATAACATGGACTGTCTCAATATATTGTTTATTGTATTTCACTAACCATCTGCTATTTAACATTCAATGTTTATTTTTAAAGTATGTATGAATACAAAATTTGAAAGAAAATAATTACTTTCAGATGTCATTGGTTTGCCTTTCATTATGCATATTTATTGCGTATATGTGTATTTTTAGGAGATAAATATGTCATATTTTAGGTTTTGAATATTATAAAACATCGATATACTTCTGAAGGTACAACACACATTTTGTCGCGCTTATAAGACGCTTTCAATACATCTAGTGTCATACAGAAATACATAAATGATTGATGTTGACAATTTTATGGCTGAAGAAACAAAAATATAACATAGAATAGATCCGAGTGAGGTACAAGGTGGCTCAAATCCCTAAGGAGTATAAAATAGATTACGACCTATGACCTTCTTTTGTATCTCCATCTTCTCATTGGCTCCAACATACAGGCTGATCCCGAAAAACAAAAGAATTGCTCGGACTTACTGTCAGTTGGAATGATTCGCTTGTACAAAAAGGAAAATATAATAATGTTCAACATAAAAACTGGGTGCCCTAAAAGCATGTAATCGTGTAAAATTGTAAATCTCGCAAATCCCTACGGTAATATTTACTCAGAGACGGCACAAGTTCTTTTGTAAATTTCTTTTTGGTGTTTTTCCGAGTAATTTGTGGTCATTCGAAAGAATAAATTTAAAAGCCAGTTCTAAGCTTATTTTACTTTGTAAAGATAAAAACCAGTGTTTTACTTAAATGAATAGGTGAAGTTCCGTTTCAAAGATTAGGTGAACGAAGAAATAAATGTATTTGGTTTATATTTTTGTTACCTTATGTGAAACTAAATAAAATGAAATTAGATTTTTTTGACAATGAAATGAATTTGTAATAAAACATTGAAATGACTTCTCATTTTATTTCTAACACCTTTAATAAGCCATCTCACACGCGACACAAGATAAAAAAAAAACATTTTTTTAACATGGATGAAAGATATATTCCAAACAAAACTATCGTGCAAATAACCGTGTAAAAAATATTAAATTATTTGAAACATCATACGCGCAATTATTAACTTTGCAATATGAGTAGTGACATTTTTTTTCCACGCATAAATTATTAATTTTATCGACAGTTTTTTTCCCATCATATTTTATTTCTAAATAAGAAAAATATGACTGGTTTAAATGGAATTTATAGGCTTGTGTCCGATTTCCATGATATAGGAAAAAGTTTGAAAATTTTTTTCAAATACCATTTCAGATTTTGCGCGTTATATATCATTACATATGTCCCCTTGAGAGGTGAAGTGAGTCAACTTGTAAAATGGTAAAACTTTTTTCTTGGACTTTTAAGTACAATCATGTCTTTATTTGGTATTTTGGTGGATTGCATATTTTTATTTTATGGAGATAACACTATTGAAATGTGTATTAACTGAGATTTTTTCAATTTTAAAACACTTTAAGACGTGTATAATATATTATAACGTATCATTTTTTATATAAAATACTACTTGGCTCACTTCACCTCTAATAGGCCCATTTTATTTAAAATTACTTTTATAAATATTGACAAAAATTTGAATTTATCGGTTTTAGCTTTAAAATGATTTATATAATATTTAGACGCATTATTAAGCTTGTATGAACTAGCTATCTTTTATCTGCATTCATAAGTTTTTACTGATTTGAAAACAACTTTTCAAACTAGAAAATTTTTAGAGACAGATCAATGACAAAATATTTTTTTACCATGTCCGCTCCCAGTGTGGAGCATATGGACTCCTAATAGAATTTATCTCAACGTAAGTGTTTCTTACTCAGTTACTCAACCTCTCTTTTTCCAAAGATAGTAGGAACAGAAGGAAAGGGATAGGACAGGACTAGTGATTATCTAATCGCTCTCGATACGCCCCGTTTATAGGATAGAATGGATGGGAGGGGGGAAGTCAAGACATCACATTAGAGGTCTGCACGGGCCAAAATTTTACAAAACTACCCGGTCCGAGCCCGAAAAACTCACGCCCGACCCGGCCCGGGCCCGAGTCTAATGCCGCACTTGTTACCCGAACCCGACCCGAAACACCGAGGAATTTGAAATCCTCGATTTGGTATACTTTTCCCCAGATTATCTCCGAAAGTCCTTTTTTTTTTTTTTTAGCTCACCGAGGAATTTGAAATCCTCAATTTGGTATATTTTTCCCAACATTATATCCCAAATTCCAAGGCCCGGCCCGGCCCGAGCCCGACTCTCGATTGCGCTTACCCGCCCGAGCGCCAGGTAAGAGCCCGGGTAAGAGCGTCGAGTAAGAGCCCGTGGGCCAGGCCCAGGCCCGTGCAGACCTCTACATCACATACATCCATGACTTCGAACAGAAATTCATAAATCAATTGAAAAATCAATTTATAAAACTGTCCGTACTGGGATTCGAACCCGTGACCTTCGTAGCGGTAGCCATCGACGTTAAACGTCCGAACCAATTCAGTAAACCAGTGAGCAACGCATTAGTCAAAGCGATGTAAGTTTTAAAGATGAGACTACGTCGAACGATGACTATGAGATTAATTTACTGCAGTATTGGAACGCCAATTTCCTAATGTCTTTGTAATGTATTTCATAGTTGTCATACGATACCAGCTCTCCATATTCTTTAAGGAACACAAGAAAAGTACAAATACCTCGGTAGATAGTAAGTTATTATTATTAGATTTTGTCAATTAAACACCACTTTAAAAGTCTTCGTGCACTTCATGTTTGTGTATATTACATAATTTTCCTATAGCCCAAAATCATCATAACAGGTTTTTTGCACCTCCTGTAAAATTTGGTATGTGTGGGTTACGTCTTTTTTCCTTCCCACAGTCAATATGCTCAAACATAGTTCTGATGACAGCATACGCCAAAATAATCCCTTCGTACACTCAACTATTTTTTTTCGGTTTTGTTATTTACCATTTTCTATCAGAAATGTAACAATATATAATATTATTATGATCCGTACTGGAAGCGTACATGGTATGTATCATTTATTATTAAATTGTAAAAGTCTGGCTTGATATGTGAGAGGAAAAAATAATAATCGTGAAATACCTTGCATGAGACTGAAACGGAACGTATTCTTTTTACATAAAACATATTTCAACTTTACTTTACCATATTACGAGCTTTGGCATCTTATGCACATACATATTTAATAAATGAGTGACGCTTTTATCAGGACATCCTTTACCAGATGGTATCGGAGTTAACATAATTTAATCATAATATGAAGGGGTAGAAATATATTCTCTTTAGGGGGTTCATATAAAAATATCGGAAAATAAATTATCGTAGCTGAACGAACATTTTATTTTTTTAGCGATATAGTCACTTAAGGCTAAATGATTTCCTTCGTCGTTTTATCCTTAAAGAATCCAAAAGATCTTTCAGGAGCCTTAATACGGATATAAAAGGCAGGTTAAATATCTGTATCATCTTTTTTATTCTTTTAAAAAAAAACTATATGTATAAATAATATACACACAATAAATAAAATAGGATTTTGGTATTTATTACATTCATATTCTGCCCTAAAAAATCTTTTTTTATGAGCAATGTAGTAAAAATTTAAAATTGTCAAAAATCGTTTATCGAACATCGATAAAACAATTTATAAAATTGAAAAAAAATGTAGTTTTCATGACCACACCTGATTTCACTAAGTAAATAAATTTATTAAAAAGAGAGAGATATAAGAAAAATTGCATTGCATTGAAGAGGGCAATTTCAGTTTTATAAATATATGAAGAGAAATGTAGCTGGCCTTATATTTTTTTCGGCTTATACGAAGCCAAATTGAAAACTACAATAATCTTGAAAATGTGAATCTTAATGCTCCTGATCATTTTTTGAGGAATCGTGGACATGAATGATTGTTCCCCCAAGGTGTAGAGCCAGCCTGCCAATGGGGATGCCACTGGAGAGAGCTTTAACAGTGTTTAACAATATTGCTTAGTATGTCAACATTATTCTAGTGAGTTCATACTAGTATTTTTATTTATGTATTAAAATAGACTTTGTCGGAGTTAGCTCATTTGACTTCCTAGCCATTTTCAAATGCTTTAATTTTTTTTCTACTTGTTTTTTTTTGAATATTCAGATACATTATCTTGTTTTTTACATTCCAAAAGTAATGATTTTAAAAAAATGTAATTCAATAAATGAAGTCTTTTCGTCAATCGACAGTTATCAGAACTGTCGTAAATTTTGCATTGGTAGTGGCTGTGAGCAGCGGTTTCATATATACAAACAACGATTGGTAGCAGGTCAACCAAATTGTCGCACCCCGAATTCAGGTACACGGTATCGAAGAAAAACGGTTAATTGCATACATAAAAAAACACTACGGGTTTGCTCCGAGCTTAAATGCGATTTGTTATTTTATTTAACTGGTTTGTCTGCCAAAATTGCATTAAACAACATTGTGCTGTAGCTCAAACTTATGACGAAGTATATTTTTTTGTTTTTTTTTTTATTATGAAAGTAAAAAAAAAGCTCAACTCCTCGGAGAAAACTAAAACGAGGGTATGACACAAAAAGGTACATCGCAAAATACTTTCTTATATTATAATATATGTGTGAAGTATAAATATGGAAAATTAAAAATACATTTTGTTTCGCGAAAGAACATTTTTATATCCAGAATACCCTCTGAGAGGATCGGGCTAAATATCGAGAATGTTGACAGCTGACTATCTCACAATGGATTGAACTTTCTCTCTCATACGCTATACAATTTTCTTCTCGGTACTTGCCAGTTATTCAATTCTACATTCTAAAGGTTCTGTTATGAAACGTGACACTTAACGAAAACGTGTTATAACGGTAGTATACAAATCTAAGGAAACAAAATATTACAGTAAATATTGGCGCTGAAGAGACTTAATTTTATGTTAGGTACAGGAGAAATTATTTCTTATTAACGACAACATTCAAAAAGTATTTATATGTCGCGGTCTAATTTTTGCTGAAGATGATACGGGTTAACTCTCCGCCATCGATCGAATGTACTCTACGAAATCAAGACTCTGGAGTGATATAAAGAGTCTTAAAGCAACTGTGGTAATCATATTTTTGTATGTATTTTAACTTTTCCCGTTCTAAGCTCAATAAATGCGACCCCAATACCCACATTTTCTTAAATATCTATTTTAATATGGGTGATACAATGTTTATAATTGAGGTATTCTTACATCATAGTTTTTTGGACGTTTTGTAGTTTATATAAATACGCGATAACGCGATGCGATAACGAGATAAGCGCCCGCTTATCAGCGATCGTTCGTAAGATAACTAGGCTGAACGCGTCAGTTGCAAATACATATTTGTACTGAAATGACGTCTTTTTACGCGCAACTTAAAATATGATTATTTATTAAAAAACCACGGATTTTTATAAAAAAAAAACGTATGAGGAATGATGCAGAGAAATATTTTAAAGCCCTTAGACTATTTTTTTTTTGTTGAAATTTATAATAATAATGCCAATAATGAGGAAACCACTGGGGTCCCTAAACGACCCCCATCAGCAGAGAAGTATTTTTCTAGTCTTCAAGCCGCGAGAGTTAAAATAGCAATACATGTCAAAACTTTCAATGGTTGAAAATGTAAACTGACTAATTCAGGAGTTCACAAAATGTGGCCCGCGTGACTTTTTGATGAATCCCTCGAGACTGAATGATGAGATGTTGGATTTACATTTTATTATTTTTTTCTACGTAATATTAAAATTATCATTGAAATAAAATATTCTCTGGAAAGAACGAATGGTCTGAAATTTTGATAGCGAATGACATAAATCATTTTTCAAATCAAATTTTTATGTATACCTTTGAAAGGTAAAGTGAGCCAACTAATAAAATGGTAAAACTTTTTTTCTTGGAATCTCAAGTAACAATCACATCTTTATTTGGTGTTTCAGTGCATTGCATATTTTTATCTTACAGATATACCACTGTTGAAATGAGTATTTACTAAGATTACTTCACTTCTACGATACTTTAAGACGTGCAGAATATATTACAACGCATCTATCTTTTTTTTCTAAAACACCACTTGGCTCACTTTATCTCTAATGGGGCAATATAATATTATTATGATCCGCATTTAGAGTGAACACGGTATGTGTCAGTTATTATAAAATTATTAAAATCTGGCAAGTCAGAGGAAAAAATAATATTCGTGAAATACCTTGTATTCGGCTGAAACGGAATGTATTCTTTTTACATAAAACATATTTCAACTTTACCATAATACGAGCACATACATATTTTAAAAATGAGACGCACTTTTATTTAGACATCTTTATTATATTGAGAAAGAATGTAACAAAGTCAATTATTAAAAGCAACTATTATCAAATATAGTATGTTTACAAAACTTTTGTATTATCGATGTAATGTATTAAGATAGGACTGGCATACATAGTCTGTGATCGAGTTACCAAGTTTCGCATTAGTCAAAGCGATGTGTACAGCGAATAGGAGTCATTTAAATTTCATAACCAGCATCATACATATTCATATTAATATCTAACTTCGCTGAAATTGACAAATTTTCGAATTGATATATGCAAAATCATTTACGGTTCGCTGCGACATCAAGATTAGCCCAGAGAATCCTATTCAAGCTGGTATACTCGTCTCTTTCCGATATATACTACATACCCAAGCAATTGGTCTCCCTCTCGATTAAGTCATTTATAACATTCAAATTTCATGTGATAAAATCGTTTTTGAACGAGTTTGGTAAAATTGTCCTACACAAACGTTTTTTAATTGCTCTGTGAATGCCTTTTCGTTGTCATTAAGTGTAACTTTTATATTCGTTGCCAGGTAACGTTAACACATATTATAATCAATTTAGTGGCTTGCATATTTATCGCCTTTTTGACATATCCATTATCACTGAAAAATTGTTAAACGCGTCCAGCGATTATTTAAATACAAATTTTGGTCACGCAGGTATTTTCAAACACTCATATTCAAAATGTTTCGGCCCCAATAATTTATTCCACGTGTTTATGAATAATTTTCATATTTGGACATAAAAATAGGACATCTCTCACATAATAACATATAATGTCAAAGTCTCAAATCCCTTATGTGTATTCACGGCTTCTATATTATAAACAAAGATTAATGGTGCGCACTAGGGTAGGCAAAAAGAATATTGCTTAACACTCAAAACCGGTAAGTTTATATTTGATAGCTTATTTATAAAAAAAACAAATATGTATTCACAATAAAACATTCAGAAGCGATTTATTGTGTGTTTAACGCCATTCTTTAATTTTTCATAGTAGAAATATAATGCGTTGATGATCTAGTTCAGTGATGCACAACCTTTATCTTCTAGCGGACCGCATAAAACAAATTATCGTGGGTTCGGCTGCAAAGAAAAAAATGATTTACAGTACGCTCAATCCTTTTGTATGCAGAACATATGTACGTTCCATGTAAAACAGCCTTAAAACCGTGTAAAAAAGATTGAGTGAATTTAGATAAATGAGGAATAGGTTCCATTATATTATTTTGGCCGTGTTATTTCGAAAACGTGAACATTAATAAGCTATGCAAAAAAAGGATTATGAGTACTTGCTTATTAAAAATCGTTTCATTGTAAAATAATTATGTTTCATTTATATGCAGTTCATAAGTTAATGAATTCTTGGTCTTTGTTAATTCTTAATCTTTTTTTAAATTTGACATAATATTTGTAAGCCTGTTTCTATGAACCGATGTATTCTGCTTAATTGAAGAAAAAGCTTGCTTTCATTTATTAAATAAATGTTTACGTGAAAAAAATATGTTTGAGAAAAAGATTTAAGGGCCGCCACAAAATTAAAAAAGGGCCGCATGCGGCTCGCCCATTTTTTTTTTATTCAAAAAACAAATTTGTAGTTTTAACACAATGGAACTAAGACATACAAGATCGATATGCAAGGAATATTTTATTTAAAATTAAATTAAAATGTTCTCATTTTTTTATCAAAAATTCAATGTTGGTGTTTACATAAATAATGCATACACTTCGTTAGCATTCTCACCATTTTCTTTGAAAGCTTTTATCGGTGTTTCCTTTTAATTAAGTTTTATTTTTTTTATTATCATTATTTGAAACATTTTCCAACTATGTTTTTAACAACTTTTAACTTGTAATGGAAACAGAATTTTCGCAAAAAAACTTCATATGTTTACGAAGGAAGAAAGGATAAATGGATAAAGACAGGTCAGAACTAATGGTCAGTTGCTCAACCTCTCTTTCCCCAAAGAGAGTAGGCATAGAAAGATAGAGCTAGGACAGGACTAACGGTAAGCTATTCGCTCTCCATACACCCCGTTCATAGGATAGGATAGGAGGGGGGAATTCGATACATCACATACATCCATGCCTTCGAACAGAAATTCATAAATCGATTGAAAAATCAATTTATAAAATTGTCGCTACTGGGATTCGAACCCGTGACCTCCGTAACCGAAGCCAACGACGTTGACCACTCGATCACACGGGCGGCAGGAAGGAATTCAAATCCTAATAAACATCCATGTTTTCTAACACACATCTATAAGCAATTGAAAAATATATAAAAGAAACTGCCTTTCTTTAATGCTTTACTGTTTTTTTTAACGATATTTCATAAAATTCCTTAATACTTTTTAGTGAATGTATTTTCCCGTACAAGATTTTCTTTACACGAATTATTCACCCACTGATTAACCCAGTTTATATTCAACATATCGCTAAATCAATGTAATGCAGAAGAACGATCTAAAAATCTAGAAAATCAGAATTTAATAGCTTTTTATCTTACGTAGTTAAAAAACATTTTTTTTTCATTCATACAAGCTTAACCGGTAAGCATTCAAGCCGGTTATCTGGTATTATAAACCCTAGCTTAAAAGTATCATACCAAAGTCATCATTTTATATTGTTATTAGCCAAGTGAAATATTCTTAAAGACGTTCCTAGCTATTATGAGAGCATAAACACGTCATATATTATAATAATATTATACGGAAAACAAAAACATTGCGACTGTTTTCAAGTCAAATGTAATTTTCTCCTATTCTTATCACGTTCTTTAGTATGGAAAATGAGACCATTTATGTTTTTTATTTTTATTTTTATTCAACACATTTTTATTATTATAGTAAAACAGTCGACAGAAAAAATAATTCACTAGTCTAGCTTCTATTTAGATATGAAAAAATAAAAAAATACTTTTTGCTATTATTATATTTAAGCAGCTTCAGAACCTTGCCTATAACTATTTAGACCAGGCACGGGCAAACCGTGGCCTGCCGTGTATTTTTTTGACGTGACAACGTCTTATAAATCGATGAACGCCCGCTGCACGCACGAAAAAACATAACTCATTGTCCCGTTTGTCGCGTTACGCCGAAGGCAAGCGTGCGAGCGAGAGCGCGGATAAGCGATAGAGAGGCACGATCGGCCTACCGTTCGGATTGTGCCGCATCTATCTCTCTTCCACTCGATTGGTCGATGCTTCTGAGTAGAAAAGAGACAGCGGCAGATTGGAAGACGTTATATTTAACATTCACACATGTATAAAAGTTGTAAATAAATTGCTAAAAGCACATTGTTACTTGTAAATAAACTGTTCATCAAAGTAATAAACATATTTGAATTAATAATTGTAGATTTCATTTCACTCCTTCGTATTCATACAAAATAATGATAATTCAATGAAAATGATTCCATTTTATTCATAAAAGTATGCAATCATTTCATCAATGTTTTCTTATGACGTTGTCACGTTAAACTATCGTCCGTAAACCGACTTTACAGGCAACCAATTTTTTGAAAAAGATTCTCGTTTTTATCTTTTAACGCCTTTTTAAAAAAAGATTGAAAATAAATATAATAACTTAAAGCTGCAAATTGAGATTATTGATCTGCAGTGTGACCCTGATTTAAGGGAATTGTACCGTCGTGAAGAAATCTGCAAATTTTATAACGCAATTAATTCCGACAAATTCAACCAGCTTAAAAATGTTGCTCAGAAAATTTTCGTTATTTTTGGATCAACCTATATTTGTTAACAAACATTTTAATCATGTTCATGAATAAAAACTCTTAACGATCAAACATCACCGATGAACATTTACAAGCAGTTTTAAGAATCTCAACTGTAAAATTAGCCCCTGAAGTCCTAAAAAGTTCCATTTCTCTCATTAGATTTTTTTTTGTAATATTTTTTTTCATGATAATAAATAAATGGTATTTTACTTGCTTTTTTAGAAATTTTATATATATTTTTATCGATTTGTCAACATTTTAAAACTATAAAACTGCCGTATTTGTTTTGAAGCTCTCAATTTATTGGTTTTTTTTTTTAAAATAAATAAATGCAAACCTAAAAACCGCAGAGTTTTTTCGGTCCCGACTAAGTTATCCAATCCCGAAGACTTTTTCCAATCCCGGGATTTCGGGATTGATTAATTTTCAATCCTGTGATCCCGGGATTGGAATTAGCTCACCGAGGAATTTGACATCCTCGATTTGGTATAATTTTTCCCCGGATTATCTCCGAACCTCGTTTTTTTTTTCAGCTCACCAAGGAAATCCTGAAATCCTCGATTTGGTATATTTTCCAAAATCCTATCAGTTTTCGGGATTTGCTCAAGATTTCTCAATTCCAAAATCCTGGGATCGCGACCATGTCATGATGGATTGGATACCCTAGTCCCGACTGTATTTCATTTGTATGAGGCCATACGGCCAGCTACTCTAAAAATGACGATGAATTAAATATGACAACGTCAATACCAATTATACGTGCGAGCAATTCACGGATTGAAAAATAACGAGTGAAATAAAATGATAACGGCACGGTTATATAATATGTATTGTCTTTTTTAGAAAAGAAAGAGATAAAAGATTGTCTGAATCCAGAGCGCCGCTTGAATGAATACTTCAGAAGTATCTATAAAGATTGCTTCTTCAAATTTTTATTAACCTAACGTCGATTCGAAACAAAAGCATCGGAACTCAAGAAATTAAAAAGAAAAACACATTTCATAATATGAAATTTATTTTGATGGATACGGTGGCAACTTTGTAGAAATTTATTTTTATTATCTAAAATAAAAATTCATTGGCTGCGTTTCTACTTGTGATTATTAACTATGTTAGTGTATTTTACTAATAATTTAAATCAATATATACGTTATAGATAAAACTATTACAATGGAATAAGTATGAAAGTGGTTCTCAAAAAAACAAAACACGTTTTATAAATTGTAATATAACAAGTGGAATAATATATTTTTAAGTAGTACCTTGGCTCTTAGTGAAGTTGAAATCAACAAGGTTTTTAAACGAAAACTGCTTATGACTAAGTCGCTCAATATCTATTTTTCTGAAAGAATAGATGTAGAACTAGTAGTTAGTTAATCGCTCTCGTTACGCTACATTTATAACACTATCGGGGTCAATATCATATTGTGTTACCACTAGAGTAAAGGTGGACTATTGTATAATAATTTAATTTTGCTTTCCAGTCAAATGAGTTTTCTTTTAATATTAAGTAACGTTTTTCAAAAATCACATGAATGATTTATAAAGCAAAACATTAGCTTAATCACTATTACAAGTATTATTAATTATTAACGACAAAACCTAGATGTTTCAAAACCACATATAATGCCATTTACAAGTAGTAAGAAAAATTAACTTTGTTGGCTTCCGTGCCGGATCTCACGAGTTCGACTCCCAGTTCGAACAGCACTTTTTCGAACAACTTGAGTGTTTGTAATGTCTAAAAAATTCCCGACCACTTTTTCGATCCTTTAATAACTGGACGTAGTAGGCGCGATTAGCTAACCATTGCTCTTGTTTTAGTCTTATCCTTCTATCCCTGCTACTTTCTTTGAGAAAGAGAGGTTAAGCCTCTGAGTAATAAACAGTTCTCGTAGAAAAAATATTAGAGATTGGGATAAAATACCGAAACTAAATGTATCTTTACTAAATTAATTTGATTTATTTTTATGAATTGAAGCGGTGTCATCTGAGTAACTTGATCACTTTATATTAACTCTCGCGGCTCGGATACTAGCAAAATACTTCTCTGCCGATGGGGGTCGTTTAGGGACCCCAGTGGTTTCCTCATTATTGGCCTTATTCTTATGAATTTCAAAAAAAAATAGTTTAAGGGCTGTAAAATATCTCTCTGCATCATTCCTCATACATTTTTTTTATAAAAATCCGTGGTTTTTTAGTAAATCATATTTTAAGTTGCTCGTGATAAGGACGTTATCCCAGCACACATTTGAATTTGCAACTGACGCGTTTAGCCCAGCTATCTTAGGAACGATCGCTTATCGCGGGCGCTTATCTCGTTATCGCGTTATCGCTACATAAACTACATAAGGTCCAAAGAACTATGATATAAAAATACCTTAATTATAAACATTGTATCACCCATATTAAAATATATATTTAAGAAAATGTGGGTATTGGTGTCGCATTTCTTGAGCTTATAACCGGAAAAGTTAAATAATAAACTAATTTCATTAAAGCAATACTCAAATGCATTGTGTGTCCACTATTCACATTTCTAAGCATTCAAAAATCTCAAGAAGAATTCTCACATAAATCTTTAGATTTTGTTAGAGAATAAATATTTTTTATAATTTTGCGTTTTTTATGCAAATGTCTCTTTTTGTAAGAAGCGTTTTGCTCATTTGTTGTGATTTTACGGGAATTTCCCGGAAGGGGATGTATGGAAAGCGGATATGACGTATCTTAAGAGGGCACATGTTAAAAGGGTAGTAAAAGTCTGTCAGGTTGTTTTATATGAGGGTAAATATGCATGTGGACTCAAAGGAACATTTGTTGGTGCTTTTTATAATAACATGACGTAGTATATAATATATGGTGGAATGTTGGTTTATTTTAAATGTATTTCTTCATATTTAGAGGGAAAAATACATATATTTGAAAACGTTTACTATACTTAAGAATATATGCGACATTTAATAACTGAATTAACGTAAAGTTTTAACTTCAATTCTAAAGTCATGCATGTCCGCTCCCAATGTGGAGCATTTGGCCTCTTAATGGAGGTATCTCAACAGAAGTTTTTTCCCTACAAGAACTGTTTGTTATTCAGTCGCTCAACCTCACTTTTTTCAAAGTGAGTAGTAGGAGAAAACGGATAAGGCTAGAACAGGACTAGTGGTTAACTAATCGTTATTGCTGCACTCAATTATTAAACAGTCAGAAGGTTTAGAGGAAAGGAAATAATGTGAATTGACATCACAAACACCCAGTCTTCGATCACAGCTTTGAATTGAATAATTCTCAAACTCTCTGTGATCTTACCGGGAATCGAACCCAGACCTGCGTGATTGGTAGAGCAAGCTCTAACCAACTGGGTCACAGGTGACATCAATACATACATATTACATTATGCAAACAGAGACCAATGAGAGTTGGTCATGATTCTAATTGAATTTTGATTATTTTATAATAAAACTTTTTTTTTAAATAAATCTGTATTATTATTGTCGTTTAATACTTGTTTCATTAAAACAATTAACGTTGTACAACATTTCGAAAAGATGACACATCATTTTTACACTATTTTTTATAGATAAATAAATACACACGATAAATACACCCCTTAGAAAACATAGTTTGAGTATGCATTGGATACTTCACGAAAAAATATTTCCAGTCATAAAAGACCCAATTAATTAATCTCTTTTGCATTTTAAATTCTAAAAACTCTCTTAAACAAAACTGATCCACCCCCATTAATTATGAAATAACTTATTATTCAAACGTAAATTTAGAATGAATTATACATAATAAGCAAGATAAATAAATATTCATTTCATTATTTACGATCACTTTTGAAATCTGACAGTTTGCTGTGATTTTTAATTTATCCAGTCTTCAATTACCTCAATCAAATATCTCAAAATTAGTTGGTTGTGGGTTGGATCTTTTTGCGTAAATACGACTATAATACTAAACTAAAAACCTTTCATTAAAAGAGTGATGCATTATAAAATCGACGCAGATATAAATACATTTTTTTTCACTTTTAAGGTGTTCACTATCAATATTTGGTGGTATGGCATTATAATAAAAGATTTTTAGTCAGTCAGTTGATAATGCTCGCTATGAGCGAAACCGGTCCTGATCAAATAAATTTTATTTGGGAACAGTACAAAAAATCTTTTATTAGTTTTACTATTTTTTTTTTGGTTCAATCACATTCAAACGTGATTCTTAAAGACTTTTCTTCTCAAAATTGTGCAGTAATTACAATAAAGAGAAAATGATGTTGTTGTTTTAAGCTATTACAGCTATTACCAATGCATAAGTTGAACGGTAATTGCTCAGTAATTAATATTAAACGGCCACGATGTCTTTAAACTTTCAATGTCAAGTAAACCGTTGTCTATGCAATGAAATGAAAAACTATTGTCAGATAATAGGGTATTGAGATTTAAAAATGTTATCAATTGGAGGATGAATATCAAGCTAACATATCTACTTTGGATTTTAAATACGACATTGAAAACCCAACAACTTAGTATGGAATTAATCCGAAACTTTTACGCCTTTAAGTGGATGTTTGGGTAAATAGGTCGTCAAGAAAGTTTACGGTCAAGTGCTCATGATAGTTAGAGAGGTGCACATATAATTTATTTAATGATACTGAGAAAGGACAGAATTTGGAATACTAATCTCCTGGGGAAGTTATCCTTAAAAGTTACCCTTCTAGCCCGGATGACGTGCACAGCACGCCAAAAAAATGCTCTGTTTTGACGTCCATTTATAATATCAAAAATTCATCGATTTTTAAAATTACATTGAAATTTAATAAAATCATACTTTTTATCGTATTTTTAAACACAAAGAAACTATTATTTGTAACAAAGAATATATTTTTATTTTTTAATACAAAGTTAAGAAAAATAGTAAAGTTTTCGAATATGAGTCATTCATTCTAAACACATAAATAATTATTTTTTTGAAACTGTTTACTAAAGCAATATTTAAAAAGGTAAAAAAATATCTTTCCGATACTACTATAGTCAAAGTTTATAGTTTTTAATATAGTGGCAATAAATCGACGTTCTGTGAGTATTAACTAAAAAAAAAAAAAAAATGAAAACTACTGATTTTAAAAACATTTAATAATATCCAGTATTTCCAACACAACTCTCAGTTTTTTATTTTGTATCTTCAACTGTAGGAGATCGCTTAAATTAGTTTTAATTAGTAGATATTTATTGGATAGCTTCCGTTGGATCTTTGTTTTTTTTAAATCTCTGCTAAGAGTTTTGTAACAAGAATTTCACCTTTTACCCCATCTAAATAATTATTAGCATAAAAAATTGTTTATAGTTAGAAAATGACCATAGAGAATAAAAATCTTATGCAAAAGAGTTATCCGAAATTGATTTAAGTAAGTGTTTTACAGTCAATATTTTTTTTATTTTTTATGAATTTTAATATAATGGAATAAATTTAATGTTGTTCTTTTGTGATGTCTGTATTATTAAACAAACCACTGCCATTTTTTTTATAATAGCTACTTTCCATAATTCAATTATATTTTAGAAAAACATCTTTATCTAAATAAATACTTGGAAATTTCTACACACTATACAAATAAGACCACGTCAAAAAAATGCAATTACCTTCTGAGCGACCCAATAAATATTTAATTTAAATGTTCCTTTTTAAGTAAACATGCTTTGCCTTGAAGCTAGGACATTCTTAAAGAAATAAACCTGAGGCATAACGATAAATGAAATTTGCAATATCCCATGAAACAATAAGTCCAATTATTACTTCTCTTGTTCCTACTCCGGGCTTTGCAAGGAAATGAATTTTCTTCGTATAAAATATTAAGTTAATTTGAGAAATCGAAACATGAAAACCGAAAAAGATATTAATCAGAAGTAATTTATATTTTTCTTATGTAACGGTCATAAATTTGAACCTTTCCTAACATATTTTGTAAAGGAAATAGTCCAAACATATTGTCTCTTTGATTTTTTTCCGAATTTTTCATCTTGATTAACAAATGAATCAGCTTTACGTTGAATAATACTCATTTTTTTAAAACCTTATCCACTCCCAATTTAGAACATGTTTACTCCTTGTATACTTTATCTCAACAGAAATGTTTCTAAGAGAACTGTTTGTTACACAATTGCTCAACCTTCAAACGTTCAAAGTGTACAACCAAGTTACAATGGTGCGACCGCTTATTTATAATATTATATAATCATTATATTGCTAAAATGAAAAACAAATGAACGTTTCTTTAAGATAAAAGAAAAGTAATAACAATTCAAACATTTTGAGTATAAAAAAACAACCTTTATATTTTGCTGCGCAAACATTAAAAAAACAAGAAAATATTTCCTTTTTTACGCTATACAAATTTCTCTGCCCCGGGGGCATTGCGATATTATTAAATAATATTTCTGTCAAAAATTTGATTGAGCGCTTTGTGAACGATCTTTTTTTAATATTTACTTCGAAATATTTAAATATTTATAACTATGTATTTTGTTGCGATTAATTTCTCCGAATTTTGATTGATTTGTTTTGTAAACTTTTTAGACACGCCTGTTGCGATTTTAGCTGTATCCATTTTAAACAACTCTCTGCGATTCTTACACAGAGAATATCGTGAAATATATTTTCCTTGCACAAATAATTGATAGGCAATGTTTTATATATTATACTTAAAGGACTGTTCTTTTCATATATCAAATTAATGGAGTTTTACGTCTTAGGTAGCGTTAGGGTCAAAGCATCGGTAGACCGCCAATACGTTAACAAAGGGCCACGCTTAATCACAAATTCTCGGTGTTCTGGGGGGTTCTGATTTTTTATAACTCCTACGCAATTATATTTAATACTTAAATAAGCGATCGATTATTACTCAATGCACTTATAATATGTTATAATATGCAATTTACCGTAAACTAATCAATGTCAATGGCTAAAAATGTACTACTGTGTATGTTGAAGATGTCGTAGAGTATATATAAGTCAGAAATTGCAGTTATATACTAATTTGATCTGAATATATAGCCGCCTGTGTGGTCGAGTGGTCAGCGTTGTTGGCTATGGCTACGGAGAACACGGGTTCAAATCCCGGTACGGACAGTTTTATAAATTGATTTTTCAATCGATTTATGAATTTCTTTTCTAAGGCATGGATGTATGTGATGACTTGAATTCCCCCATCTCACCCATCCTATCCCACGAACGGGGCGTTATCGAGAGTGATTAACTTACTACTAGTCCTGTTCTAGCCCTATCCTTCTATCCCTACTCTCTTTGGAAAAAGAGAGGTTGAGCAACTGAGTAACAAGCAGTTCTCGTAGAAAACACTTCTGTTGAGATAAACTCCATTAGAAGTCCATATGCTCCACATTGGGAGACATTGTTTAAAAAATATATTGTTTTCTCTTAAATTAACCAGGGTCTTGCTGGCTTTAGTAATAATTTAAAAAAGGACGCGCGCAAGCACTTTTGAGTCCATTCCAGCCCACCTCTGGGTCAAAGTTTTTCAAATCTCCTATATCACTAACGTCATTGGTTTTTTGCATTATGTGATCGTTTCGGAGGTAATAAATTTACATTCCACTTGGGCACTACATGTGTTTACATACAAATTGAAATTTATTTACCCTTCCATATATCATACACATATACCAAACAACTCTTACCCCTCCAAAGACGAGAGATTTTTTTCGATAAAAATTTTTTTTTTTAAGCCATATTGAAGTCACGGATAACTTTTATTCCTAACAAAAATTAAAAGAAAAAAAACGTTTAGTCGTTGTATAGAAACCCCGCATGACTATATGATCATGCTCATTTTTTTATTATCGTGTAATATTGTGTACGGACAGTAGTAAGGACGAGCGTGACCGTATGGGCGCGCAAACATTCGGGGTTGAAATATAGCTAAACGTGAAATTTTTCAAAATATTTACAATTTGACCTCAATAGATCAACATAATTTCAATAAAAATATATTAGCAAAAGAGCTGTAAATAATTTAATGTTTTGATAAAAAAAATAACTAACAGATTCAAAAAGTCCATTAAAAAAAAACGGAAATTCAAAAAATCGCATGTGCTTTTGGTGACCGTTTCTGTCCCCGCGGCTGATAACTAACTGAAGTCTGTACCCTTCTTAACCAAATATGAGTGAAAGCAACGATATTCAGGTAGAAAAATGATGAATAGTGGGATCAATAGACAACGGTGTTCACTGTGACCATATGGTCACGCTCGTCCTTTTTTTAGGGTTTTAAAGTGGATTTTTTAAATTGACAACAATCCATGGTTAACTTCATTTTCATACGGTAATATCTTTTGGACGCCATTCCACTCGGCATTGTCGATATTGTTGCTTCGTCTTTTTGGCGCCGAAGCCGATATCCCACTTTTCACTTTTTAAAGGTTTACTTTTTTCCACGACTTGTTTTGCGAAAGAGATTTTCGGTATTTATATTTGTTAAATAATTTTACTTTTATCCAAAATATCTTTTTTCAAAACAGTCAAATCATTATAATACAGCAGTTACTATTTTGACCTGCGTGTCATTCAATACAGTTCAATTTGCAAATGTATAAATATATCCTTAAGTAATTTTTGTTAGTAAATATATTTTTCCTCGACTCTTTATTTGGCTTGATAAGATTGGATTGAAATCACAAAAAAAAATACACCAAAAACAATTCGTATTTTTTCTGTGATGTTATCATATGTGACCTATCAGTTTAAAAACCCTCTAATATATATTTTTATAAATACAGATACTTGAGGTTATTGATTTAAGTTTTATCTCCCCCAAATTGTGGTATTAGTTTACAAGCTTTATTTATATTTATAGATAATAAAATCATCCTTTTTAACCCTTCTTTTGACTATATTTGAATATATATTGAATCATTTTTTTTGTTACCTTCAATGTTCAAATCCGGAGTGAATGGAGAAGAATTGACTGACCTTACAGCGGCGTCAAGTATGAAGAGGTAGTATTTTATGATTAAAAGTAATAATGTATGCATTTATGCGTGAGGAAGTGTCATCAAATCAGAATTTTTTCGATCGATTTATCGATTTTTATTCGAAGGCATGGGTGTTTGTGATGTCTTAATTTCCCTCCCACCCCTCATATCATTCAATGACTGGGCGTAGCGAGAACGATTGGTAAACCACTAGTCCTTTCTTAGCCTTATCTTTCTATCCCTACTACTTGCTCTCTTTAGGAAAAAAATATGTTTATATACCTCCATTAGGAGGCCATATGCTCCATATTAGGAGCGGACATGGATAATAAAGGCTGTCAACAGTCAATTATTGACAAAAACATATTATATTTTATAATTAAAGCGACACCTACACTTTGAGTTTTTTAATAGACTGACGAAAAAAAATGTAAAAAGGAAAATAAAGATTGGAAGTATATATTTTGTTTAAATATAAATCTTTTCATATGTAAAAAATCACGCAAATTTATATTATGCGTTATTCATATAAAAATCTTTTGATCCAAAGAAAAATATTTGAAAGTTTGGTACATCATAAAAGTTAGTAAAATATCTATAAAGACCAAATTTTCCTTAAAAGTTATCAATAAATCAGTTTCATTGCATTTTGAATATGTACTTCAGTCGCGTCAGTTCAAATTGCGGGGATTAAAACGTAAAAACGTATAGTGTTTAATGTACTAAAACGGAACCGGAATGCAGATATTGTACTCAAAATCGGGAAAACATGAATACCGAGTAGGTTATGTCGTGGCTTAACAACTCTGTATTGATTATCATGATGAGCGAAACCGGTTTTGATATTTTTATCTGTGAAATCAGTATTAAAAAATAAATACCATTTTATGATTGAAATAGTTTTATTTGAGTTGAAACACGACGTTTTACCAATTATATAAACGATGTTTATATTTATATTTAGTTGTATATGTTTTTTTACAAAATTTCTATTTTTTTAATATCAAATTTATGGAGCTTTAAGTATCAGGACGCGCTAGCGTCAAAGTTCTTCTAGTCTCCTTCATCGATAAATTTTTTGAAAAATTGTAAATTGTATCCCCTTACCATCGTTTGCAGACGGAAGGGCGTGATCACTTCAGAGATAAGAAGTTCACGGGAACTCCATATGCATTATTTTGCAAATCACATTCCATATTCTTCCCCTATACTATATCCGTACATGTACACAAAAAAGTCAAACAAAGAGAGTCATTTTCGTGATGCTAAGTTCGTTCTTAAATTATAATATCTATGGAGGGTCGTCGAGCAGAGCTGCTCTCGGTCTAAAACGATTCTCAGGCAGTGTCTCGTCATAGTTGTGGAGATTGAAAAAAAAACTATTAATGATACTCAATAAAACATTCCAAATATTAAATTTTAATCGTTGTACATTTCCACACATTTTGTCAATTAGGACACGAGTTTTGCCTGACGATGGAATACAAAAAACATTACGTTTGGCATAAAGTTTTTGAGTATTACTGACCGAACTTTATCTGTCTGGATAAAATGCAAATGTATAATCATTGGTTTTTTTTTATTTTTATCGTCGTATTTTTTTAAATTTCTACTTTGTAAAAAATTAAGGTTAGGTGTACATTAACAAAATAATCAAAACTCTGATTTTATTTTAACCACTTGAGATTTCTCATTAAATTTACGGCACCATTTGAACACTGGTGAGAACGTTTAACCCTCTTTATGCCCCTGATTAAAATTGGCTACTCAATACGTGTATGATCGGCCCGACGCCAGAAAATCCCTAACAGATGGATTCACGGGGCATTAAACCTAAAACCCTCGTAATTTTATTGAAAGAATTTTACCCGTAGATAAGTGGACTGAATTATACTGTCGATGGAGTGTTTTGCGCTTAGGGGTGATTTGCGGAAAGAAGATTCGGTACAGATCATGGCTTGAGTTTCGATATAAGAAAGATACAATAAACGTAATGCTTTTTTATTATTTAATAAAAATTTTAAATAGCTACTAGAAAAAAATATTTTTTGAATCCTCGTACTCTAAAATTTTCAACGTTTTTAAACATAATAATATATTTAACTAAGTCAAGTAAAAAAACTTTAATTCAAAAAATAAAACACTCTCTTCTACTACATCTTCGTTAAGTCGTTAAGATTGAAGTCGGTTCTAATACTATTAACTTTAAAAATAATAAAACATTTTTGGTACTTTTTCCACACAAAATTTATTGGATCAGGACCGGTTTCACTCATCGCGAGCATTATCAACCGATAAGAAAAATATATAAACAGTGCTATTTATACAAATTTAAATTGAAATAAAAGGTGTAAGCAACTATTAACGATGAAAAGGATTTACAAATTACATTATAATTACACAAAATTAAAATGCTTAACACCTATAACATACAATTAAAAAATCATCAGACTAATAAATATAAGTGGCAAATGATGTCAATTATAAACCCAATTAAAATTTGGGAAATTTTTAACAAAGTGAAACTCTACATTACTAAAGTAAATAACTTAATGATGATTTTGTGTGTGTGTTTTTTTTAATTTGTATCAGTTGATAATGCTCGCGATGAGCGAAACCAGTCCTGATCCAATAAATTTTATGTGTAAAAAGTACTAAAAATGTTTTATTATTTTTATTATAATGCTATTCCACCAAGTATTGAGAGTGAACACCTTAAAAGTGACTATTAACTCTCTCTCGTCTAATTCAGTGCTCCCCAAAAAATATATATACTACGGCCCCTAAATCTGAAAAAAAAAACGCGGCGCCCTTCAATACAAAACATGTTCTGCGGCGGCTCTCGGAGAAACCCTGAAGCACTGATCTTAATGATTCTCGTTTAAATTTTTACTTGCAGGTACAATTACAAAGAATGTTTTTTTTTACATATTTACTATAACTATGTTCATAATATATTTTAGCTGTTTGTATGATTCTTTCTTTATTGATTGAATTGGCATTGCTTTAGTAGATTTTTTTATTCTAATAAGGAAAAAAAATAACCAAGTATTTTAGTTCTACAAATATTATTTTATGAATACATAGTTGAAAGCTATTTTGACGTATGCCTTCATCAGAACTGTGTACGTTTAAGCTTACATTAACTCAGCTATACTGGCTTAGAAGATATACAATACGTTGTTATTTGTTCACGTTATCTTTTCTTTATCAAAATCTATCTCACTTTGACTTTCATATTATGAGTAATATTTATTTTAAAACAAATTAAAAATAAATAAGCTAAGTACCTATGTTCATTTTTAAGGTGTTCACTGTCAATACTTGGTGGAATGGCATTATAATAAAAATAATAAAAGATTTTTAGTACTTTTTTCACAAAAAAAATATTTTATCAGGACCGGTTTCGTATTGTATGTTATAGGTGTTAAGCATTTTAATTGTGTAATTATAATGTAATTTGTAAATTCTTTTTCATTGTTAGTTGTTGCTGACACCTTATTTCAATTTAACTTGTATAAATAGCACTGTTAAATTTATTTTTCTTATCAATTGATAATGCTCGCGAGGAGCGAAACCGATCCTGATCAAATAAATTTTAAGTGGAAAAAGTACTAAAAATCTTTTATTATTTTTATTAAGTACCTATGTATTATTTTTCAATATTCAAATTTCAGTAACTAGTAACGAGTACATCTCTACTTTTCCTACCAAAATTCAATTTTCTTCGCTTCGGCGTGCCTTCTTCTTTAACGACTTATCTACTGCAAAAATCTATATAAAGTTCAATAAATCAGATATTTTTTGGGCACTTTCGTTTTTAAAACAGAGTTATAAATTTTAATATTTTATTTCAAATATACTTTGCACTCGATTCATTCGTCGAGTCAGTAGGAATATGCATATTTTATGAATTTTGTGCTTTATTCATTTCATTTCTTATGAAGGAATTTTAATGAAGTTATCTGTTGAGAGCTGCTTGTCATAAGGTTGTCATAACCTCTTTGTTTCGGAGAAAGTAGGGATGGAAAGATACGGTTAGAAATTAATTTATAGCAAACTCTCGATTTTAACAGTTTTTCGAAACCAGGTTGGTGCAACAATAGGCAGAGAAAGATATTTATTCTTTTGAACAAGTTTTGGTTTGATTTACGTAGTTTGTGGACACGGTCACCAATTAAATCGAACAATGTAGAATGCTAACAACTCTGACCTGCAAAGTTCTCATTTCTACGTATGTGTCCACAAGTTATGACTATTGATTGATTTTTTGTTGATTGCATCGGCATTTACTTGATAGAACACCATTGCAATAAATTCAAAAATATAATGTATTTTTTTCTACATTTTTTATATACAAATATATAGTTGATATGTATATATTGCTTTACGCCTTTAGACTGCGGCTTTACGCCTTTGTCAAACTATTTTTAAACGTAAATTAATTTATATTTATAATGGGTGAAAACACATACACAATACATCGTCTTAACTATTGTAACATCCTAATTTATTTGTCAAATTACACTTTTAATGTAATAAAGTGACTGATATGTTTTTCCATGAACAATGGCAAATATGGGATAATTAAGTAGTCTTCCTACACATTACCTATTAAACTTGTCATTATATTTAGCTTCGTATATTTTCATGGCGTATATATTTAGCCGGCTGCGTGGTCGAGTGTCATTTCGTTGGTTAAGAAATAACATGAAGGTCACGGGTTTGAACCCCAGTACGGATTGATTTTTTAATCAATTTATGAATTCCTGGAAAATTTGATGTCTCTTATTCCTCTCTCCTACCCATTTTACCCTTTAAAACGAAGTGTAGCGATAGTGATTAGATAATAACTAGTCCTGTCCTATTCCCATATTTCCATAGCTACTTCCTAAGCGAGGTGTGCAACTAAGAAATTAGTATGTATTTCTTGTATATATATTCTACTATTCCGTTGAGATAAACTCCATTAGTAGTCCACATTGGGAGCGGACATAGTAATGTATATCGACTGTGGAAAGGAAAAAGGACGAAAACCACATTTTTTCAAAACAGCTTTTTTTAGGTAATCACAATGAATTAAACCAAATACACGTTCTATCAAAAGGATGCAAGCTGCAAATGCCGAATTAGTATCTAAATTTAGCTTTTAAGTTTGAAAAAGATGACATTGTAAAAAGATAAAACCAATAAAAAAGACTGAAATAAAGGTTTTTCCTAGACATTTTTTTTACCATGTCCGCTCCCAATATGGAGCATATGGACTCCTCATGGAGTTTATCTCAACAGAAATGTTTCTACGAGAACTGCTTATTACTCAGTTGCTCAACCTCTCTTTTTCCAAAGAGAGTAGGAATAGAAGGAAAAGGCTAGGACAGGACTAGTGGTTAGCTAATCGCTCTCGATACGCCCCATTCATAGGATAGGATGGGTGGGAAGGGGGAATTCAAGACATCACATACATCCATGTCTTTGAACAGAAATTCATAAATCGATTGAAAAATCAATTTATAAAACTGCCCGTACTGGGACTCGAACCCGTGCCCTCCGTAGCGGTAGCCAACGATGTTGACCACTCGACCACACAGGCGGCTAGAAAAGACAATTTATCTTATTAATATTAGATTGTGTCAATTTAACACCATTTTAGAAGTCTTCGTGCACTTTAAGGTTGTGTATAATTCATAATTTGCATATGTCACAAAATCATAAAAACACGTTTTTAGCGCCTCCTGTAAATTTGATTTGTGTGGGTTACGTTCTTTTTCCTTTCCACAGTCGATATATACAATTTTATTATTCGATACAAAACAAATATGTAAGAGTAGATTTCCATGTTGAAAACGGGTACCGAAAAAATTTGCACTGCTGATAGATAACGCTTAGTAATCATAAAATATTTAATATTAGCAGTAGACAAACACAGTTGGAGTATAATGAGAAAAAGCTTATCAAGCTTATTTTTGTTTTGGCCGTAGTATCAACAATTTGGCGAATAGTACAGTAGCGATTGTGTACACTTACTCACATGAGCTATAGTATGATTATTTTATGTTATATTTAGCAATACTTGTGCTTAGATTTTCTTTAATTGTACAATACATCCGTATGTTATGTATATTAAAATATACTATATTCCTATGTCCTACAGTATCTGTAATAGTATTGCAGTTAAAGTTATGCTGTGTATTTTGCAGAATCTATGAGATATCTGACTATCAAATTATTTTCGAATATCAAGTAAAAAAATGAATATAGTTAACAAAAATTTTAGTATTATTCTTGTTTTAATGCTTAGCATAATGTTTATAAAAAATACTAGCCGGTTCCCGGCAAGCGTTGCAATGCCACTCAAAGAAAGAAAGTGTTTTTATTTTTATTGTGTTTATTGAAGTGCGTGTTTTCTTTTTCTGTCTGTTTGACATTTGACGTTTGCTGCCGATTTTCTATGGTACGACACACGCGCCACCTACTGTACTTTAATTGTACTACGACTATAACCTTCGCGCAAGTTGCATGAACGGTATGGCAGACATACAAACATTGATTTTTATGTATAAGACCTACTGACTGATGTTACTATGCCTATAACCTTCCCGGATGTGCAAGCTAAAAGTTTGTCGAAGTTTTATTGCAATCGGATGAGCGGTGTGGCAACGCATAAAATACGAAAAGCAATCACATCTTATGCATGAAACACATTTGAACGAAATGTCAAAATGTAGACAACACGATTTGACAGATTTGGGTTGAGCAACTGAGGAACAAGCAGTCCTTGTAAGAAAAAACTTGTTTTGAGATACCCCCATTAGCAAGCCGCATGCTCCACATTGGGAACGGACAGAGATGAAAACAAATCTAAAGTAAAAAGCTCATCAAAAAGCGAGTTTCGGTATCTTTTTTTTAAGCACTGTTTTTATCTGATATTTTCTTGTACAAGCTTTTTTTCGACTAATATTGACGAAGAAGATTTATCCATGTCGTTTTTTTATGAATGTCCTAAGAAATAGATATTATTATCGATTGACCCTTCTATTTTGACAATAAAAGCGGTCAGTTACTGTGACTGAAAGAAAAATCTAGAGAAAATGATCACCAAAAGAAAAGAATGAAAGGAAGGAAAAACAAGAAAATTATCGACTCCCCGCGGTTACAAGCAATCAAAGGTCAACAATTCTTTCATGAAAGGGAAAAACTCTTTTCTTATATAAATATTGCGAAAATAAGCTTACAGGCATTTAGTTATTAAAATACGTGGATTACTTATATATATATATTGTCGTTTTATTCTAACAGTAACGTAAGTCAGTTTACCATAAGTGTTCAAGAGACAGTGAGAACTGAATATTTCAATTTCTTATTCAGAAACAAACTCATATTCATTTACTTTCTTTTTAGTAAAATATTTTAATATTCCTAATTACGCTTTCAAAAAAATAATCATTATTTTTTTATTCTTATTTCAGAGAACTTACGTTGTATTCGAATAAAAATATTCTTTGTTTTTTATCCCCCTTCCAGTAGCAAATTTGGATGAATGAAATAGATAGGTTAATATGCTTTTTAACCAAAATCACCAAAACAATAAATTCTAAAACAAAATGACTTACTTGATGTTAGAATTAAGCTGATAGTATACAAATAAACATGTCTATAATTTAAGATTTCGATTTTCGACTGCTTGGTGGAATTTCAATATTCAATTTGAGTCGTTTGAATCGAAACGTGGGTTGTTAGTGACAAAATCTGTGGGAGTGTACATAATTTGAACGATTCAAATTTAAACATCTCTATATTTGTTCGCTTTCAATTTGTAGCGTTTGGGCTCTAATGTTGAATGTTAAAAGATGCATTTTTACGTGAACCGCTTGTAAACATTTGACACGGATATACATACACTATTTGTCGCCTGCTGTGGCTCAGTTGGTTAGAGCTTGCTCTACCGATCACGCAGGTCTGGGTTCGATTCCCGGTCTGATCACAGTGAATTTGAGAATTATTCAATTTAAAGTTTTGATCGAAGACTGGGTATTTGTGATGTCAATTCACATCATTTCCTCTCCTCCCATCCTTCTGATCCTTTAATAACTGGGTGTAGCAATAGCGATTAGCCAACCACTAGTCTTGTTCTAGCCTTATCCTTCTGTCCCTACTACTCACTTTGAAAAAAGAGAGGTTGAGCGACTGAGTAACAAACAGTTCTTGCAGAAAAACTTCTGTTGAGATACCTCCATTAGGACGCCATATGCTCCACATTGGGAGCGGACATTGATTAAAAAAAATACACTTTTTGCATTTCTTCTCAGCATTGTGATAATGAAAACGGATCAGATGTAGAATGTTTTGGTGTTTTCTGAGCATTATTTCTTTACTGTCTCTGAAAAACTGGATAAGTTACTAAAATAACTTCTTTGAGATATATTTTTAGGAGTCAAATATAAAAAAAATATGTTGAATAAGATGTTACTCGAAGATTTTCTTTGAATGGTCATGCTTTCAATGAAGATGATGATAATGTAGATTCGTTAACCAACTTAGAGCCCTATTTTAAGTGAGGGTACGATCCGGTACATGTTATTAGATATTTAGGCTTTTATATATTGAACAGATGAAGCTTTCACAGATAGTTTCATCCCTTGATTCATCTAGCAGGCACTATTAGAAAGCAATCAAGTGGAATAATCGAAACTAAACGTTTCTTGGGTTTCCACAATTTCCGTTCTGATTTTCCAACTTGATTACAATAAGGCTTCGGTGCTGTTTTCTATTAATTCCCAGATACTCACAACTTGTCCGACCAAACATTACGGCTAGCGGAATATCTCCTTGTGACCTTTATCGATTTTCGTCAATATTAAATAATCTTATCATATTGTACATATAAGGATCATATTTTTATCAATTTAATCCACACGTTACTGGTATACTGATCGCTGTGCCAGATTGGTAACGATGTGGAGCTTCTTATAAAAAAATAATGTTTTTTATTTCAGACATTATTTCTTGAAATAATCAGTTTTATTCTCTCCAGATAGATTCCAAACCAAAAAAAGAAGCGATAGTGTATATTTAGTAAAAATTAACTCACTACTCAAAGGGTTAAATTTGAATATATAATAAAAATGACAAATTTGAATCGTTCAAATTATGTACATTCTCATAGATTTTGTCACTAACGACCCGGGTTTCGCCTTTCGGAATCTTCAGGCGTTTAAGTACACGGATGAACTTGAACTGACCATTAAACTGCCAACCATTGAACTGGTCACTAAAAATGTCCATATTCCTTGAAGTGTCTGTCGATGTCTCAATAAAAGATCTAAGCTTAGTTGAAGTAATCAAATTAAAAGTTAGAATTTCATATAGGTAATGTCTAAATGTAACAAGTTGATCACAATTGTTGATCGTCCTACCATCACCCGTTATGCGTATGGAGCTCTTGTTTTACGGCTACTTTCCATAACGCAATGACGATAAAAAAGTCACGAATTTATTTCTACTGTTTCTGATCCACCGTAGGGTTTAATCTACTCCTGTTAAATTTAAAGAGTAATTAAGATGATCACGTTCTCCATAATTCGATGTTGCAAATTTACCTCTAAGTTGGCCTTGGTTAAGATTAAGTCAGCGAGGCTTATTGATCTCGTATGAAGGTGGACTGCAATAAATAGTGCTAATCGTTCGGCATTCATCTCAAGCCAGTCCCGCAGTATATGCTTAGTGACCTGATGGTTGTGCTAACAAGTGCAATCCGGCCATTGAACCATTCATGCCCAGTCCAAATAAATTACCGTTGAATTTATCATACCCGGCTACAAATTGGCAAACCCAATGCCCAGACGCAAGAAACTTCACCTTGAGTCTACAAGTAACGTATATGAAGAAAAGGTATGTTTGGTGCTCTCTTGTGGACGAAGATCATCTAGTTTAATAAAAATATTATAAAAATATTGAGTGAGGCTCAGTTATATTATATTTACCGACAAGTAACATGGCGTTTGGAAAAACTTTCCAATATCCGTGATGATGTATTATTACAGGAGATTGACTAAAAGTTTATAATACTCAAAGTTTTAAAAGAATATTCATTATTCAATAGATTGTAATTTGTAATTATACGACAGGTGAGATTTAAAAATACAGCATCCATCATAGTTATTTTCTGTACTTATGATTGATTTAGTCACAGAGGATCGTAGTTTATATTATTATATATAGGAGCATTAATATTGAATCAAATGGTGATGTATTCATTATGACGAGCCATTAGCGCCCGCTTCAAAATACGATACCATAAAGTCTAATTAGTTATTGCTCTCATCAATCATAATTCATATTACTGCCAAAGTATTTCACAGAATTTGGATATAATTTATTAATATGTTACAATATATATAATTTAAGATAAGAGACGAAATGGGTTTACGTTTAAAGCTCTCGACAGCCCAACCCTTCAAAATTTACCATTTATCAAATTTATCAGTAGGGTGAAAACTTATTTTGTAATTTTTATAAATGTGTTTACTGTTATGCCATGGTAAATTGCCAACAAAGTTTGTGAGTAATTTTAGGCTTCTTTTTCTTTAAATTAAAATGTCTTTTGGTTTAAAAAAAAACTTTTAACAACACGACATTACTTTGAAAAGGTTCTATTTTCACTTTACCATGTTTTGAGATACGAGCGTTTGAATATTTTACTGATCATACGAATGTTGTTTATAAATCGATTATAAAAAGTTCTATTGTTTTTTAGAAGCTTGTAAAATTACTGTATGAAAGAAAGTGTGTAGATAGACCTCTAGAATCCTGTCAATGTCAATTGTTGTTTACACCTTTTTTTCAATTTATTTTTGTATAAATAGCATTGTTAAATTATACTTCTTATCAGTTGACAATGCTCGTAAAGAGTGAAACTGGTCCTGACCTGTAAATAAAGTACAAAGGAATATTGCGTTTTTATTAATATAATGCCTTTCCACCAAGTATTGACAGTAACCACCCTAAAAGTGAAAAAAGATGTTAACAAAAACTTCGATCAATGCATCCATAATTATGTGAATATTCGCGAAAAAAAGATTAAGCATAGAACGACAGTGAAAATAAGTTTTAGGAAAACTGTTGTCAGCTTGGTATTGCATGCCGCTAGACGATAATATACTGAAAATGCCTATATTTTTTTTTCAGTGCCTGATTCTTTGCAAACTGGTTGGTTACAAAATTCATATACATAATACTACTAAATCTCATTATTTGTTTATTTTTATTTCAACAGTACAATAACAGTCAATGTCGTCCGGTCCCCCTATGCTGACTGTAAAATTGTAATTCATGTAAAAAATCCTTTAAATTACTTTCCAAACCTGTTTATTTATAATTAATATTCAATATTCTTTCATTGTAGTCTTAATAAACATTTTAATTTAAATAAATACTGGAAAAATCTTTCAAGTCTCATTCAATGTTTGGTTTGAAAAAAAGAACTGGATTTCTTTAATTAATTGAAAAGAGGAAAACCCACTTAAAAAAATGCAACGTGAAAGAACTCCTCTTCCGAGCGAACTGGGAACGATAATTGGTCTTACTCTTAAGACTTTGGTTTCTTTTCATAGCAGGTACGATTAAAATTATTGTTTTTATTGAGTCAATATATATTCAATGAACTTTTCAAACCGACAAATTAAAAAACTTTTTTTGATTTCGATTCCGAAGAGGAATTTTTATATAAGGATTTCAATATTATTGTAACATCTCTATATTAATAGTCGATAATGTCCGTCTGTCTGATTGTCTGATGGTCTGATTGATTGTCCGATTGTCCTCGATTTGGTACCTTCCCAGCCTCACCTACCCAACTTCACCCTCACCCTCCTAAAATTAAGTTACTTACGAGGTCTATTTCTGCTACAACGAAAAACGATTGTTAGCAAACTTAAACATTATTCCAAAAACTAAATAATTTACGAGGTCTATTTCTGCTACTATGAAAAATGGTTGTTAGCAAACTTAAACATTATTCCAAAAATTAAATATTTACGAAATTTCTGCTACTACGAAAAATGATTGTTAGAAAACTTGAACATTATTTAAAAAATTAAATAATTTACAATTTAAATACTGCAGGGCTGTCGATATATGCGCAGAGGTCGATTTCTGCTACTACGAAAAATGATTGTTAGCAAATTTTTTTGCTAATTTCTGGCTTATTCAATAAACACGTTTGTAATTTATTTTTCACGCCAGTAAATTTTCTGACTACTTAAAAATGCAACAAAAATCCCCCCGTTGAGGTCAACGGTCTTACAGCTAGTAAATATATGTAATATATTGATAGTACAGCTAATGCTATATAAATCATATGTTTCGCACTGGGAGCGGACATTTAAAAATAACTTTACTATTTCAACACCAGAGCTATATATATATTTGTATTTATGATGGCAAAATAGCTTTTCTCACTTTATTTATCACGATTTTCTACGAAAATGCTACGACAAAGCTATGCGGTTTCTTGACTAAGCTACGACAGATCTACTATTCATCTATTAGTTGAGGTGAAACGTAAATAAGATCATCTCAAATTAGATTGCAGTTTTCTCAGAAAGACTAAGGTTTTTCACAGTGAAGTATTTATTATAATCATTTTCTTTTATCTAACTTCTTTGTAAATTATTTTTTTGAGTTGGTTTCATTAAGCACTTCATACGTTTATTAAAAAGATCAAGATAATTGGCACTATATTTGTGCTGTATAAGGTACATATTTTTAAAATAAATAAGTTAAGTAAGAACACGTAGTTAACTTACATAACTTCATTTCAATAAAAAGCCTCTTTGTGGCGTTAAATATAAAATATTTTTTTCCCTTTTTGATGGCATATTACTACTTTTTATGGCTTTGAAATTTAAATTTGTCTTCATAATTTCTGAATGAAATTATATATTTTTTTAGTCATTTGAAGTAAATGTCTAATAAAATTTTAAGTTTTTATGAAATCTCAAGTAGCTTACGAGATTTACACAGGTTAAGTAACAGCTTTTTTTGAAAGCCACTTTAAACTACTTTGAGTTTTTTTCCTGTGAATATTAAAATAATTAATACAGTTAAGCATATTGCTTCCGGTTAAAGTTAAATTTTGCCATGTCTTAGCTTTCCAAATAAACATTTTAAAGATTTCTTATTCATGGTTTTTTGATGTTTTTAAAAGCACCTTCATTAAAATGATTGTTTGAATTAATTACCATAAAGAAAAAATGTCCAATTCGTAACGATTGCGTGAAGCCGAAATAGTTATCAACAATTGACTTTTGTTGAACTAAATAGTTTTATATTTATAGTTTAATAAAACGATTTGCTTAACACAATAAACCATATATGTACATATTATATAATAAATATTTCTTTCTTAAGACATTTCTCTGAAACTATAATATTTTCTTTCCTTCTTTATTATTTAAATCAGAACATTTACGTTGATCAGAAATTGGTATTTACTGTCGCACACTGTACTATTTTTAATCATCATATGCTTTTTCGTGTCTTATTTCATTTCTTTATTTAGAATTTTCTTTTAAAAATAGTGTATGATATTTGATTTCATCTTTAGTAATAATTTCCATTTTTGTATAAAAAACTCAACCGATAATAGATTAGAAAACCCGAATTCATTTATGTATTTTTATTATTATTTATAGAGAATATTTTCCCAAGATGTTTTTATTTGACGTTTTCTTTATGAACCAATCATTATCATTACTTAAATTTGATAATTTCTTTCGGCTTGCTATTATTTGTAATTCACAAAATTATATTAATTACATAACTGATTTATATATTAAATACACATTTGTACGTCGGAAGTCAACTACAATCTGTTATTTTTTCACTATTGCTGCCCAAAAAATTCTTCATAAAGTTCGTGTTAAATCGCTGATTTTTGTCTTACTATTTGAATCGAAGAATATTTGAACTATTTATTACTGGCGATGTTTTTCAACAATATTACCAGAAAGAGCATCGTAAGGTTAACTAAACATTATTATATATACCGATGTCTCAAATCAGCTAAAATTTGGCCAGTGTAGTTAACCTCTCATTTACAAGACTATTTACATTTGAGAAAAAATAACTATCTGGGTAAAACTAGACTCTTTCGAGGTGTTCATTGTCATCAATTGAAGATGCTTGTCACGAGCGAAACTTGTCATGACGAAATATTCCTGATCATATTAAATAAATCTGAAATTTATTTTTTCAAAGAGGTTTTTTTGTTTTTGAAGTTTAAACCCGTTTATAAAATAAATCACAATTAAAATTTCTTTTTATATATCAAGTACGCTAGACTGCCAAAATTTACTGGAACTAAAGTAAAAATGAAAATTATTGTTTTTTTATCCATGTCCGCTACCAATGAGAAGCATATGGCTTCCTAATGGAAATAGATAAACATAAGTTTTTCTACGAGAACTGTTTGTTACTCAGACGTTCAACCTCTCTTATTCAACAAAAGTAGTAGAGATAGAAGGATAAGGTTGACTAATCGTTCTCGCTAGGCCCAGTTATTGAAAGATTGGAAGGGTGAGATGAAATTTTTAGACATCACAAACATCTATGCTTTCGAACAGGAATCGATAAATCGATCAAAAAAATGCTGTTCATACTAGGGCTCGATCCCGTGAGATCCGACACGGAAGCCCCAACGCCAACCTCTGCGCCATAGGCCCGGAATTATGAAATGAGTTATACGAATATTTATATCAATCGATTTAACTGACTTTCAATAAATTATTATAACCATTCCGTTAACCGATTTGGCAATCTCAAACGACGTAATCGATTGTATATGAGAAGTGTCAGGTACAGTTTAACCTTTATCGACTCCTTCGAATGACTTTTTGTGAGAACAATAAATAACAGAACAACGAATATAATCGTAAAATATGAGTAGGCGAACAAATCCTTATTTTGTTGTGTAGCTGAATGATTTATTAATTATCAAACAAGCACCAACTTTCGAGGAAAACGTCCAGGTTTAACCTTCTTAGAATGTTACCCAATTAATACATTGGCCACAAGGTAAACAACAAAATTGAAAACAAATGTATTAAATGCTTTAGACTACTACTAAAGATAATTATTAGGCATCCATGCTTCATTAAATACCTGGATCAAATTCGGATTAACAGTATGAAATTTTAATTAACAATATCAAAAATCTCAGTGTTTTTGCCATGTAGTTACCGCAAAACAAAATTTCCCATTTCCTTTTAACGTTGTCGAATATGGTGAGTCAAACAAAATATATAAAATTTTAATTCTCAAAAATCTTTTTATTTACAGCTCAAGGTGTACGATCAAATGGTCCAGTTCAGTTAAGTACCCCGTAGTACGTGCTTAACTCGCCGTTTTGCACAGACTTGAAAACACCTACCGTCCGCGAGTTCGTTCGTGAAATATCTCCAAAGTTTCACAGCGAGGTAAGGAAACATTATAACTCAACGATCTCTAATCTCCACAACTATGACGAGACACCGCCTAAGAATCGTTTAAGACCAAGAGCAGTTCTGCTCGACGACCCACCATAGATATTATGTTTCGTCTAAAATTAATAATTTAAGAACGAAATTAGCATCACAAAAATGACTCTCTTTGATTGACTTCTTTGTGTACTGTATGTGTGTATGTATGTATGCGCATATGTGTGTACATGTACGGATATAGTACAGGAGGAAGCATATAAAATTGTGATTTGCAAAATAATGCATTTGTAGTTCCCGTGAACGTAGCGATCTCTGTAGCGATCACGCACTTTTGTCTGCAACGATGGTATGGAAATACAATTTTTCTATGAAACTAGACTTACGCTTCCTGGTACTTAAAGCTCCACAAATTTGATATCCAAAAAAATCTGCTAGTTTTTATAATCAGCAGTTGAATTTGTGTATCTTTTGTCTAAATAAAATGTTAAATTGTATTCTTTATCTACATTTTTTTATTACGAACCTAAGTTTTTTAATTTATTCAATTTTCGTAAATTATTAATTTCTTCATTGCCGAGTCACTCCGACAAAACTATTGTATATTGCCACCAAAACAACGCCAAACAAAATAATAATAATAGTCAATATTAGCTAATATATTTAAAAGGAAACAAATTAAATGGTCAGAATTTAAATCAATTTTTGGCCAGAATAAAAATACGGACGGTCAGAATAAAAATATTACACGGTCAGAATATTTAATAACAATTTTGGTTAGTAGGTTAGGTTTTTTATTAATTTCATTTAAATTATGACTATTTATTCTGACTGATATATTATGACTATTTAATATAAATTCAGACCAATGTTATCAAAATTCTGATTCAAATTCAATTCAATTCAAAGTATGTACATATTATTACAGACTCAGGGCCGGCGCCACCATACAGGCGAAATAGGCAACCGCCTAGGGCGCAAACCACTAGGGGGCGCATATATAGAATATGAAAACTATTTTTATATTCTCTAATAGTAATAAATAGTAGTGCGTTATATTTTATTTTGATGTTTGTATTTGTTCATTATAATTATGTGTAGTATTCTATATGAATCGTAAAAGAGAGTTTGAGCGACTGAGTAACAGACAGTTCACGTATGAAAAATTCTGTTGAGATACCTCCATTATGAGGCTATATGCTCCACATTGGGAGCTGACATGAATTATAAAAAAAATATTTATAATAATCCCGGATTGTTTTTTTTCATTATTTCGAAAAAAAATGGAAGATTTGTTAAAAAGTGGGCTTGCCAATAGCCGTTGCCTAGGGCGCCAAATAGCCTCGCGCTGACACTGATTACAGTAAATCAACTAAGCTTTAATTGTGACAGAAAAAATATAAAATCTATCATTTATACACATGAGTGATGCAATTTTCAGTACGACATAAACGATTGAATTGGGGTGTCTTATCGGTTTGTACTGACAATTTGACTGTTAAACAAAGTACCATACAAATAAAACTTATGTATCAACGGACCGCAAAATATTTCTCCTATTTTTGCCAGTCTACAAATGAAAAAAAGATGGGGGAACACTGGCATAGAATACGCTACTTCAAAGCGACATTTCACCGTAAATTGAACTGTCTATGTTTGTCAGTTGAAACATCTTCAAACGTAAGGTTGTTTTACATTTTATTTCTTCATTGTCAAACATTTGTTTTAAAAATTTTGAAATACTGCATTTTATTTCTGAATTCTCTTATTGCATTTGTAATATAACATACTCTTTCAAATATGGCAGTGATTGTTGTTTGAGTTTCTGCGAGACTTTTATTTTATTTTATTTTATGACCAATTTACCCACTTCTGTGGAACGACTTCGAGATCTTTTTTCATTTCAAATAAAATTATATGAATACAGTAAGTTTAATAAACCAAACTGAATATATCAATTTTAATAAAATATGATGTTTGTTACTAATACGTATCGAATATATCATTTTACTGAAATCTTCGGAGACCTTTTGAATATTTTCTTGATACTAAATTATTCAACCTGTCTTTTTTAACCTTTGAGTTGCAAAATTTTCTTATTTCAACCATTCACTAAATATCAAAAATATATAGCTGATATTAACCCTTTCCTTACTATGCAAAAAAAGCACAAGCTCCTGAGCTGTGTATCCGTTACACATCAGGCAAACGGGAGTGAATCGTGACAATTATATAACACTACTACAGCAGTAGTACATAGTAAGGGAAGGGTTGAAGATAGCAATCTTCAATGATATCTCAATAAATGCAATGCAAATATTGTAGAAATTTATCTTAGGTCACTTTGTACTCTGTCGCACCTTCGGTATTCAAGTGTTAATTAAAAAAGTAAAGATGGAAAGAATTTTGATTGAATTTGCATATACTTGGTAGAACTCCATGTTAACTCTCGCGTCTCGGAGACTAGAAAAATACTTGTTTTTTAATAAATAATCATATTTGAAGTTGCACGTAAAAGATACGTGGTTTCAGTGCAAATACCAATGTGCTACTGGCGCGCTTTGCTTAGCGGCGTTCAGCCTATTATCTTACGAACGATCGCTGATAAGCGGGCGCTTATCTCTTATCTTATCGTATTTATATAAACTACAAAAGGTCCAAAAAACTATGATATAAGAATACCTTAATTATAAACATTGTATCACCCATATTAAAATAGATATTTAAGAAAATGTGGGTATTGGGGTCGCATTTCTTGAGCTTAGAACCGGAAAAGTTAATAAAGTGGAAAAAATCAAAGTATTTTAGTTTAGCTCATATTGATATAATAGTTGATAGCTATTTCGGCTTACGCTCTCGTCATAACTTTTTTTGAACTTTTATCAGCTTAGTTTGTTATACAGTTAATGAGCTGAACATGATTTAAGCATTCCTTTTTATTGTATTCTAAAAAAATGTATTAAAAAAATTATTAAATATATGTATGTACGATGTATTTGATTTTTTTTACATTTAATAATTTTTTCAAAATTATATATACAGTGCCTTTTGGTTGAGATGCGATTTTTATTTAAAAAATATGAGGTCACTGCATACACACGCCACTGACTTTCTGATCATTTTTACGGATCAATTTTATAAGAGTATAATAAGAAGAAATACTTCACTGCTAGAATGTTTCGAATAAAAAATTTAGCTAGATTCTATCAATTAAACTATTTTTTTTAAATAGGACATTTAATATATTTGATTAATTATAGGTGTCGTTTTAGACCGTTACACTCACACTTTAATAGCAAATAACTAGTAAATGTGTATAAATATAAGTATACAAAGTTACATTCACTATAAGTCACAGAGTAGTTAAATTTAATATTGTGCGTGGGCTGTCTCCATTTTATTTTAAAATTATAACTCTACAAAATCCAATTTCAAATAATTCTAACGTTTCTTCGCAAGATTAAAAATTAACGAAATGTTACAGGAGCGAGCGAGACAGAAAACGACGAAAGACATGACCCACGAGCCGGAGCGAGACGGGGATTATCTCGCCGTGACGTCAGCGCCGCTTCTGATTGGCCAATCTTGATATGCTAATCAACCACTCACAGATTAATTGCGAGCAATTTCGTAAGCCGCACCTATTATGGAATATGTAAATTGCTGGTTTGCAATCAAAATCATAAACAGCACCTCGCATGACAACATCGCAAAATGGCTTGAGTAATTGGACATTTTAAAAAAAACATTGAAAATTTTTAAGGGTTGTTAGGCTATGAAAAAAATTCACTGCGCTGTCACCTTTACTAAAACTAATAAATAAACTTACTATTTTTAGTCAATAATAAGTTGCCATACTTACGAAGAGAGCAGTAGGGATAGAAAAAATAAGGCAGGACAGGACTAGTGGTTAGCTAATAACTCGAATTTTTGCATCTAGATGGCAGGGAGGGGGGTGGGGAAATTTTCAGAGACCATAAAAATTTATGCTTTCGAACAGAAAATTCAAGGGTGGACACCAATTTATTGAAGAAATAAATTAGACGTCTAAATAAGTGTAGTGAAATGCAGTGGCGGTCGGTCAATGTGGCATTGGATCAATGCACCCCTTGTATTGTGTATATGTAATATTCAAACATAACATTTATACCATTCACTCATTTTAAATTCTTCATCTTTTTATTATCTAAAATAAAATAAAATAAAATGTTCTAAAATATTTATTAAAGACAATAAATACATGAAGAATTTAAAATGAGTGAATGATCTAAATGTTATGTTTGAATATTATTTCATGAAATATAACCGCCCCTGCATATACAAGGGGTGCATTGGTCCAATGCCACATTGACCGGCCGCCACTGGTGAAATGATATTTAATTGATAAAATAAAGACAAGAGGTAAGGCGTACATTCAGTGGCAAAGCTAAAAATTTGGGACCTTCGTGCAAACGTCTTTCAGCACTTCCCTCCCGTCCCCTACGCAATTTGTTACATTGATTACACTGAATTCTTTTTTTAAACGGTAGATGCGTTTCATAAAAACTGTGTAAAAAAACCGAGTAAAAAGGGAATAGAACTCACATAAAAATTGAGATGAGTTCTCTGAATTTAAAATCGGCTACGCTACTTTCTGCATTCAGTAATGGATAAAATACGGCTGATGATGACGTGTTGAGTTTTCACAAATTATCAGCCAAATCCATATAAAAACACTTTATTTTTAATTAGAAAGTTTTTCAGCCTACGCTAGCGACCGGTAATCTGAAACTCACTTGCACTCACAAACTTTTTTACAGTGTCCAAAACTAATGATATTTTTTTCTATTTTATTGTTTTTAAAGTTCAAAATAGACAAAGTATGAGCTTAATTTAAACGATTTGCCTTTTATCAAAGACACGTCATTCAAATTCAAGGTGCACTTCTTAGATAAAATTTTGCCAACCAATGAATGCCCTCTGGCAATCGAATGCGTTAATTAGATATTGAAAAATCAGTCCAGACGACGATGGATGATTAAATTAATACCTAAGGACGCGTCCGTTGCCCTCAACAACAAAGACTATACCACCTAAGTTCTCCAGCCAACAAAAACTTATCAACAATAGATCACCAACTTTTTAATTGGCCCGAATTGAAAAGAATATTCTCACGCCTACGCTTTTACTTCAGGACAATAAATTATATATATATTTATTTATTTATTCTCTTTTAACCTTTCGCCTAATTGAGAATCTATGTTCTTGCCATTGACGTGCACAGTTAGGGAACTTGTTTTGAAAGAAAGTTGTAATTCAATGAAACTTACTTCAAGACGAGAATTAAATCAAACAATATTGCTTTGTTTGAAATTTGAGTAAAAGTTTTTCGAATATACTTGTGCAATCGAATAGATTTTCTTATAATCTGTATTAATAAGACGAAGTAACCTTGTGAGTTTTTCTCCCAATTTTTTAATTGACCAGTTCCGGAAATCTCCCAATAGACTTTTATTTTTTTTGTCGATGTATAAATTTGTATTGATATAGATTTCGATTTTTCTTAACCTTCATATCCACCCTGAACAAAAAAAAATCAGACTACTATTTAACTACTACTTTTTTTCTAATCTCGCCATTGTATAATATATGTTTACCTTCTCAGAAAGAGAAAGATTATCAAATAAATGATCATACCAATTATTAATGAACAAAAAAAATACAAACATGTTAGAATAATTCACTACATGAAATTCAACAATTATACGTTGGCATAGATTTAAAATATATTCAAAAGACTTTAATTGCAAGCAAATAGTCAGTTTCAATTTCAAAAGATTGTTTCTGTAAATTATCAAGACTTTGTCTTTAGTTAGTGATCTATACTCTATAACACATTATGGTAAAAATCGTTTTTATTGTAGAAATGTCATTCATGCGATTAGTGCAATATTGCTCGATTTTAGTACTGACTTTAGCCACCAGGTTTCTTTAGAAATCGTAATTTGAATTTGGCTTGTGACCAAACAGTAGTTATCTATAAAGTTCAAGATGGCAGCTGGTCAAAGTTTGCAGCTATTTGTGTTTGTGGCTTGAATATATGTGATATTTAAATTCTTTAGCAACTACCCAATCCTTAAAATGAGGCAAAGCATGAAAAATCTAAATAATTATATTACCAGTTTTCGTTTAGTTTACCAAAAAACTCAATGAGAATCTTGCATATCAATTTTATTCCTTGTCTGCAAAAGGTCAGTTGATACATGTAAGGTGCTCGGCCAAAATCGTATTTTTATCAATCATTATTATAAGTGCAGATTTAAGAACAAGAGACTGTCGCTACATATTAATCTTTAATTTGGTTTGTATCAGAAGGCAGAAATTTCATTTTTTATACGTAACAAAAAATATCGCAGCTGGAAGCTTTATTCTAAAAGCTTATTTTTTCATTTGCTGTTTACTCAGAGCTATCAATTTTTAACTTTCTTACTTCTGCCAGAATAAGGAAGATTTAGTTCTGAAAAACAGTTTTTACCTGTTTTTACAATAGGGTAGTCCAATGAAACACGGTTTTTGGCATCGTTTATTTATAAGAACCTAAACAATTCAATTATTTACAACGGAAAAATACATTTTTTTTTAAATTTAAAAAATAAGATTATACACAAGACTTCGTATTTTAAAATATTGATAACCCTTCATAATAATAAAAGTACCAACTGCTGCGAGTCTAGAAATAAAATTATCGACGTTCATTCTCCATCACTGTCAAGTTAATGTTTAAAAGAAGACGCGAATATTTTAATGTTTACAAAGATGGTGGAGATATTGAATTATAGAATGTGATGCGAAAGTGCGCAACAGTTTACAGTGGTGACATTTATATCCAGCCCTTATTTGCACGAAACTTTTCAGAAGATAAGCAGCTGTCGTTTATATAAAATTTAATAATTTTGATGAAATAGGCGGGTTATTTGTACTACAGTGAATCTTAGATGTTAAGATTCTCAATTTATGGTATAACGATACTTCTGATATAACGAGCGGAAATCTGGTAAAAAGTTTTAGTTTTTGAAAAGACACTTTTAATGTTTAATCATGAAATTAATAAACAATGTTCTGCACAAGATAAATGGTCAACAACTGCCGTATTTAACAATGTATCATAAATAAGTTGTGTGTGATTCCAAATCTCATTCACTCATCATCATTTAAATCACATACATATAAAGCCTTTTTTATAATACTTTGTTTCATTTTTAGCTTTTTAAAAAACCACACTCAAAGAGTTTCATAAAGCACTCAGTAAGCTTTTTCAAGTTTTGAGTAAATGGCTAAAAACTGCGGTGCATATTTTTCGCATTGTTATTGTGTGTGCAAATGTAATACAACCATTTCATTTATATGCAGATACCGTGTATGAAACTTTTTAATTATATTTAAAACTCACTCCTCAAAGAAGTTTTTTTTGCAAATGTGGAAAAAAAGATAAAGTCCACATGTTATGTTCATAAACAATCGTCCAGAATGTTCTTTACAACTCGGTTATTTATAAAACAAAATTTTGAATAGCTTTTCGAAACCTTAGTCATTAATTTTTTTTTTTTGTAATTGTTTGTTAATTGTTCATTTCTATAAACTCAGTTTCTCATTATACGTAATTTCGTACAATCTTACATATAATTATATTCCCTACAGCTATCACATGAATGTATTGTTGTCACAATGATTTGGCTTGTTTGTGGACTTAATGCGCGGCTTAGCGTCGTTCAGAGATAATTTGACGACATTGTTCAAATAAGTGGCTTATAATATATAATATTACATATTTGCCTTTTTGTGTTACGAACTGCAAAGTATGTCAATTTACCAACTGCTGATTACCATAAGTTTGTATATAATGTGCATTTGAGTATTCAATCAAAGTAATTTGAATCAAACCATCAAAAAAATTTGAGTTTTCAGAATAAAGCTTCGAACCTCGACATTTTATATTACATAGATAATTATCAAATCAAAAGTAGGACGGATTTATAGTGATCTGACACAAATCATGTTAAAAATTGATAGATCATTTATTGATAAATCATTCGTTGCTTAAAACATTTGAAATATCCAGTAGGTTTTGGATGGTGCTTCTTACACTTACAGACAAACATTGATATTTAATAGAGATAAGATACTTATAAATACTTTCTCAACTGTAAACAACCACCCGATATTGATCATATCATATAATAGCATACTACTTATCACAATATTACTTTTCTTTTATTCTTAAAATATATTCTTGACATTTATATAAGTTACCAAAAAATGAAACAAACATTATCGAATGTCGAATATCGATTACGAAAGTAATAAATTGAAAATAAATCTCTCACATTCAATGTTCTTTTTATCACCGTTGCCATTCACTTGTAAATAATACTGATTTTTTCGTGTATTTTCATTTATATATTATACTTTTGAGGGTCAGAAAATGGCACAGTAGCAAAAAAGGTATTGGAAAATAGCGTTGCAGAATTGTTCGCCGAGAAAAATATGGATGTACAAAAAGGTTTGTATTTTATATCAAAATATGCAAATAAGCAATTTATGAAAAAATACATTTTAGATCACTTTGTTAAAAAAATTCCAAATTTTAATTATGTTGATAATTACCATCAGTCACCACTTAAAATTTATTAATCTTTGATGATTTTTTAATTAAATTTAGAGGTGTCAAACATTTTAATTTTGTGTAATTATAGAGTCACTTATACTGTAATTTGTAAATTCTTTTCAATGTTGTTGCTTACACCTTTTTATTACAATTTATTTTTGTAGCAGTATCTCTGTTTATTTATTTTTCTTATCAGTTGAAAATGCTCGAAATGAGCGAAACCGGTCCTGACCTTTTAAATAAAGTGTAATAAAGTACAAAGGAATATTTTTGTTTTTATTAGTACAAAAAGGTATTTTGAGCTTTGAACACTTCGAATTTCGGTCCACGACGCTTGTTTTCGTCTCTCAGTAATGAATAACAGTAGGTACAGGACGTCGAAGGATGGGACTGGCGTCTACGTCGTGCGTTCGTAAGTACAAAGGCGTCTGAATTATAAACGACGCCGTGTGTCGAAACTTTTTACATCCCTCGATACAGTGGAGTGCGTAAAATGTTTAACTGTACCGTTTATTTAGTCGTAAAGTGTCGAGATAAAACGAAGGGTACGCTTAATGTTATGGATATAACATTTTCTTGTCAATAATACCTCTCCTTCCGACGCTAAAGTACAACTTACCTCGTAAAACACACCGCTTTTATCTGCATACTGGACATTTTATTTACTGTTGTCCATTTTATCTTAATAAAAATAGCAGAGTTTTATTTGACTTTGTACCGCTTAAGTTACGTAACAAATTTTGTTTTGTTTTAAGTTTATCGTCTTTTATTGGACCTCAAATTAATTATTCGCTATTAAATTTTTGATAAATGCTTGAAACTAAAATTACAAAGTTTTCCTTTAAAATTTAACGATTACTAGAATAATATTATATTACGCCAGTCAATTTTTCAATTTTCGGAAGTATAAAATGCTCATAAATTAGACAAAAAAGTTGACAGTATATATCGACTGTGGAAAGGAAAAAAGTCGTTACCCACAGTTTTTTCAAAACAACATTTTTTCGATAATCACAATGTACACAACTTGATACACGTTCCATCAAAAAGATGTAAGCTGAAAACGCCGGACTAGTTTATAAATTTAGGTTTTCATTTTGAAAAAAGAAGGGTCTGTTGAAATTGAGATTAGGAAAAAAGACCTTATATCAGATAAAGTCAATTAAAAACTAGTTTATCAGTCTCCATGTATTTCAAGGTTATTTATATTTCATAATTTTCCTTTGGAACCAAGATCACCCAAAAACCTTTTTCGTGTCTCCTGTAAAATTTTGTATGTGTGGGTAACGTCATTTTCCTTTCCACTGTCGATGTATACTATATACACATCGACTGTCGAAAGGAAAAAGGACGCAACCTACACACATAAAATTTTACAGAAGGCGCTAAAACGTATATTGATGATTTTGTGACATATGCAAATTATGAATTATACACAACCTTGAAGTGCACGGAGACTTCTAAACTGGTGTTTAATTTACATAATCTAATATTAATTTAAAAATTTGTCTAGGAAAAATCTTTATTTCAGTCTTTTTTCTTGGTTTTAATTTTTTACAAGGTCATCTTTTTCAAACTCAAAAGCTAAATTTAGATACTAATTCGGCATTTGCAGCTTGTATTCTTTTGATAGAACGTATATCAAGTTTGATACATTGCGATTATCGAAAAAAACCTGTTTTGAAAAAACTGTGGGTTACGTCATTTTTCCTTTGCACAGTCGACATATATTCTTTTAAAAAAAAAATGATTTTTATTCATAACTTTTTTCCATCTAGGGGTTGAAAATTTGACACTCAGATAATCCTAATCGAAAAGTAATGCACGAACGAACAAATATCTCGATAATAGCTATGCGTCAAAAAATATCTCTCATATTCCTATATGTTTGCTCAAAACGTGATCGTCAATTCCTCTGTCATATTGTGAAAAGATTTACGTGCAGTCTCTAGAGAGCGTGGGATTTATTTGATGTGCATTGACGAGGAAATATGGGCGTAAAGGTCAATTTGTTAGCAATCAGATCAGAGTTAATTTGCTCTAAAGTTAGAGTGATTGTCCGTAAACTCTTAATAAGGAGATATCGATGTAATCTTAATTGACCGAGAATTAAAATACAATAACTGTTTTTTAACATTTTATTAAAAAATATTGTGTTTAGAGTAAACGTTTTAAATGACTCTTTGGGGCTTATTTTGTATTTTTTATCATCAAACTTAAAAAATTAAACAAATATAAAAAACTATAGCAATTTTTTACGAAAATTGGCGCTAAATCTGACGTCATTATGGACTCGTCTTATTTTTTTTCAGTATCCACGTGTAACAACCCCCGTACAGACTATTGTATTGATTGATTTTGTCCAAGTACGTGGATGTATTAAATGTTACTATCCCCACCCACTCATCTGATCCTTAAAATAAAACGCGAGAGTGATTATCTAACTACGTATCTTGTCTTAACCTAAAGTTTATATCATCATTATTTTGAGTGATTGAATTACAACTAGTTCTCATAAAAAACTCATTTCAAAACCTATCTAAATACAGAGAAAACGAATTTTAAAAAATGTGTTTTGTCTCAAAACTTACTCAAATCCAAAAATCTCAGTAGTTTTTTTGCACTTGGCCAACAATTTTGGTTTTTGGAGTTAGGTAGGTTTTGAAACTAAGGCGCTAATATATCTTCCATATTGGTAGTGGATGGACATAGTAAAAAATCGCTATTAAGAAAACACCCAGAAAATGTTAGCATTTAGTGATCAGAAAAGATGGTGGATTCGCTGAGACAATGAATTGGAAGGGTCATGAAGTGGCAGGTCTGGGGGTGGCAGAAGCATTTGCTGGCCATTTCAGATCTGTATACTCAAATGATATACCACACCTTAATATTGAATCAATTTTAAAAAGTCGTACAAATGGTGCCCAATGCATTGATGCCATGCAAATCGATGAATCAGATGTAATTTTTTTTACCAAAAAACTTAAAAACACCCGCTCGCTCGGTCCCGACAGGGTGCCTACATGTTTTTTAAAAGGATGTATTGACCTCATCAAAAGTCCTTTGTGTTATATATTTAATCTCGTTATGAAATCAGGCATTTTCCCTGAAATATGGAAAATATCTAAGATTACACCAATTTTTAAGAATGGCGCAGAATCATCAGTGGAAAATTATAGACCGGTGGCTGTTCTCTCAGCGCCAGCTAAGGTTCTTGAGATGATTATGCATCATATGATTTTAAAAAGGATTGAACCATTTATAATTAGTGAGCAGCATGGGTTCAGAGTCGGAAGATCAACCGACACAAACTTGATGGTGTTTACGGATTACGTGTCGACGGCGTTAGATAAAGGACTGCAAGTTGACTGTTCTTACAATGATTTCTCGAAGGCATTTGACAGGGTCGATCATGACATTCTTTTGGAAAAACTCCAATTGATCGGTTTGTCTGATGGTTTTGTTAGGCTTTTTGGTAGTTATTTTAGGAACAGAAAACAATACGTATCGTATGGGCTTTTCGAATCAATGCCATTTTGCACGTACTCTGGTGTTCCGCAGGGTTCAAACCTGGGGCCATTGCTGTTCACTATTTTCATAAATGATATAGCAAGCGTTATTAAAAATTCTATGTTCTTGTTATTCGCTGATGATTTGAAACTTTTTTTGAAGGTTGTCACCTTAGATGATTGTCATCGTCTTCAGTCTGATATAGATAATATAATAGATTGGGGGCGGTGTAACAAACTCGATTTCAATATTGATAAATGCAATCTTTTATCCTTTACAAGAGGGTCGCGAGTGTTATTTTTCCGTTATTCAATGAATGGCCGAATTCTCTCGCGAATTTCATCAGTCAGAGATCTTGGCGTACAATTTGAGAGCAAACTAACATTCAATAATCACATTAAGATTACTTGCAAGAAAGCATTACAAATGTTGGGCTTTATCATCCGTACCACCAGAGTCTTTTCGGGAGTTAAAGTTCTAATATTAATGTACAACGCTTTGGTTCGAAGCAGACTTGAGAGTGGGTCAATTGTTTGGGCCCCAAGATGCTCGAAATATACCCTTATGGTGGAGAAGATTCAGAAGAAATTTTTGAGACTTCTCTATATGAGGGTGTATGGATATTACCCATGGCTTTATCCAACTGACTTTCTCTTAGGCATGCTTAACTTCAATAGTTTGAATGTTCGAAGAGAAATGTATCTGGCCATATATTTCTTTCGACTTATACGTGGCCAAAATGAGAATTCCACCATTCTTGAGAATGTGAATCTAAATGTTCCTGATTATTTTTTGAGAAATCGTGGACATGAATTGTTTGTTCTCCCAAGGTGTAGAACCAGCCTGCCAATGGGGATGCCACTGGGGAGAGCTTTAACGGTGTTCAACAATATTGCTTCGGATGTCGACATATTCCACGTAGACGTGGGTGAGTTCCGACGAATACTATTTTTTATGTATTAAAGTAGAGTTCGTCGGAGCTTACTCAGTTGACTTCTTTGCCATTTTTTTTCTACTGATTTTAATATTAAATTGTACTATTTTTTTTCTCCATTGTAAAAGTTTTAAATTTATAATTTGTCAACCTTTTGCAATGTTAATAAAATAAATAAATAAATAAATAAAAAAAAATTATTTTTTCATTAACCCAGTCAAAATTTTTAACCAGTAACATGCCATCCTAAAAAATCACGTTCCCTGCCACAATGGCATATCAATTTCACTGTTTATTGACAGTATTTAAACCTAAGTTAGAAGCTAAAAAATAATTTTAAAAATGTACATATGCTAGAATACCTAAAATGATAAATACTTATTGACAATATTAAGAGAAATATGTAATGATTTAATGGCTCAACTATTTACGATTGCATCATGGGCATGGAGGTGTTAAAGTCAAAATTGTGTAGAATAATAAACATACATAAATATTACAAACAAATATTCATTTTATGAATTTCGGTGTAAAATAATTAATTGCTTACACTGTTTTAATGTGTAGGCTGTTGATAAAAGCTTTAAGCTAATGTGTGTCGCTTAATATGGCATCATTCGTAAAATTACAGTCCGAGGAATGTAAGAATTAAGTTTTAATCCCTTAGTACGCCACTGGCCTATATCTCTGACCTCCTGTCTCACCTCCTCCCCCTTAGTCAAAATGCGTGTAAAGTGCTTTCGAACAAACTAGATTATCTGCGTTTAGGAACGGAGTATGTGTTCGTAAATGAATTGGATTGACACGCCGAGTATTTACGTCCATGATAAAGTAGAGCAACCAGTCGTTCCACATATTATTGCCTTCCGAAAAAATCGCACGACAACTCCGCATCGGTCTGTTCTAGTTCCACATTAAAAACACAAATATCGCTGATAAGAAGAAAAACATATTTTTGATGACTTGGTAGAAATTTGTTTCATAAACAAAATTTATAATTGATTTATTCGTTATAATTTTGAGGAGGTATGATATTTACGACTGTATAATTTATACGTTTTACTTTATTGTACAATAAGTAACCACCTTAACTTAATTATTATTTGATGCGATTTCAAATTAATCATTTATTTTTAAAAGATTATAAACATTTAAAATATATAAAATTTTGTGGCACTTATTCATATTGTGTATCTAAATTATTCATATATATTTTCTATTACCAATTCTTTGTTAGGCCCTATTTTTTTTTCATTTTTCAGCATAAATATCACTGTATTCATTTATTTTATTAACAGTTAATAATGCTCATTATGAGTAAAACTGGTCCTGATCATAAAAAATAAAATGTTTTTTAGTACAAAAAAGTATTTTTTGTTATTATAATGCATTTCCAACAATTATTTACAGCGAACACATTAAAAGAAAATAATTAATACACGTTATCTTGTACTGATTCCACAATTATACGAAATTGTTAGGTTTGTTTTTGTTGATTTTTTCTTCATCATCAGATACTTTAAATACTTTATTTGATATAACACAAAAACGTTAGAAAAAATAGTAAATAATATGACCATGTGACTATGTTAAGCAAGAAGGAGAGTGTAGGATGGATAGAACCGTTTTGGCGTCATTCCTTATAAGATTCCTCAAAGATTTTGGGAACCGCTGGTGTTTTATAGCGGTAGAATAAAGTACATTTATGTGTCTCCTGAAAACTTGTAATTTTTGAGATGCGAGGTTGTAAAAAAATACCAACGATATGCTCCGCATAGGGGGTAGAGATAAATTGAAACAATACAAGCCCAAAACGTAACAAATTTATCGTAATTTCTCCAATATCCCATATTACAATATTTTAGAAGTTTAATATTGTTTTAATATTTTTGGCCTGTAGAACAAACCAACTATAAACTGACAATTCAGTTAAAACTGTGCTCCGACAATGGGCAGATCTATCTACGTCTGTCGTTCTTTTATCTCCAAATTGAGTCTTTTAATCTTAATCGGATTAAGATAATTTTCTCTAGAAAGCTTTTTCAATTCCTCAACGTCAATAGATACTAATAAGAGATAATGGATATTATGTTGATACTTCCAAAATTCCTCGAAAATTGTCTATTTTTTCTGGATAAATAAATAATACAACACTTTTAGTATCCTGCAGCAAAGATGTCTCTGTTGGGGTTTTTTAATTTCATATTCGCTCCCTATACGGAGCATATGATCACCACATGGTTCCTCCAAGATTTTCTACGTCAGGCTTTTTGATTCCTTACATTTCATTCCAACGACCTATTTCTCTGCTGAGTATTATACATCCTATGGATTATCATCAGGCCTTTCACAACGCCAGGATTTATCGGGTTGGTTAAAGAAATACGCAAGGTTAAATGTCCAAGCTAAGTCCTGGACTTTCAGCATTCGAGGATAATGCCTGAATTTGAAACTCTCTCATATTGATTTTTCAATGGATATATGAACGTGTACTAAATGGCAGTTTTATACTAAACAATCGACTATAAAACTATTATTGTACTTTCAATAGATTTGGTGGTAACTTTGTGGAAGTTTATTTTAATATAAAATGTAAAATAACTTACATATAACAATCCTTGTTTAAGTACGAATACGTGAAAGTAAGATTGTCTGAGGATGCCTCTGAAAGAGGCAAAACACGTGGCACAGTTAGTAGCACAGTACGTGAAATATTCTAAGTTATTTTATATTTACTATTATTGTCTTTCAAAGCTCCGTTTTTCTTTTCTTCGCCTCTCTGATGACATAATTTGGGTTACTTAATTACAGCTAGTTTTCGTAAAACTGTTGTGTTAAAATGCTCTCTAACGATTCCACACCTTTCACAGTGGGAGCGAAAATAATAAAAAAAATATCTTTACTTAATAATAACTTTGTTATTATCTTACGAAAATATTTTGGTAACGTTTTTTCCATAATGTTTATACTCCATTTATTATGATTAAAAACCAAATTAGGTTCGGCGGAGATCGGGGGAAAAATGGTAGAGCTTATTTTTTTTTATCAAGTTATGAAAAATAATAAAAATGGGTTAACGAATATTGCCAGAGACATTAATTAATATTCATAAAGGGTTGAACGTTATATTGAATTTTGTTTAGACATGTTTTTTGATTATTTTTATAACGTAGCACTTACGGAAGCAATGTCATACTATTATGTAAAAAGATTCCGCAAAATAAATCAAATTTGTTTTTTATTTATTTTTTCAATGATTTCGGCGGCTACATTTCAGAAATTTATTACCGATGCGATGATAAATTTTACAATCAAAATAATGACAGTAAGGGTAGAAAAATAGTAATGAATGTTTGCTGCAGATGAACAAATTTACATATCAGATAACATGTGCAGCTACGGGATATTTTTTCAAATTCATTTTCGCTCCTAATTTAAAGGAACTGAACTGCTTGTTACTCAGTGTCAAGAGAGTAAGGATAGAAATGATAGAGATAGGACAGGACTAGTGTTTAGTTTATAGCTCTTGTTACACCCCGTTATTTAAATATTGGAAAGGTGAGAGGAAAAAGCTTCTGTCTTTGAACAATATCGATTTTGGAAAGGGAAAATGACATAATCCACCCATAACAAATTCTACAGGAGACATCAAAAAACGTCTTATGATGATTTTGGGCCAAATGAAAATCATGAAATATACACATCCTTGAAGTGCGCAGAGACTGATAAACTAGTTTTATATTAACTTTATCTAATATTTTTTAACAAAACCTTTTTTTAATTATTTCTTCATGATCGCAATTTTCACAGGCCGCTATTTATACAAACTTACAAGTTAAATTAAAATACTTGTTCGGCATTTTAGGCTAACATCATTTTGATAGAACGTGTATCGAGTTGTATACATACATTGTGATTATCTAAAAAAGCTGTTTTGATAAAGCTGTTGGTTACTTCCTTTTTCCTTTCCACAATCAATACGAAATTAGTACTACCTTCAAATTTTAATAATAGAAAACATTATTTTTAACGTTCTCATGACATCGCATGTTTTGGGAGAAGTTAGTAAGTAACATATTGATAGTTTTGAGTAAAAAATAAATGAAAAAAATTCTGAATTTATGATAAAGTCTCTGGCATCGATATTTTATGTTGCATAGATGATTACAATATTTTATCACATAGACGCAATAATACTGACATGAAACAAATAAGAGAATCGAATTAAAATACAGAAATAATTAAAGCTTGTTTTCAAATCAGCATTAATAATTGTTTTCTACAAAATAAATGCTTTGTATGACAAACTGGTATAATAAATGCACCAACAGACAAAGAATTCGTATCAAAGAATCTCTTTGCATACCTAACTCATTTGTAGTAGTTTTTTTTAGTTAAAAACATCTGCCAGAAAGGTTTTCTAACGCTATCTGTTTTTATGTCAGTTATACAGCTGAGTTTTAAAGTTGCTTTGATCAGAAGGTTTCGAATTTTAGATATATTAGATAATAATTATCAAATTTTGAACTTTTCAATTTCACATTTTACATTACTGGCATGGTATCCTTTGACGTATTTTAACTTCGAGATGATCTCTAGTTAAAGCCTTATTGAGAACTCAAGCAATTTAAAGTTTTATCGTTACGCTATTGCTTTTAACGTGTTTGACTATATTCTACAAATATTTCTCTAATCAATTACGAACCCAAATATTTGTTTTTAATATATTATTTAATGGCCATTAACTGTTTTATAAAGTAAACTTTTACTCATGTTCATCTATATTAAAACATTCATCAGTTTTTTTTAAATCATACCAGTTAAATATTGATGACTTTTTAGCGATTGAGAGCTTTTAACGTTGGAGAAAATTGAGTTTGAAAGTTTTTACAGGGTAGTCTTTAATATCAATAAACTGTGCAATTTAAAAAGCGGATTTTTTTTTTGAATATTCCATTTTCGTGCTAAGCCCGATTGACGGTGGTTTTTTCTTGTTTTAAATTTCAAAAACATGCATCGAAATTACGTCATTGTATTTTTAACGTGCGTATTTTTGAGGCGACAAAAATATTTTTCTCTGTTAGAATTGATTGACATAGAAACTTGTATGCACTTGACAGTATTTGATAATCCTATATCGCATAGGATTATCAAATAACGAATGTGTTTGTACATTTTCGCAACTTAATATTATATTAGTAATTGGTTTTTATATTATAAACGTGCTGTTTTAATTCCATAAATAATAGAACAATTGAGATTATACAAAGGCTTAATTTAATCGTAGTAGAATAAAAACAAAATAAGCAATTATCTTGTTTAAGATTTTTTAATATAACGCTTAATCACTCGTAAGTGAAGATGATTATTTTTGACTAATTAATACCTACTGAAGTATCCGATTTCTATGAAAGTATAAAATAACAAATAAATTTGGTTCGAGTCGAGGATAAAACTAACTCTTTCTGACGTCAGATGCCGTTAAAAACAAACAAGGGTACGGCCAATTAGGCACAAAGTCACTTGACATGAAAATAAAAGCACTTTCGCCGAGCAATTAAGATGTTTTTTATATTGCTGATGACAAGGGATGATGTTGGGTCTATGTTGCTTTACCCGACCCACATTGGAGGGTTATTCATTATTAATATTTCTAAGGCTGAAGCTTCTACAAGCTTGAATTATATAGTTCTTTATAAAGTACTTTTTTGTGACTCAGCTGATATAATTTTAGTGAAATTGAATATCATTTTCATTATACCATAAATCAACTTATTTTATAAAAAGAAATATAGAAAAAAATAATATATCTATTGATAAAAAGATTCGTTTTTTTAAATAGCAATATCAAAGACATTGGGTATCTATTTTTGGGACTCTGTAATGGCCATGGGGTATAAGTTTTTAGAACTATAACTGGAGGACTAAATAAGTTGCTATTTTTACTATATTGAAATGTAGTTCTACCAAATAAAGTGCCAATTCAATCAAAAGTATCCATTTTTATTATCAGCTAAGGTTATAATTAATTTACTATACTTTATCATTGAAAGATGATTTATATAAACACATACAATAATAAAATTCAAAATACGAATAATAAAGCATTTGTTTCTAGGGGATGGCTTTATAAGCGAAAATCAAATAATGGTCGAAATCGAAAAGTCCGTAAATAATAAAACAAATGAAAAAATCAGCGGAGGACAAAATAAATTGAATACATTACTTGTGTATAGTACCTTTCGGTTTTTTCAGTATTTCATGAAATACTTTTCAGCCAAAATGGTGAACATATGAAGTTTACCAATAGTAGATTAAGATTGATGATTGGTGATTAAGAGAATTAGAAACGCAATTAGACATCGGCCATCATTAAGAACATTGCAGTTACACACCTAATATATAAAAATGAATGTTTGTTTGTTCGTATTGTATGCGTTGCCACACCGCTTATCCAATTGCAATAAAACTTTGACAAACTTTTTGCTTGCACTTCCGGGAAAGTTATAGGCATAGTAAAATTGACTTACAGCAGGTTTTATATATATAAAATCAATGTTAGTATGACTGCCATACAGTTCATTTTGACAACGTATGCTTGCACTTGCGCGAAGGTTATAGTACAATTAACTTACAGTAGTTGGCGCGTGTATCGTACCATAGACAATTGGCAGTAAATGTCAAACGTCAATCAGACAGAAAAAGAAAACATGTACTTCAATAAACACAATTAAAACACAAACATTTTCTTTCTTTAAGTGACATTGCAACTCTTGCCGTAAACAGGCTAGTATTTTATAAAAGAAAGCATTATTGTTTATGCCTATCTAAGATTTAAGTCTACTTCTCTTATACTTATAAGTTCAATTAAATTTGATAACATTGTTATTCGACTTGTTGTGTTACAATTTGCGACATCTGTTTCGGCACTTTGAGAAGCATTATCAGAGCATCGCAACGTTTACGAATAAACTAACAATTTATTATATTTCTTATTTATAATTTATTAGTTAATAACATTTTAAATAAGATCGGTGGGTCGCCATCAAGTTTATTATTTTTTAATCAGTACTATTAAAGTTTGTATCACACCCCCTCTTTGCGCTCAGTAGAAAAGGACAACTTCCGACTTTTGTAATTTATAACATAAGAATAAGAATCAATTTTTAGTTTTTTCATAAACGTCGCGATGGTATAATGATGCTTCTTTCACGTCTCATAAATTTTAGCACTACAAGTACAATAACAAAGTTATCAAATACAATTTAAAATTTAAAATTAACTTTTACAAAGCAACCGCCAAATAAATATATCAAAGACAACGAATATTATTTTATCAATAACCTCAGCAGTTTTGACTATCCTCATCAAGACGATAGTCACTTTAGCGAATGTCTGTGTCGACTGTCGAGACTCATCAAGCAGTTGAAATGGGTCAACGTATGATTATTGTAATCCTAGCTCATATGATTGTATTTTACCAGACTTCTTTCTGCGATGTGTATATATACTTGAAAATAAAAATAAAAATAAATTTATTTTTGTGGTTTCAAATTCAAATTACCCTTCATCTTAGTAAAGTTGGTCAGTTAGTTCATAAACGTTGCAACTGTAATTTTTTATCTATGCCCTGCTCTCAATGTGGAACATATGACCTCTTAATGGAGGTATTTCAACAGAAATTTGTTTCAGTTCAGAAGAACTGTTTGTTCGCTCGACCTCACTCTTTTCCAAAGTGAGTAGTAGGGAAAAAAGGATAAGACTAGAACAGGACTAGTGGTTGACTAATCGCTATTACTATAACCAGTTATAAAAGGATCAGAAGGATCGGAGGAGAGGAAATAATGTGAATTGACATCACAAACACCCAGTCTTCGATCACAACTTTGAATTCACTTGATCTTCACTGTGATCTTACCGGGAATCGAAACCAGACCTGTGTGATCGGTAGAGCAAGCTCTAACGAACTGGGCCACTGCAGGCGACTGTCTTTTTATACCATTAAATCAATCAAACCTCCTACGTTTTTTAATTTAGTTTGATAATGAAACAGATAATTTACATTGGAAAGATTTAAGATATTCTTATACCTTTCATAAATAAACATCACAAGAAACTGATTTATAACAAGAATTCTTAAAGGGAAAAAATACTCTTCAAAATCTACTTTGATATGAATTGCACTTTGTTTTACCATCCTCTCGAATATACAACACCAGCTACGGCAAAGCTACACTTAAACATGCCGAGGGAGAGAAACGAAACGGAGCCTCTTTTCATATCAGGAGCTTTCTCGTTCCTTTTCCTTTTCCGGCGTCCCCTAACAACGACGTCGGCGTCACTTGGAAGCGTCGCCATGGCTACGCGTCGAAGCCTCCACAAGAGCACTATACTTAAAGCTGCTCAAACACGCGTGTTCTTAGCGTTAAGCCTGCTAGGTACGTACGGCGGATGTGATACGGACTGTGGTAATACTTAGCAGTTTTGTCTGATGTTGACTAGGTTATCATAGTAAAATGACGAAGTACAGTATTGTATTAAAATGTATTAAAACCAAAGTTCATCCGTGCACTTGAAAACCTGAAGATGTCGAAAGGCGAAACCCGGGCCGTTAGTGACAAAATCTGTGGGAGTGTACATAATTTGAACGATTCAAATTTAGTATTAAAACCATGTTGTCAATACAGTAAAATCCCGATTGAGCGCTTAGGAGACCCTCGAAAAAAGCGACAAGTGAAGGAAAACATCAAGAGAATTCTCAAAATTATTAATTATTTATTTTAAGAAAAACTTTTTCACGTATCAGATTTTTTATTTATGTATGAATCCAATCAAGAATAAATTAAATTTGATAAGAGTGTTTTCAAAGTTCTAAAATTTAATTTTATATTAAAAATAAACTTTCACGAAGTTACTGCAGAATCCATCGAAAAAAAACTATCCTGTCAAACTCTAAATACCGCTGATGTTTGATTCGTTATTATTTTTTGGTAGAGTGTTGATAGTGTAGTCACAGAAGAATTACCAAGTCAACATGTTTTTCTTCTGGATATCATTCAACATTTTGAATAAGATTCGCATTCAACTAGAGCAGTTACTTTCTTCGTGTGAGGAATTTGAGTTCCAAGATAAACGACTTCAGGATTTTAGTTTCGATCTGCCAGTGGTGTTTTCAGTAAGTGATTCAGTAGCGAAAACATGCAAGTATCATATAAACAAGACGCTTTCCTTCGGGATTGCAGTCTCAGGTATTGTGCAAACAGGATAACTACATCGCACTTGCTTTTATGCGAGATGACAAATATTCGACGAAAACGGTCAATCGAAAAAAAAATGATATGTGCCACATTGGGAACGGTCATAGTTCAAAAGTTCAGAGGTTTTTTTTTGCAAAAATACGTCTGCATTTATTTATTAAAATAGCTTTTACGCTTTGGTTAAGATTCTAGAAGAATAAAAAAGTTATGTGTTTGAAAAATACGTATATAAATTTAGAAGTTAATTGGTTTTCTTATAGAATGCACAAGAAACAATCTAGATTGTATATAATTTTGTCTGGGGCCTCAAATACCTATTGCATTTACATATCGACTTGAAAAGGAAAAAGGACCCACACATAGAAAATTTTACAGGAGACACAAAAAACGTGTTTTGATGATTTTGGACCATATGCAAATTATGATATATACACAACCTTGAAATGCACGGAAACTCCTAAACTGGTCTTTAATTGACATATAATAATATTAATTAAAGAAATTGTCTATTGCTTACATCCTTTTGATAGAACGTGTATCAAGTTTGATAAATTGTGATTATCGAAAAAAAGCTGTTTTGAAAAACTGTGGGTTACATCTTTTTTCCTTTCCACAGTCTATATATTGTGATTATTTGTGTACATCTTTAGCAAAGATATTGCCATTTTTTAATTGAGAAAAAATGCATTTAACTCAACGTGAAACAATGAGAAAATTTCCCAGTCAATTCGTGTGACCCAGATTTGTTTTTTCCTCGTTTGATAGAAAAAAAACAAAAAGATTTGTAATTTTTATTGAAATGGTATCCATTATAGAGTAAAAAAGCAGAGAATTTTTTTTTAATGTATTTCCACAAAATTACGGGGTGAAAATGTTTAACCGATTATTGGAATAAAACAAAAGTATTATAGTACAAAAAACGCATTAAATTATTTAATTCTACAACATTTAATTCTAAGCTTTATTTTTTCAAAATACTGTTAATACTAATTTTCATAGTTGTCTCTCATTGAAATCATCAGATTAAAATGTTCATTCACAGTTTCTGATGATGTTTCAAATATTGAAATATTTACTTTTTAGTATGCACTTACAAAATATGCCAACAAGCAATAATTAATCGTAACAAAGTTAAGTTACCCCGAAAATGTACTGCGACACCACGTTATCATAACAAACAAAAGAAATAACTTTTAACTATATTTGATAAATTAAATTTGAAAAAACTGATAAACTAAATAAACTCACCCTCCTTTAAATAAAAAATATGGAATATTAGCTTTTATTAATTCAGTGAATAAACATTCCAATCCTGTACAGAGATATTTAATTTATTAACCCTGAGGCTCTCACTATCTTCAGTAAGACCTTTAAGAATAATTATCATTATATATCTACTCAAGTTGAAGATGAGCACTTACTCTATCTTCATAATGTAAATTAAGCAAAGAGGGTATTATTGTAAGCGAATGAATTGCTATCTATGAATGTTTATAATACAAATATTCATCTCGTAGGAATTATATTATTATAATAACACACTTATGCTCAATTCTTGATAAGTACTGAACAATCAAATGTTAAACTAAGCACATAATACGTTTATGTTTGGGCGTAGTAAACAAATAAGTGTTTACCCAAAATTTATATTCTGTGAATGTGCTTTTTTGTTTTAAATATATTTCAGGGCTGTTTAGAGTCGTATAAAAAAAAAGATAACTCCGACTCCAGCTTCAAAATAAAAAACGACTTCGACTCCGACTTCGAGGATTTTTTTTATATAATAATTTCATTTTGACATATGCACACACATATGTATATATTCCATCTGATCATCTTTAGTCAGCCAAACATGCAATCTCCAACACTTTGGACTATTTTGTTTGAAAACACATCATTAAATATATATTCTTTTAAATTTTCTAGCCGTTCATTTTTCACAACTCTGACCAAAATACCGAGACTCCACGACTCCAACTCTGACTCCACAGCCCTGATAAATTTTACAAAATAATATTCGTTTTAAATATACTTTACAAATTATCTGAAAGTTTTATAAATTGATTAATGAATTACACCTATTCTATCATAAATGCAAGGCGTAACTAGAATGGTTAGCTAATCACTAGTCCTGCCTTAGCCCAATCCTTCTATATTTAGTTGAGCAACTAGATATAGTTTAGTACATTAGTATAGTATCAGATCTGTCATTAACTTAGTATCAGATAGAAGATTACTCAGGGGAAAAGAAAAAAACACAGATATATTAAATACATTTTTTTTCGAATCCATAGAAACGTATAAAAGTATGGCTCGTATTTTTCTGGTCAGAATTTATATGACATTGGTCAGAATTTGCATTAAATGGTCATAATATACCGGTCAATTTAAATAGTTATTATTTAAATGAAATTAAAAAAAAACCTTACCTAACCAAAATAGCTATAAAATATTCTGACCGTATAATATTTTTATTCTGACCGTTCAAAATTTTATTCTGCCCAAAAATTGATTTAAATTCTGACCATTTAATTTGTTCCCTAAAATTATTGATTCCGATATGCAAATCCGTGACCCGTTGCACATAAGAGGACGAGAAGGCTGCAGAACTTATATAATATGTTTTCTAAATAAAATATAATGTACCAGTGTTTACTTTCATAGTAAACGATATTATTTTTAAATTTACCCATGGTACGGTGTTATTTTCTATATCTATTTCATCTCCAAATTCTTATTATAAATAACAAAAAATAAACAATCATCTCATAGCAAGTATACACCTTTACTTAGGCAGTGCAATTTGTCAGGTACTCAAGAAAACAATCCTGAAATAAATTCACCAACGTCACATGAAAAATTTATTGTGTAATATTTCATACAATACATGTCAATTTAAATTTCGAGCAAATGTGAGAATCGCAGTATACGTGACTTCTTTGTGGAAATCATTCTATTCATAAAGCAAAATAACAAAGCGGAAATGCAAATATAATTCTCGGTAAAGTATCATATGTACCACATAAAGAAAATAATGATTTATTACATCGCTTTGCAGACGACTATTACTGTTATATTATAAGTGAGTGCATTGCAAACTTCCACCGCCATTCGTGGAAGATACGTTAACGAGAAAAATTGCAAATGTCAAGGATCGCCATCTTTTTTAACGTTACTGATTTAAATTAAATGCACTGAACTTCTTCTTCTCCTCCTAGTAGGAAAATCAACTGAGAATTCTTTGTTGAGAAAACCCGCGTTTATTTATAACAAGTTTATTTAAGCTTTGTATTCAAAAAAATACACTGACATTACTCGTAATTTATTTTTGAGCTAGTTTCATTTGATGTGAGAAATTTCTACTTTTCTTCACGATCACCCCAAGAATAAAAGTCATTAAGACCAATAACAGTTGAACTAAACTCGACGTAAAACAGGTAGGTAGAATTAAATAAAACCATCGCTCAACTGTTACGAAAAGTTTATTTAGGAATTTACAATCACTGACATTGAATCACACAGAATATTAAAAAAAAAAATTGATGTAAAACAACACACCTAGCTTGCTCAAAAGATTTTATTAAAGTTATAAAAATTGATGCTAAGCTCCGCGCAAATAAAAAAAATGAATTTTAATTTTCGTCGAAATGAAAAAATATCAGTTCTTTCATCTCGAACGAAAAACCACCAAAAAGAAAAAAACTAAAAGTGAATTTACAACTCTAAAGGTCTCTGGAAGCAAGTCCTAGGACCAGGAAGTGACCCCCTCACACGTTGTGTTCGTGTCTTAAAGAGCAAGAAAGAAACAAACAAAAATCGCATCGGGTATCAAAAAACAATGTTGCCATTCAAGGCCATAAACAATAAAACAATTGATATTACAGGTTACACGATAACAAAATTTAAGCACAATTAATTTAGCTACAAATTTTAAATGTCAGCCAGTTTTCCTCACAAAGGTGGTAGCGGAGCGTGTGACTATAAACCATACCGTATCAATACCTGTATACTTTTAAGGTGTTCACTGTCAATACTTGGTGGAATGGCATTATAATAAAAATAATAAAAGATTTTTAGTACTTTTTCCACTTAAAATTTTATTTTCAGAATCTTCATTGTTGCTGATTTTGTTGAAGTACATCAATTACATGGAAGCGGGAAAACACTAAATCATCATTAATTTATTCACTTTAGTAATGTAGTTTCATTTTGTCTAAAATTTCCCAAATTTTAATTGTGTTTATAATTGATATCATTTGCCACTTATGATTTTTTAATTGTATGTTATAGGTGTTAAGCATTTTAATTTTAATTTTGTGTAATTATAATGTAATTTGTAAATCCTTTTAATTGTTAGTAATTGCTTCCACCTTTTATTTCAATTCAACTTTTATAAATAGCACTGTTTAATTTATTTTCCTTATCAGTTGATAATGCTCGTGAGGAGCGAAACCGGTTCTGATCAAATAAAATTTTAAGTGGAAAAAGTACAAAAAATCTTTTATTATTTTTAATACCTGTGTATATGAAATCAAAACTTCTGTACTCACTCTCTATAGAATTAATGTTACTGTTTTCTTAAACTAAAATTGATCGATACAACACTGAAAATTACTTTAGAATACTTCGTGTATTTTTTAGATGTTATTATTCACAATATTATTTGGAAGAATAATTTCTTAATTTAACGAGAATAATATTCTTCGGCGAATTGCTGTAAAAAAAGCAAACAAAGCTGAACAAAAAATATTTCAAAAGAAAGAAATACAATGGGTATTTTTGATATATAAAAATATAATTTGAAATAATGTAGAATGGTATTACTTTATCGATATTTATGTTTCAATTTAAATATGCGATACAGTTTTTAATTCTCATTATATATGACCTCCTAGTAGAGGTTTCTCGATAGAAGTCTCTCTACGAGAACTGCTTATTACGCAATTGTTCAACCCTTCCTTTTTTATAAGAAAGTAAGCATAGAAAGGACAGAACTAGTGGTTGGATAATCACTTTTTCAATTAAAGAGTGGAAGGAATTTTTTAACACTCTGCTCGAATTGTGACTTGAACTAGTAACAAACATCATGGAAACTAACAATGTTGACCACTGCAGGACGAACCAGACATAAAATAATTTATCATCAATAAATAATGGGTGATATTATTTATTTCAACAAAACCTTTTTATCAAAAAGAAGACATTCGAGTCATCTAAGTTGGAGTGGGGATCATACGGAAAGAATTGAGTAAATAGTGTCATTAATTGTGTTATTTAAAAGAAATAATTACATTAATCTAATGAAAACATGGGCCCGACGTGAAAAGTTATTTAAATCAAAAAAATATAAGCATATGTACTGTAAATACTTTTTTCAGACTCGTTCACGCTCCGCAACAGAAGTTTTTCTACGAGAATTTCGTGTTACTTCAACGCTCAACGTCTCTTTTTTTGAAGAGTGTTAAGATGGATAAGGGTAAGGATGAGTGTTTGGCTAATTTCTCTCTCTCTATTCCTCTTTTAATGATCAGAAGTGTGGAAAGGAATTTTAGACATCACAGATATCAAAGATTTTGATCAGAATTTTTCAAAACTATTGAAATATAATATCAATTTAAGAAACTGTTTTTACTAGTATTCAAACCCGTGAGAACTACAACCGAAGACAACAATTTTTGCCATTCGACTACAGCATCAAGCAATACTTAGCATTCTTTAAGTTTAAAATATCAGTTCACTAACATAGTAAAATAAATAACATATAAACTTGGACTTAATATGCATTCCAAATGTATAAGGCACCTTATTCGTACTCTATATTCTATAAGTAGATGTTTATTTATATCTTAAATCTTTTACTGTTTCCAAACTCATCATATTTTTACAACCAAAAACATAGATTTATATATTCCTAGCCTAGCATATATTTCTATTGAATATTGTTTGTATTTCATTTTTATTGTCTTGCGAGTTGGGTAATATTTCGATGCCTACATTTAAATATTCATTCAGTTACTTCAGCGATTCAATCGTGCTTAGTTCGTACTGAAATATTAAAATCACTGCTATCACTGCTATCACGCCATCAATAAGTACAGTAGAAAAACGATACATCGAAAATAATTTATTGAAATCAATGAAAGGCTTGCAGACATTGACATTGACATTTGTATAGTTTTGCAACTGTGTAGGTATGCAACGTCGAATCGACGTTATTCCATTTACAAAATGTATTACTAGTCCATTTCTCAATTGCATACACTGTAGACGTAACCTATTTAATATTATCAAAGATCCTGATTATTTACTTTATGATTCTAAATTATTGTTTATGATTTTAAATTGATATTCTAATTTCAAATTTTTTTCGTCAACTCGAACACTTTCTGATCTTTGACGTGTAGTATTATAGTACTTACGATGAATTTTAAATAATATTTAAAAATACTTATTAAGCGGATGTGTACTTTATTTTACTTATTGTGTGAAAGGTGTATATTATTTTGTGAATTTAGTACATTTATGCGTATGTTGGAAATGGAAATCAAAAATAGAATAAATAATTAATCCACACTATTCAAATATCACAGAATGACACCACACTCGACGCCATGTTGTTTTTATTTTAATTATTCACCAAAATGGACGACATGTCGAGATTGATAAAATTTTACTAACTCACGCCGAAAAAGTGAACAAAATAAATCACCATTTCCAAAGTCGTATATTTTTTTGTTGTTGAATTTTATTTATCAAACGCTGAGCCTAGAGCGTAAAAAATACATTTTTTTTCCTATCCAAGTTATGTAAAAATATCTACTCGTAAATCGTTCGCTCGTGATAATAAAAGATTTGACGTATTTATTATAAGCATCTGTTCAGATATCTTTGATTCATTGCTGTTGTACCACTATTGTACGTGCTATTTTTTATATTAAGGTTTGACCTTGACTGGCGTACAAATTTTAATGCATAATATACGCACGCTGTGACTGTTCACAAAACAAATGAAGACCAAAAACAATTATCATTCCAAGTTATTTTTGTTCAAAATTAACTATTCATGCATCATGTACAAAACTTCACGGAAAAAAATCATTTGTCAGTTAAATACGATACTATGGAAAGCGTGGTCAAGGAAAAATCAACTAGACATACAACCCACAACATACACATGCAGATTAAATGATTTTCCCACAAAAAATGTCTTTACTGACATAGAAAATATAATAAAGTATTTTAAGGAGATTTTTAATAACAAAATTAATTTAAAAACATAAAGCGCTTAAAATTTGTGGTGAAAAGATAATTTTAACATGTTTTTGTTAGAGCGTGAAAATTTTAAATTCGATTTACTCAAACTGACAGAGATGTGACATAGAATAATATATGCAAGTGGTCTTCATATGTTTTTCATTTGCTTGTGTTGTCACCAGGCAATCAAAATCATGTTTTTTTATTACTTTTAAATTAGTTAAATGGCACATCATTCATTATACTCAAAATATAAACGAAACGGAAACCGATGTAAAAATTGAAAAAAAAAACTACTTTTTAGCAGACAAGGTAAAAGCAGCCATTTCCGCTCTCGTTATAAATCATACAGACTTCTAATAGAGCAACTCCGTATAGAAGTTATTTTTACGTAAACTTAAATTATGTCGCTAAACGTCAATTTGAATGAGTGTTCGAACAAAATGATGGTACTATGAAAGGAATATTATTTCTCGAACCGTACTAACTACACCGTGTTTTTGAGGGTTGGATGAGTGCATAAACACAATTTTCTAAGATCTAACTTTATTCCTAAGATCTAAAATGAACACCCCAGAACGTCAGAGAGCCTGGCTACAGGACTTGTATCAATATGATTGTATAGCATAATATACCTTTTTTCTAGACGACCACGATTAATGAACATATACGACACTAACAGACTACAGTTATTTAACATTTTTATTAAACACCCGTTATTCGCTTTGTCAGAAGTAGGTGGTAGAAATATAAGTATAGATCTAGAACAAGAAAATTGGTTGGCTAACATTTTAAAAGCCTAATCCCGTTTTAAAGATCGAAAATTTGGAAAAGAATTTTGGACATCATAGAAATCTATATTCTTATGAGCACCACGACCAAACCCAACGATGTTGATCACTTGACCACGCTCCCAGCGTAATGACAAAATCTTGAATAATTTATATTTAATAATATTCTTTATGGTTAACCTTCAAAAAAATGTACTATCGTAAGTTGTATTCGAAAAAAAAACAGATTCCTTTATTCACTTGAAACATTATTTTTTTAAATTATCAAGATACGTAAGTACAAATTTCTAAAAATATTATTCTGTTCGACAACATTGAAAATTTATTTCATCGTATTTTTAATACACTTACTTTAGCTTGTTTTTGGTTACAAATCAAAAACGAGACAGACAAAGAAACAAAAATACTATGTTTAATAAAAGGGTACTTATTTTATTTGTTTTTTTAAATAAAATTAGAATCAAAACGATTTTTCATTTTCCGTAGAAAACATAATTCTGGGATAGAAAAATTGAAGTGTTTCAGTTAGATCAGTGGTCACCAAACTCAATAAGGATGTGAGCTACTTTCAGAAATTGAAATTGTCTGGTGAGCTACTTATACATATTCCTTCTTTATACTTTAAAGTATGAGTAAAAATAATTAATAAAAAGAATGGCATTCACATTCCTCCACAGTTTGTTCAATTCTCGATGAGTAGTGATTCTTCTGCGTACTTTTGACGGTTTGCTGACGGCTTGCAAATTGTTTTCGAATTAGAATCGAATTGAAAGCTTTTAGATTCTAATTCGAAAGCAGTTTGCAAACCGTCAGAAGTACGCAAGAAGCACATGGCTTCTAGTTTACTTTATCTGTACGCACAAATTGCTATGCCAAAAAATATATTACAACGGCAACCTTTAAAGGATTCCGTTTAAATTGAAATCATTTTTTTTTATTTTCGTAATTCAATAAAACAATTATAGGCAAATTTATAAATATGATAAAATATCCTTCGCGAGCTACCGGTAGCTCGCGAGTGACCGTTTAGCGATCACTGAGTTAGATAATGACGTTTTATTATTTTCAAACTATTTTGCTTTTGTTTTTATTGTTGAAATATAGTATGTAAATAATATTTAATTTCCGGCTTGGTGGTCGAGTGTCAACGTCGTTGACTTGGAACACGGAGGTCACGGTTTCGAATTCTAGCGAATTGATTTTATTAATCGATTTATGGATTTTCGTCCGAAGGCATGGATGTGTGTAATGTCTTGAATTTACTTTCCCTAAAAACGGGAAACGTAACGGGAGCTATAAACTAACCAGTAGTCTTGTCCTAGTCCTATCGCCATTTTATTTTTAATTGAAAATTTGAGCAACTGAGTAACAAGCAGTTCTCGTAGAAAAAAAACTACATTTACAAAAAAACTATATTCTCCTCATTGGGAGTGGATATGGATACAATTTTTTATTTATTTAAAATGGTTGTTTTATTTCACGCAAACTTATTCCAATTCAATCAAAAAATATATGGATTTGTTTAGTTAAACGAGTTAAAACATTTGTCTTATATGTGAAATGTACGTTTTACCCAAATACACTTTGAGAACTAGTTAAGTAAGCTGGAGAATCAAACAGTTAATCTAGTGAAAGGGTTATTTTAAAAGCTCCTCTTTTTGTTTCCATGATTGCGAAATCTAATTTAACTAAAATCTTTTTATATCAACATTAGATTGTTTTATACCAGAGCAGTAGAGTTGTGAAAAATAATCGCATCTCTGGCATATACAATTGATCCGACAAAGATGTAAAAAATAAATAAATAAAAAAAATACTTTATGTATTTTAATTAACTTTTAAAAAAAATAAAGTGGTATTAGCCTGTTTCTTTTTACGAGTCTGACTCAACTTAAAAAATCACGACTATACGAAATCAACATTGACCCACAGCTTGTATGTATACTATTATTTCTTCGTGGCTTAGATCCGTGTAAAAATGCAGGGCTTTGGGCTTTACATTATGATCCAATAGTGAAAAGGCCCCTGACAGCACTTTTAAAGAAAATTATTCAAATAGTATGTAATTAGCTCGAATTTGATTAAGAGCTTCTCCATAAAAGATTTATTAATAATTCATAACTCCATCTGAGAGTGGTTTAATTAAAGCCATTTAATTGCAAAACTTTTCCATTGCTTATTCTACAGCGCCTGCTCCAGCATCACGGCCGTATCCTCATTTAAAATGCCTCTGAATTTGTCGTGCTGGTGGAATAAATAAGCGATGGAATTTCCGGCCTCGGTGGGACTGACGCCAGAACATTTTACTTATCATGCAAGATGCCTATTGACGTAAGTCCGGACATAAGCCATTAGCGCCTGCCCATGTGATTAACTATTCGACCCAAGTCCATCGGACATAGACGTCCTGAAAGATACAAAAAAATCACAACTGTCGATAGATTTAAATTTGCAGATTCCCTTCAACGTTTTCAATGTTATTTATCATTAAACGTTTCGGTTTCACAACACGTAACAGCGTAATTTGTGTTTTATTGTTCTCTATTGTAATTCATTCTTCTATTATAATATTCAAATATTTTAGAATTAATTCACTTGCTTTAACTGTAGATAACCATCTAAACTAAATCTTGTATTGTATATGTATTTTTTGTTAGATGCAATTAATATAACATGTCTGATAACAGACTTATAAACACAATTTGAAAGTTGTATCGTTTAAAAAAACATTTTAATTATATTTACTACAGATTTTAACACTTGATTTTATTTACTGCATTTCCATTTTTATATATTTATTAATTAGTAATGCTGGAAGAACTTGACAAAAAAATGACCACGGTCAATTACAAGTTAGCTAGTTTAAAGGATCGGCAAACCGCGGCTCTTCAGACAGCAAGACTTGAACTAATAACGTTTCCTACCCAAAAAAATCCATATACATATTGCATATTTTTTGTTCTCTGATGCTATTGTTAACTCTCGCGGCTCGGAGACTAGAAAAATACTTCTCTGCCGATGGGGGTCGTTTAGGGACCCTAGTGGTTTCCTCATTATTGGCCTTATTCTTATGAATTTAAAAAAAAATAGTCTAAGGGCTTTAAAATATCTCTCTGCATCATTCCTCATACATTTTTTTATATAAAAATCAGTGTTTTTTTAATAAATAATCATATTTTAAGTTGCGCGTAAAAACGACGTCATCCCAGCACACATATGAACTTGCAACTGACGCGTTTAGCCCAGCTATCTTACGAACGATCGCTGATAAGCGGGCGCTTATCTCGTTATCGCGTTATCGCATATTTATATAAACTACAAAAGGTCCAAAAAACTATGATATAAGAATACTTTAATTATAAACATTGTATCACCCATATTAAAATAGATATTTAAGAAAATGTGGGTATTGGGGTCGCATTTCTTGAGCTTAGAACAGGAAAAGTTATTCTATTTCCTTGACAACTTGGCTCTCCTCGCTTTAAAAGTCTGCCAAGCTCTAGGCTAGTCTATTAACCAGAATTCAAGTCAAAGTCATAAATGCATACATTAAAAAATATGATGTGAAATCTACACCAGGTTATTTATAATAAACTAAGGTTAATTTATGTTTTTAATAAAATGCTCTCTATAATATATCGTTATACCAATGCAACAGTAGGATAAGCAGAAAATCTAATGAATTTCAAAATGACGCTTGATTGTTTTTCAGCTTAGTGCCAGTTTTACACATCACGAGTGTTTTCAATTGATACGACATTGTGTTTATTTCTCACTCTAACGATAAAGTATTCTTCAAAAGATTAGTCATAAAAGAAATATTTCTCATTATCTTAATTGAATTGGTGATAACAAAAAAAAAATGTTCTACAAAACGATTTCTACAGGCACGCCAGTGTGACTGACCCTATCATCAATAACAGAGTGTCCCAAAATAAAGTGAGCTTTCAGGGAATGACTATTAATCAAATCCGCTCGATACCCCATTGCATCGTGCTTTGAATTTGAATCGCGGTGTACTCGCATTGAGGCTTCTTGGGAGTAGCAGTAAAAAAGTTAGATAATGCAAATTTTATTTCCGATTGTTGTTTTATTTAAAAAAATCGAAATAAAAATAAATATTTTTTTAAATGACAAACTTTCAAAACATATTCAATTATTTTGATCTTTGTAAGTCTGCATCTAATGTAGAAGACATCCTCTTCTAACGGATTCATCAGTCAGTCGGTCATACGAAACCAGAACCATTTAGAAACAAAAACATTTTAATGATATATATACACTCGGGTTTAGTATAACAAAGTTATATAGTTCTACAAAAACGTCGTGAAATGAAACAAAAACGTTATATACAAAGATTAAAGTTTGTACAAATTATAAAAAGGATAACTTTAATTATATTCTATATTAGTTCTATTATTCTACAAAACAAACACTTACTAAATAATAAAAATACGTTAAAAAAAGGTTTAATAATCATTTCGATGAATTCAGAAGAACTTTGTAGAAGTATTTTCGTAATATACATTGAGCTTGATAAATTTGATATTTCAAAGGTTTTGTGCCAAACTATGACTCGTATTTTGCACTCTGTAAGTATTTTCAGACAAATTATCCTTAAGCTATTTACAAACAAACTAAAAATTCATTCTTATTCCTAAAATTAATTGATGAATTCCGTTAATATTTTAAGATTTCGACTGAAGGTGCTTGGTGGAATTTCAATATTAAATTTGAATCATTCAAATTATGTACACTCCCACAGATTTTGTCACTAACGACCCGGGTTTCGCCTTTCGGCATCTTCAGGCGTTCAAGCGCACGGATGAACTTGAACTGACGCTTAGTAAATGGATGTTTCGTGTTTATATATTAAATAAATGTATCACTGAGTCTAAAGCCATCGCTGGCGAGAAGGGTAAGCTCATGGGAATTCCCAAAGATTTGAGTAGTGAGTGGTTTTAAGAATTATATTTATTTGTTTGTCGGCAAATGTTTTATGATATTATTTATGATATTATTTATATAGGGTATAGAAGTGGAGAGCCAGGAAGGTTTAATATCTCGTTCAAAATCAGAAGACTATGTAACTGTGCCCTATTAATTTCTAAAATTTCCTGGAAAAAGAGCTTATGACTGTCCGTATTTGGGTGTAACATTTTTATCCCCTGTTCCTGATTGAACACGTGTCCTTCCGAAATTAAGTGATTAGCAAAAGTAGACGTGTCCTTTTTCAGTCTAAAGGCTGCCATATGCTCTAATACCCTGATGTTTAAAGTCCTCTCTGTTTTGCCGATATAAAATTTATTACAACAAGAGCATTGTAATCTATAAATTCCAGATTTATTTAGGTAATGTATTTTATCTTTATTGTTAACTAATAATTTGCCTAAAGAGCTTTTACAGTAAAAGGCTGGTCTAACACTATCAGCTAGTTGTTTTTTAATTTTAAGACTAGTATTTCCTAAATAAATGATTCTACGCCAATACCTAGTATGATCTATGTCCTTTGACAATAGCGATGGCTTTAGACTCAGTGATACATTTATTTAATATATAAACACGAAACATCCATTTACTAAGCGTCAGTTCAAGTTCATCCGTGCGCTTGAACGCCTGAAGATGCCGAAAGGCGAAACCCGGGTCGTTAGTGACAAAATCTGTGGGAGTGTACATAATTTGATTGATTCAAATCCGTTAATATGGTATATTCTAAATTGTGTATAACCTTTTAAAAATAAATGATAATTATTTGCAATCGCATATAAAAAAACATTATGTGTTTCGTGGAACTTATTTATTATTTGGTTGGTTTTGGTGGTTTCTGGTATTTTTTCTTTTTTTAGTATTACAATCTTAAAATATATTCTTTTTATACTACTTATGATATATGTGGAGAAGTATTCGTTTTAAAGCTTATAGCAGTGAGGGAATTATTTAGGGAAAAAAAGTGTTTTTTTTGTTTAATATAATGCCTTCCACCGATTATGACAGTAACAAAAAAGTCATATTTTTGATTTACTAAGACAGTTGGAGGGACCTGCAGCCTTTTGTACTTGATTAGCCTATTCTCTAATTTTTTGTAAATACCTAATTTTAGGATTTTTCATTCGAATTTTTTAAGAGCAAAAAAAAAAGCTCCGCGCTGTTTCATTGGCAAATCTATAAATTCTTGGGATTTAGATTAGCCAAATTTCACTTTAAAAAATTAAAAAAAAAAACACCTGGTAATTTTGGGAATTCCGCAAATTTATGGATTTATTTTTTTTTTTCAAAATCCATGTTTTCAAAAATGTGTAGTTATTGGATACGCTTGTATAAGGAGTTTCATTAATGCGGCTTATGTTGAAACTCAGATAAATGAAATGGCCTTTAGAAATGAAAAGGAAACACACCGTGACTTAAGAAACTTGGTTTTAACTTTTATTTATTTTATGACTTTGATAAAACTGGAGTGAGTTTCCATCAACGCCACCGTGCTGTCTTCAGGGAAAACATCAATTCTGTAAACACACTACCACGGAACTATGTTATTATATATTGCTTGGTAAAATACACATTTTTATGATGAGTTATTTATATAGCATTAAGTAAGGGGGGCACATGATAGAATTTTTATTCAATAAATTGTAAGGTTTTCTTTGAGGCCGCAAAAAAATAAAAATACATGTCAAGAAAAAAATAATAATTTATAAAACGGTTCTATGTAGTGCGAAGGTTTCATTTTATCTTTTTTTTCTCCCCCCGCTTAGTTATGCTGTAATATGTGTATTATGAATATAAAAAAAATTGTAATGCCTCGAAAATATTCCACAGCGAAAATCGTTTTGCGCCTTTATTTCGCAAATGTGCCAAAAAGGTTTTACGAAAAGCGAATTTCGCGTTCTTAAAAGCTGCCGCGATTTAAAAGTGTGCTTTTATTTTTTATTTTCTTCCTTTTCATGAGTGATTTACAACCTTTTCAGAATCACTGAGGACACCACAAAACTAAATTTTCTGCATTAGCATTTTACAACAGATGTCGAAGATTCTATAATGGAAACATCTATCGTAATAAATGTCAGTTAATTTGTTAAAATGCAGCTTTTTGGTGACAATTCAATTGATTAGCATAATACTATTTTTCAAACAATCCATTGTACATACTATTTTTTACTATATTCGCTCCGTATGTACTCGCAGTGAAGTTTATCTCAACAGAAGTGTTTCTATAAGAACTGCTTGTTACTCAGTTGCTCAACTTCTCTATTTTCCAACGAGCGGAGAAATATAATAATAGAGCTAGGATATGATTAACGATTAGCTTATCGCTCTCGCTACGTCCCATTTTTTGGATTGGATAGGTGAAAGACTATTCAATACATCACATACATTTCTACCTTTGACCAAAAATAAATAAATCGATTGAAAATTCAATTTTTAAATATGTAAAATTGTGCTATGATTAGAACCCGTGACCTCCGTAACTGATGTTGACCACTCGACCACACAGTCGCAAAGTGATATAAATAGTGACATATATATATATAATTCTTTATCCACCAATAAAAAAATCTACCCTTTAATCTTTTCATCTTTTTTTTATTGTTTCAATTGGAATACTCCGTGATTTGTTATAAACAAGAAGACAGTTTTTTATAGGTGCTTTTTTCGTTAAATTTATAATTTTAATTAATAATCGGAACCGGTTCTGCTCACTGCGATGATGATTTTATTAAATTTAAAAATCAGCACATAAATAAATACTTTAAACATATTTAATATAGATATTTCCGTTTTTATCAAAAGTTGGCAGTTAATGTCATTTAAGTAATATTCATGTATGTTTGTCTTGCCTGTTATAATTATGAAGGTAAGAGATTGTTGAAATCTTTTTGAGTGTTCACTGTCAATACTTAGTGGAAAGGCATTATATTAGTAAAAACGCAATATTCCTTTGTACTTCATTCCACTTTATTTAGTATGTCAGGACCGGTTTCGCTCATTACGAGCATCGTCAACTGACGCTCAGTTAGTAAGACGCTAAGATTGTTAAAATTTGAAAAATAATCAACAGTAAAGCTGTAACTGGAAACTTAGTCATCACTCATCATCAATAAATTTGTTCCCCGTATGTTCGAGTTACATTTAATGTTGACTTCTAAAAAAATTAAAAATTGCAAAAACCTTGAGTTTGGATATTTTTAAAGGGTCAGAGAACAAACCAAGAGAAAAAATAATGTTATGCGGCTGGTATGCGCATTAAGGCAGACATAGGATATTATGTGATGGAGAGAAGTAGTTTTTCAAAATCATTACGCTCAGTCACAAAGAAATACTTCCGATAAAAATATGTATAATAAATATAAAGGAGTTTTTAACAACTTTTGTATACGATCCAGTATTAGAAACGGGATTTCAGTGTGTATGTTAAGGATCACTGCCTAATATACCTGCGGGAGAAACACTTTTTGAATGTATTTTAACTTTTTAAGAATGCGATATGCAGACGCTTGGTATAGAAATATATTTAACTAACTAATACGTTATGTAGTCTATAAACCGTGTTAAAGAGACCGTGATGGTGTGTAATTGCTTTTATATGAATTGCAATTGAAAAATCCGCGATATAAAACGGTTCTTTTTTATATCGACACTGCCAAATGGCAATTGAAATTCTCGTTTCATTTTTTTTCCATGTAAGCAAATGTTCTACAATAAAATGGTAACTTTATGAATAGTCGAACACTCCACCTTACTTTTTTTTCTTACGTAATTTCTATAAGCATATTATAAAAAATTGATACTCGAATCGCCATTACTAAACTAAACACAAAATTTTCGATGGATTCGGTGGTAACTTTGAAGAAGTTAATTTTAAGGTCAAATTAAATGTTATTAATTTATTTTTTAATAAAAATAATAAAAGATTTTTATTACTTTTTCCACTTAAAATGTATTTGATCAGGACCGGTTTCGCTCCTCACGAGCATTATCAACTGGTAAGAAAAATAAATTAAACAGTGCTATTTATATAAGTGAAATTGAAATAAAAAGGTGTAAGCAATTACTAACAATTAAAAGGATTTACCAATAACATTATAATAACACAACATTAAAATGCTTAACACCTATAACATACAATTAAAAAAGTACATACAAATATTGACAGTGAACACCTTAAAAGTGAACTTTATTTTTTCACAAGTTGTACCATAAGCCATGAGACGTGTCTTGCTTCTTTGGGAAGCATCTTCCGAGAAACTACCTCAAGGTTATTTACGAAAAAAACTAAAATTTGATTCTTATTCTAAGCATATTAATCGCAAAATGGAAGGTTGATGTTTTAATCTTTTCTACTGGATGCAGGAAGAGAGTACAAATGCTGACAGTATTAATTACAAATTAAATACTTATATGAGTAAGGGTAAATTTAAAAGGAAATAATTTTAGCAATGGTAAGCTACCTGTTGTCCTTACGGATCGTAGAGAGGAAAAACTCAAGAATTAAAATCATGTTTTAGTTTGTTCTTAAATAGTCCTCCGAAAGTTTTTTTGACTGTGTTTCTCAAACAGGCAAAGCACATGGCACATTTTTTACGTGAAATATTAAATAAAAAAGTCATCATGCTTTATTTGAATTTATAAAACATAACATATTTAAGTGGTTTTTAACTTTTTTTTAAATATGAACAACACATTCAATCAGTTTTTGTGTTTTTTTATTTTAGTATTAATAATTTTCTCGGACTGATAAAAGATAGATAAAATTGAATGGCCAAGGTACTATTGTCTATAAAAAATGTTTTACACGACAGTTATTTTAACATTAACCCATTTTTGCCCAGTGTTCCAATATTGGAACATTTAGTGTTTTTACTTCCACTCCGTTTATGCATGACGTAATAAAAGTTTAGATTGTATCAGTCTCAATCATTCTACAGCTAACATATGTGGGGATCGTTTTGTGTGGTTTTTTTTTCAGATCTGAACCTGTCGGAGTGAGCAGTGTTTTTTTATTAGCATCAATTACGAGCAAAGTCAAAAAAGACGAGTCTTAAAAATTTTGATCGTCCATACTGTGCGATAAATTATTTTTTTATAATAATGTTTCAGTATCAGAACTCATATCTTACCTTGAGAAAGTCAACATGAATACTCTCGTAGAAACTTTGAGCAACTCATCACAATTCTCAAAAATAACCTCAGCATTCATACCCAGCAATTGTAATTTTTGTTTTACCTGTAAACAAGAAGAAAAGTATTTTTGTTAATCGACACATAAACCATACATGATAAGAGATTGCATACGCCAGCAAATAAAGTATTTATTATCAACAGCAAAGTTATTTTTCTTATGCCCAACACCGGTATAAAAAAAATATGAAATTAGAAAAATAAATATAACGGTAAAAAATAATGACTTAACTAAATTTAATATGTAATCAAAAAATAAAATCAATGAAATTATAACAGCGCCAGCAAATCCAATAATAAACTTCAACAGAGATCAACGCATTACTGAGCGCAGGGAATAAAAATGATGCGCTGAGTAAACTGTTTATGTAAATCAAATATCAATATTTTGCATTTTCGAAACGTGCATATTACTTAAAAAAAACAGTTTAAATTCTAGGATCACGGTTTTGGTTTTATCAAAATTGCAATTGCTTTTGGTAATCCTTATTTGCTTATAAATAGCTTTTACAATATTGAATGTTATAAAAAGTTTATTGAATTGATATTGCACTAAATTTTCGTTTATTTTACGTTGACTTAATTTGTATAATAATAGCACATAACTACGCCTTTATAATGCGTTCTTGTATATTAAATATATTTTAGTTACTAATTGAATAATGGATACTATAAAGAAATAGTGTTATCTCTCCTGTTCTGAAAATCGAGACATTTTATAACAGTGGTAATGAAGAATATTAAAATAAAATAATAAACTACTTTTGTAATGAAGTTCGGCCATTGTTATCTATCAGCAAATCTTAATGTTCTTGTCTTATTCAATTGCTTGGCAAAGAGATTGAATTAATGATAGCAAAATACGTTCAAATGATCATTAAGTAATGAATTTATAATCAAAGATTTAGATGATATAAAGGCGTACCAATAAATACCCTTACTTTTAGCTATTCTCTCACAACATCGACTTTCTATCAAGTCACATTGAATTCTTTTAAAAATATATCGATGACCATAGTTAATAAAACGATAAGTCAAACATTTGTATTTTGTATAATTTAGAACTTCGGCTGAAGGTGCTTGATGGAACTTTAAAATCAAATTTGAATTATTTTGATTCTGTACTCTTCCATAAGTATTTTCGATAACGACCCGGGTTTCGCCTTTTGGCATCTTTAGGTGTTGTAAAGTGCACGAATGCACGTCACTTCTTTTTTAATACCTCTTTTGTATGACTTCACAAAAGTTTACCTAGATATAAATACAAATTCTCACTTTTTAGACAGATTTTTTCAAAACATAAATAAAGAAATATAAACAATCTCTCAATTCCATATTAATACAACATGAAATATCGTGTTACAGTTTTTTCATCGTTGCAATAAATTTTAATTAAATTAAGATATGACTAAACGATTGACAAAAACGATGAGACAAATAATAGTTATTACTTTTTAACAACTCAACTCAGATGTGTCAAAACTTTTGTCAGTCATATCTGAAAATTATCAATTTCTTGTCGTAACACTGTGAAACTAAATCATCGATAAATATTTATATGTATATATATATATATATCGACTGTGGAAAGGAAAAATGTCGTAACCAACAGATTTTTCAAAACGTTTTTTTCGATAATTACAGTGCATACAGCTTGATATGCGTTCTTTCAATGCAATGTAAGCTGGAAATGCCGAATTAGTATCTAAATTTAGGGCATGTGGAAATTGTGATCTAGAGAAGTGACTTAAAAAAAGATTTTTTTAAATATTAAATCAATATCATATTAAGTCAATTAAAAACCAGTTTACAGTCTCTTTGCACTAAGATTTTTTGTATTTCATTTTTTGCTTTTGACCCAAAATCATCAAAAAACGTTTTTTGTGTCTCTATTATTTTTTTATGTATAGGTTGCGTCCTTTTTCCTTTCAACAATTGATATACAGTGGAACCCTTAATAAGGCTACCCCGAATTACGCGCTGGCTTGAAATATTCGCCGCAAATCCTCCAATTGCACGGTCGCATTCCATTGTCGGTATTACGAAACGGTCGTCTATGCCGCGCATACAGTCAAATGTTGGCTAGCTGTGTATTCAACACGTGCCAGGCTATACACGTATAGCTGGGCGTTTGTATGTGTGTGGGATACCTACAGAAAATAAATATTTCGTATTTTTTTTTTTTGCAAAACGAAGGGAAATCTTGGTTTTTTATTTTCCGCGGAAAAAAACCAAATCCCTCATTTTTTATGAGATTCACACCCCCAATTACACTACCCTCAATTACACGGCCCCGACTATAGTGTAAATGGGGGTTTTACTGTATATATATACATAATGACTGCTGATTTAAGTAAGAATCTACATGCCTGAAAAAAAGGAGCCAACTAATCACTTTATTCGATATATCGATGTACTTTTTTTTGCAAAATTGATAAAACAAGTTTTGCTATTTGAAGAGTGATAGTTCATAAAATTGCAAGCAGGCCTAGCCAAAAAGCTTTATTGTGAGGGCTTTAATATCGTTTTAATCGTGTTTCATATAATGTCATTTTCGGCTTTCGTAATATCTGTTGAGCCCTTCTGGCACAGCGGCCTCAATTTAATCGTATTGTGTGACCAAAAGCCCCTAATTCTACGCCATAACGCCAGATTTAAGCCTTACAACAATTCTCCTCCGGGCTTACCAACATAATAATGTTAAATTCGAAACTTAGCAACCAAAAACGATGCCGACAACTCGACAAGTTAGCAACTTTGAACACAGTATATTACATCGTGTAAGGTGGGTATGGTAAATGAGTTAAGAGTTTGTTCCACATGAATAATCAATTTTAAACTTATTCAAAATTAAATTCTCTCATCACATTGCCCGAATTGTTCTGGTTTCTTTGTAGATTTAAGACATTGGTCGGCAAAGTCTGCGGCTCTTCGGCTCCATAAGTGCGGACATTAATAGACAGATTTGGCTCCGAATATTTTTTTAAATTGTTTGTAATGTTCATATTTGGCTCTTTGGCGAATAAGTTTGCCGACCACTGATTTAAGACATCAAAGTCTCGGCTGGACAACAATAATTGTTCACGAATAAATTGTTCCACGAACTTGTTCATTTTGTAAAATCCGCGAAGCGAGTAACGAGATAAAAATAAAAAAAACCGTAACGGTTCGTAAATAATCAAAAAAAAAATGTATTTAATAATTCATGTTACAATAAAATATGTGCCAGTAATGATGAAATGGCATTTTTGTCCTAAATTATCTAAATTAAATGTTTGATGTCTAGTTAAAAAATTCCCGTCGGTAGTCTCGGGCTTAACACTTCTCCTACTGTGATAAAAATACTTCCGCTATGTTGCTGGCCCTTAAAGAACCATGTGAAAAACATTTTAAACATTCAATTGAGAAAAACACAATATTCTTTTGTATTTATTTACACTTTTATTTATAAAGATCACGACCGGTTTCGCTCATGACGACATTATCAACTGATAAGAAATAGAATTTAACTAAATTTACCAGGGATGTGGAGTCGTGTAAAAAAAGACGACTCCGATTCCGAGGAAATTTTTCAATAATTTCATTTTAACTTATACATATGTACACCATAAGATCATCTTTAGTCAGTCAAGCATGAAATGTCAACAATTTTGACTATTTCGTTTGACTACACATTATTAAACATTTTGTTTTTGTATAAATAGCACTGTTAAATCATATTTCTTATCAGTTGATAATGCTTGCCATGAGCAAAAACTGTCCTGATCTTTTTAAATAAAAGTTAAAATAAATACAAAAGAATATTGAGTTTTTCTCAATATAATGCCTTTCCACCAAGTATTGACAAACAGTTTTAAACATTCTCTTAACCGACTGTGCCAAATTTGGTAAAGACAACAGGAACTAGGTGCAAATAAGTTACACCTTCTCATTATTGTTAGAGAAGGTAAAGAAAGGAAAATTTTAGCAAGGTAGTAAAAGATTATAACGTCACGAACACCCACCAACATGGATTCAGTCCCGGTAATCCCAGGGATAACAGCACAGAAGCTTAACGCAACGATCAATAGATATCGTTAGTTTATAAATTTTCGCTGACTTTGCCTATCTCGTTTCTCTTACATAGACTTAACTATCCGAGATGTAAAACTACTCATAAGTCAATCAGGAGATTATCCAGAGAATAAATAAGTTTTTTAATTACCTGTTTTTACCAACGCGCACGAACTTTGTTTATATAAGAATTTTCAATTTAAATCCAAATTTTCTGTTATTAATTTCGTAGCAATACAAAGTATAAACAAGAACAATAATTAATTTGTTCAAACAATATATCATTGTTTTTACCCCAATAATTATAATGTATTGCGGCAGGGACATTAATATAGCCACTGTCAACCCTTTTCCAAATATACGTATTGTAGAGAAATTTATTATTTTTTATCGATTGTAATGTGCACTCTTTGATTTATCGCAAAATTATTAATATCATAAACGGTTTTCACATGTGTATAACTATTATTCTAATAAATTAAGCAGTGTTACTTTCGTTAGCTTCTGTAACACATCATACAGATTTGAAGATCAGTGCAAACATAGACACATTTATAAAACAAAGAATGAATTTTGCAATGAAATAAAAATACATATTAAGTATATTTGTTTATGTTTTTATTTTTAATCCACGCAGCACCCTCAGATATTTTTTTCCACAAGCCACCATTGGCTGAAACCGGGATAAAGGAAATATATTGTTATATTCGAAAACCGGTTTTTTATAAGACGCTTGTTGTTTTATACATATAAGCCTTAATAGTCACGTTGAAAATTTTCACTGCTGAGTACAGGATAACTTAATGAATGTAAAATTACATTAAAAAAGTATTCTCAAATCAAGTGTATAAATCCAGTCCAAAAATAACTGAACACCACACCACCTTTTTGGAAAACAATTCCGGCTTAATAATATTACACTTGCGGCAGTAATTCCGGCCAGTAAATTCTCATTAGAAAACCAAACTAAGTTTTTGATTTATGAATACCATTAACGACCGCGAAGTATTCATACTTTTCGAGTTATTATCTACTGGCTCGGATAATTTTATTTTAAACTTATTATTTTCTATGGATGTGGATAAAACAGAAATAGATAATCCCCAATGCCTTCTGGATTATTTTGTTGAGATATTATCGTATTGCCAAAGCGTTATGGCCAGCGGTAAATTAATATTTTACCACAATTTCAACCAAACTAGTTATAAATTTTCCATTGTACGGGCAAACAAATGAGTTGCTTCATCGTCATAAGCACCAAGTCGTTAAACTGTTACATTGTTTTAGGTGTATTTTAACCGGGCACACTCAACTCTGCCTCAACATGAAAACTTCAAATGCATTACAGTTGAAATTTTCTGTAATTTAAAATTTACTGTAAGGAAAATTTCTTTTCCTAATAATTGATAAACATTAAGTTTGAAGTTTATAAACTTTATTAATGTTGCAATTAATTTCATATTGTCAAAATTTTCCCAAATTCTAATTATGTTTGTAATCAGTCACCACTTGAAATTTATTAATCTTTAATGATTTTTTTAATAAAATGTTAGAGGTGTTAAACATTTTAATTTTGTGTAATTATATAACCACTTTTACTGTAGTTTGTAAACTCTTTTCAATGTCAATTATTGTTTGCACCTTTTCATTTCAATTTTTTTTTTGTATAAATAGCACTGTTAAATTATATTATGAGCGAAACCGGTCCTGACCTTTTAAATTAAGTGGAATTACGTAAAAAGGAATATTGTGTTTTTACTAATATAATTCCTTTCCACCAATTATTGACAGTGAACACATTAAAAGTAAAAAAAATAATCGTTCAAATTATGTACATTCACACGAGTTTAGTCACTAACGACCTGGGTTTCGCCTTTTGGTATCTACAAGTGTTCAAGTGCACGGATGAACTTGAATTTGTTAAGTAAATAAATGTATCGCTAAGCTAAAGCCATTGCTGATGAAAAGGATTAACCCATGGGAATGCTTACATTCCTGCATAAATAATGATAAAACGATGTATTTATATTATCACTCATAATTCTATGACAAAAATTGTAACAATTTTTTTTTATAATTCTGTTTAATGTTTCTATTTAACCTAAAAGTCAAACGCAAATGCTTCAATATCCGTGATGTAACGTCGGCGTTTGAAATTATCTTTTTCGGGATTTAGTATCGTAAAGTTTACTGTAATAATAATGATTACCGGCTTCGGTTTTTGTAAATAAACTTTACAAATAAATACATAGACACGCCAGAGATCGTAAAAGATTTTGAAACGGTTTGATTTATTTAGTTCTGGCAAAATGGTAAACAATGAAGAATTGGTGTTTGAAAACGATAGCGAGTCTTTGCCTTTTTATGCGGTTGTAAAAACCCTCCGTGAACCGGGTCGTTTTTAACCATCTCCAAGCCTTAACGAAACATCCAATCATTTTTGAAAGTAAAGCATGGAAAATGTCATCAAACAATATCCTAAAATTCCGATTTTTATAAAAGATGATTATTTATTAAAATGATAAATATGGACAAGTAGTGTCCACTTTCAATTTGGAGCATATGGCTTTCTCATAGAGGTATGGAGGTATCTCACTTTTTTTTGTCAGGGCATTACTAGTAATTTACTTATCGCTCTCGCTACGTTCTGTTACATAATTTGATTGGAAGGGCGAATTTTAAAGATCATAGGCACTAGAGATCTGCACGGGCCCGGTCCTGGCCCGCGGGCTTCTACCCGACCCGGCCCGTGGTCCGTGCTCGTACGGATAAGCGCAATTGAGATTCGGGCTCGGGCCGGGCCGGGCTTTGGAATTGGACTTTCGGAGACAATCCGGGAAAAAAGTGTACCAAATTGAGGATTTCAAATTCCTCGGTGAGCTAAAAAGAAAAAAAATTCGGAGATAATCTGGGGGAAAAGTATTCGAAAAGAGTTTCGGGCTTCGGGTCGGGGTCGGGTAACAAGTGCGGTATTAGACTCGGGCCGAGTGCACGGATGAACTTGAATTTGTTAAGTAAATAAATGTATCGCTAAGCTAAAGCCATTGCTGATGAAAAGGATTAACCCATGGGAATGCTTACATTCCTGCATAAATAATGATGAAACGATGTATTTATATTATCACTCATAATTCTATGACAAAAATTGTAACAATTTTTTTTTTATAATTTTGTTTAATGTTTCTATTTAAACTTAAAGTCGAATGAAAATGCTCTCATATCCGTGATGTAACGTCGGCGTTTGAAATTATCTTTTTCGGGATTTAGTATCGTAAAGTTTACTGTAATAATAATGATTACCGGCTTCGGTTTTTGTAAATAAACTTTACAAATAAATACATAGACACGCCAGAGATCGTAAAAGATTTTGAAACGGTTTGATTTATTTAGTTCTGGCAAAATGGTAAACAATGAAGAATTGGTGTTTGAAAACGATAGCGCGTCTTTGCCGTTTTATGCGGTTGTAAAAACCCTCCGTGAACCGGGTCGTTTTTAACCATCTCCAAGCCTTAACGAAACATCCAATCATTTTTGAAAGTAAAGCATGGAAAATTTCATCAAACAATATCCTAAAATTCGATCTATCGAATCCATGGACTCTGCAACCACAGATCATGCCATTGATTATTATTATTATTACTTTCCTTTTTTTAAGCACATTAGTGCATGGTTCAAGATGAGTCCCGTGCAGTTCTGCTCGGGCCATGAATGTGAGGGGTAGACTCCATGTTTCTGTCGATAGCGTTGTGGAAGGCGGCCATTAAACGTTTGCTGCATATACACAACGGGTGGTGGTGGAAAACCAACTTGATCATTCAGTTACCGACCCACTATACTTGCAATATGGATATTTAAAGCGATTTTATTAGTTGATACCGTGAAGTCTTTCGATAACTTTTTACTCTCGAAGAATCAAAATTTTTGATACACCCCTAAATTTTTGTAAAAATACGTTTTTAATTTATTTTTCAATTAATTTAAGCAATTTCAAATATAAATATCATATAATGAATTGCAGAATTGGTCTTGCAGAGGTTGACGTAAAAGCAATCAATCCAAAATGGCTACCGGAAGTCGTTGAAACAACAGCTGATGTACACGTCCGCCATTTTATAAGAGAATCATTACATGCTGCTTTGTTGAGCTTTAAAACATAAATACGATGCCGCAATCGCATCGGATCAAAACAAAACCATTTCCCATAAAATGAATAAACACTTATTGCCCTATAAAAACTATGACATAGAAACATTGTTACTTTTTACGGTGTTTGTTTTGGTAACGGAAAACTACTTATATTTTGTTTGCCAAGTGTATTTTTTAATATCAAAAAGGTTTTTAATAATCCACATTTCAAAAATTATACGAATTTATCTACAGTTACTTCACATAAAATTTACTTAAGTAAAGATGAAGTTTTATTGTGTTTGAGAAAGGAAACTAAAAAGCAACTCTTGATTTTGGATATACAACCTTCATAGTAAGTTTCATTATATATTTATACATAAAAATCATTCTAGAACAATTATTGTTTCTGTATAGATAGATAAACATTAACTATTCAAAAGCTCTTCTATAAGCAAAGAGAAGTAAAATACTCTAGCAAAACTATAAATAATATTGAGCTTAAGGCTTTAGGCTACAAACAGTATGTATTTTGTTTCAGGGGCAGTTTTCCGACAACAAATTTGAGTTATTACAATTTTGTACGGCTATTTTTCAAACCAAACTAATCCACTCAAATGTCTTACATATCATCCGTGATTTTTCGCCAAGTAAATAAACATTTAGTTTTGGAACTGAAAACTACAAAACAAATACCCTCAATGTCATATGTGTCTTAAAAAAGAAATAACTCCATGAAAGTAAAAAAGAATGTTTAACATAGCTCATATATTTTTACGTGTATTGTTTGCAAAGTTAAGGAAGCAATACAAATACTTCAAAGCTTTAAATTTAGACATTTTATTTCTACGTTTTCAAATGGAAAATTTGACATAATTTATTTACAAAGAAAAGAAACGGAAGTGTTGAAATAAATCAGCCATTCAATTAAAAAAGATTTGCATATAGCTCGCCTACGTATCGTAAAAATATTTTTTCCAATGTTGCAAGGGTGCTTATTACAAAGGAACTCAAGTGATGCCAGGTTTCTTTATTCGCAAAAAATAAGCAAAATTTACGGAAAAGTTACTTGTACGGATGTTGACACCCGCTGCGGAAAAGTAGTAAGTCACTTTTGACAGTTTTACAGGTGAGCAGTAAGATTTTTTTTTTCAGAGAAAAAATCTATTTTAGCATCAACCGACTTTTTTTATACTGACAGAAAAAATACAGTTGTAAGAAAAAAATATAAATCGTTACTGGTTTTGTAAAATTACTAAAAAATACCAAATTCTCATTAAAATGTTCCCTTATTCAATAGAGTAAAAATTTCAAAGTATTTCAGTTATACAGTTTTTTATATGTAATACATTGATAGCTATTTCGGCTTTCGCCATCGTCAGAACTATGCTTTAAACGTAAATTTGCTCAGCTATATATACAGCTAAATTTACGTTTAAAGCATAGTTCTGACGATGACGAAAGCCGAAATAGCTATCAACGTATAACATATAAAAAACTGTAGAACTGAACTATGTACTTTGATATTTTTACCCTATTAAAATGGAGTTCTACCAAGTAAATGCCAAATCAATAAATAAATTCCTTTATTCAATTTATCGAATGTAGATCACGTTATAAAATAAATAGTTATTTAGCTTAAACTCCAAATGTTTAGTTTTGTGTCTTAAATCCAAAACACGTATGTCCATGAGTCAAAACGTTTATTTTAATATTTTTTTATGTTTTTCAAATTTAACAGCTTAACGACCGTGGACGCGTATTTGAGTCTTTGAAAAACAAAAGTTGCTGGCCGGCGGACACATATATGCGTATAAGCGAAGTATCTGGAAGCTAAGAAAATTAAATATTGTAAAGATATCTCAATTTGCTTACAAATTATAGTGAATTTGGTAAAATTACAATTTTTGCGAATTTTTTGCAAAATTTTATTTCGCCAGGTGAAATTTTATAAAAAAAAACGTGCGGTCGTTAAATAAACTGATTGACCGACAATAATTTCATTCATAGTCATGGTAAACAAAAAAAAAATACGTCAATACAGCCAACCTGCAATTGTGCAAAAAGTGAGTTAGTTCCTTATTGCTTATCCATTATGTGCGTTGATAATATATGCGAAGGTATAAATTACAGCCCTTAATACTTGAAGTAGAAAAAGTGGCTCAAAATCACAAAGCCTTTATCTAATCTTGAGAGAGATTTTTTCTTGCTCCTTCAGGTGAATAATAAAGATATATGAAGGCTCGATTTTCAATTTTTCAGAGCCTATTATAAGAGCCCTAGTGGAAAAAGTGATAGGTTTACAAAGTTTTTTGTTAATTAATAGTATTTTTATTTTAAATAATATTCATTATTAATAATAAATTTTCCACTTCTTTCGTGGAAGATTAATTTTTTTACAGATGTTTTTTTAGACATAATATTTTTTTATCTTTTATAGATTCGGTTTGAAGTTTTTGTAAATTAATAAAATCATTAATAGAAAGGGAAGAGACGGGTGGATCACCATTGTTGAATTTATTTCCATTTGAGATTTACCACACATAATGAAATTAATTAGTTTTTAATTAGTGCTGTCAAAGTTTGTACCTTACAACCTTTGTGCGTCCAGTGGAAAATAGCAAACCCTGAATTGTATTTTGTAATTTATAACATAAGAATTTAAATCAATTTGTTTAAATCAGTTGCGATGGTCTAATGATGCTTATTCTCCTGAAAGAATCAAAACACGTATCACATTCTGTTACACAATAAGTGGAATAACAAAGATTGTAATCATTCAATGCATATATAGTTTCTTCTCTTAAAATCTCTTTGCCTTGAGAAACTTTTTACATTTCGGAAGACCATTAAAAAGTAAGAGACTTTTTAAATATTTATTTTTTTATCCATGTCTGCTCCCAATGTGGAGGATATGGCATCCTAATTGAGGTATTTCAACAGTTTTTTTTATACGAGAACTGCTTGTTACTCAGTCGCTTGACCTATTTTTTCAAAGAGAGTAGGAAAGATAAAACGATAAAGCTAGAACAGGACTAGTGGTTACCTTATCGCTCTCGCTACACCCAGTTATTGAAGTATCGGAAGGGTGGAAGAGAATTCAAGACATCACATACATCCATTCTGAGTGCTGACCCAAAGTATTATTTTCAAATGAAATGGTCTCATCGGCTAATCAAACGAATCCTTCGAATGATGTGTAATAAAAAGCTTCATAATTATCAACAGCACAATATTGTCATCTTTTGCAATATTTAACTAACACAATAAGTTTGCATGAGTTACCGTCAGTTCTTTAAATATTTTTTCATAAAAATTACTACGATACACAATCTCCCGGAGCATGACAATTGTATGTGTCGTATCCCAGGTTGTGAAAATAGCCGAGACTTCATTATCTTTATTATGCACGCGGAAGTTCTCCAAGTTATACAAACTCCTTAAGTAGGCCAATTCCCGAGGTAGTTGCTTCGGCGTAATAGCACAGCATTAATAAAGGTGAAGAAAGCTTCTTAAGATTTTGCGAAATGTTGTTAAATATTAATAAAAACGCATAGGCTCACACTCACTCAATTTTGATATCGTTCAGTTGTGTCTAACTGCTACCAGCAAAAAGTAACGTTTAATATACCCGCATCTTACTTATCCAGTAGATAAGTGTTTTATTACATTATGGTTAAAACTCAAAGTATTGGCAGCAAAGGATATAGCTCTCAAGTATCTAACCAAGCGCAAAGCTTCTGTCAAAGACCCAAAATTAGGGCTGTCAACCGGATTATTGAATATTCGAGTACTCTCTTCTAAAATACTTTCAAGAACTTCAAGTAATATGTGTATGTATTGCTTTGCATAGTTGAAGTATTCAGCTGTATTTTGATTCAAATATTTTGTTATTAAATACATATAAGCAATACAAATGTATGAATTCAATCTCTTTTATGTTTTATAATAAAAAAGTATCGATCTTAATTAGCGGTGGGCTGCCAATACGGTAACAAGGGGCTCGCTAAATCTTATATTCGTGATATTTTGTGGAAGGTGTGAACTTTTTTATCACTCATATATGCAACTGTGTGCAATAATTAGTAAAGCTATCGAATTTTATTATATACTCTTATATTTTGTAACAATACGCAATGTATCGTAATTTATTCAATATAAATAGCAGAAAATTGTACGTCAAAAATTCCAAATGAACATTACTACATTTTTAATTTAAATATATTGCATATTTATAGATTATACAACGCAAACATCTGAGAATATTGTATTTTTTAAATTAACAAGGGGCTTGCTGGCCTCAGTACTATTTAACAAGGGGGTCGCGCGAGCCCCTGCGAGCTCCCTTCAGCCCACCCTTGAATTCTTAATATATAGTTAAGTATGTTAACACTCATAGTAACTGTTTTATAATGTTTTAAGTAGAAGCTATTCAACGGACATTAATACAACAAATAAGAGATTACGAAGTACAGAAGACGTAATCTAGTGTCTCCGTGCGAGGAAAAAAGAAATCCAGCTTACAATATGCGATATTTTATTATACATACTATAAATTTCTTATATTTTAAATACAGGTAATCGTTTTAGTTTATGTATGTCGGTAATGCATTGAGTTATATAATCGAGAGAAATTTTTACAGAAGAAATTTAAGCTTTCATATCTGTTATTAATATGTTACTTTAGTTACTTGTGTAACGAATATGATTATACTCGACTACTTAGGATTGTTTATGCATGCAACGCACATCCTTACGCTCAATGAACCGGAATGAAAACTTTACAGAAGCATTTGAGGCTTTTCAAGAAGCAATAAAATGGCTGAGGGTCTTTCACAAAGGATACTTGATAAATGTTTTGCTAAATAAACCGTGTTTTTTACATCCTGACACGCTGCTATTATCCGACTATGAGATATGTTTACCCTCTAAAAGTGAGCTTTACAATTTACTCTTTAAAAAGTTTCCTTTTTAGTAAAATTTACCCATAAGTTTACGAGTGATCCTTTTACTTTTAATGGCACAAATAAAATGATTTCAAAAAGCTTACTTTCGATTTAGCCACTTGTACGTACATAAATGTTCGACTTTTCCGTGGTAAATATTTCAATATATAATATACCACAATTGATTCAGGAAACCCCAGTTACAGCAAACACATTTCTTTTCATCTAAAATAAAGTTTGATTTGTTTACTTTATTATTCCGTTTATTTTCAAGTGGAAAAACAAAATTATAGCTTAACTTGCTGTTAAACATATAATTTTAATATTTAGAAACAATTTTAATCTTTTATTATTTACAGAAATTCTCGGCGGTAGCTTTGTAAAAGTTTAATTTTAATATAAAACTAACATAAATTAGTCTATACACGCGTCGCAGTCAGTAGAATAAAAAGTTATAAACATTTATTTTATAGTAGAGATATTTTATTTACGTGTTCTTGCAGTACGCCAAAATAGTTTACGTAAAACAAATAAGATCGATATTATTTTTAATGTATTTTTTATTTCATCCTGCAAAGTTTTCATCTTTTAAAAGACAATCAACATAAGACGGTTGTCAGATTTTCTTTAGATGATAAATATGTATATCATACCTTTGTTACTTACTACACTTGTTGGGTTACAAATTATAGCAATAATTAATAAAAACACAAAATTAAAATGTTTAACACCTCTAAGATATAATTAAAAAAGCATCAAAAATTAATAAATCACTTGTACTGTAATTTGTAAATTCTTTACAATGTCAATTGTTGTTTACACCTTTTCATTTCAATTTCTTTTTTGCATAAAATAGCACTGTTAAATTATATTTCTTATCAGTTGACAATGCTCATAATGAGAAAAATCGATCCTAACCTTTTAAATAAAGTGGAATAAAGTACAAAAGAATATTGTGTTTTTCTTAATATAATGCCTTTCCACCAAGTATTGACAGTGAACACCCAAAAAGTGATGAAACTATAGCATGAAGTTATTCGATAAAAATAAGGTCCACCTTTTTTTAACCCTGTCCGCTCCCAATTTGGAGCATATGGTTTTGATTTTGATATGATTTTGATAACAAAATAAAAATCGGGTTTATTTTTGATAGTAGGGAAAGAATGATGAGACTACAACAGAACTAGTGGTTGACTTATCGCTATTGCTACATCTAGTTATTAAATGATCAGAATGATAGAAGGAGAGTAAATAATGTGAATTGACATCATAAACACCCAGTCTTCGATCACAACTTTGAATTGAATAATTTTCAAATTCACTGTGATCTTACCGGGAATTGAACCCACACCTGCGTGATCGGTAGAGCAACCTCTAACCAACTGAGCCACAGCAGGCGACTTATTAATTAGTCAACAATTATATTTATTTATTTTTTACCTAGCAACCTTTAAAAATATTTTTTATCATATCAATTTTAAATAAGCTATCACAATTTATTAAAGTACCTATTAAGTCTTTTAATTGATCGAATCTTTACTCCGATATGCAGGCGACTGAATCTCGAATCTGAGGGATTCGTAAGGGGTTGTACCGATTAGGTTTGTAAGGTAGACTCAAAGCTTTGATCCTTACCTTGACACAAGCAATCGAATCGGATCAGTGATTTAGTTAATCAAACACATTAAACGAAGGTAACTTTGATACGAACGAGCCAACTTTGTCTTACTATAAAAATGCGTTTTACATTGTCGTTCAATGAAAACCGTTTTTGGAATTTCGTAAATGTCAACTGCTATATTAGCGTAGACGATAATTTTCAGATGGTTTTAGAACGTGTCGGTATGAGACATAAGGTTGGAATACAACATCTGGAAATTCAAAGGACATATAAGATAAATAATTGCAAATAATGTTATTATTATGAATAAAAAAATGTTCTTCTGAAAACTGTGCACAATTACGGTAAAAAAACAAATCGCACGTGTGAAGTATGAAGGACAATTGTTGAAAACATCGTTTGCAAAAATGATGCAACGAACATCTTAGATTATCTGAAAGCAATATACTTTGTCAACAATCGATGTTTTGAAACATTGTTAAATTTAATTAGAAGCACACTTAATTAATTAATTAGAAGAAGACTTATTATCACTATGCACCATTTAAATAAATTGCAATTATGTACTGCTTTAATCAGAGTATATATGTTTTCTCAATTTAACAAGAGGGTCGCAAGACCTTATATAGTAATTTAAAAAACACTTATTATATAAATAACCAAGTGTAACTTTTAGGGTGTTCACTGTCAGTACTTGATGGAAAGGCATAATATTAATAAAAACACAATATTCCTTAGTACTTTACTTCAATTTATTTAAAAAGTCAAGACCGGATTTTCTCATTGCGAGCATTGTCAAGTACTATTTTTAAGCTTTATAAATATTTTACTATCTCTGAAAATAAAATCTCATAAAACACTCTCAGTGCAATATCAAACAATAAATTTTAATATTTTTAATATTGTCACTTGCCGCTACGATTTATTGAGCACTGTGTATATTTTGTGGTGTAATTTTTATTACTCAATACTTCTTTATGGTATATACAGCGATAAACAGAAGTATTAACCTACTTTGAAAGCTATAAAATCTTTGTAGGAAATCTATTCTCGCAATAAAACATTTTAAATATCTCTTAAACTAAGAGTGCTGTAGATTATAAATTCAAGAGTAAAAAGCAGTTTAAAATCTACTTATGTTATAAACTTGTGTAAATATCATTATAAAAATGTCTTCTTCTTCTTTGGCCATGTTCGCTCCCTATGTGGAGCATATGGCCGCCACGCGGCACCTCCATGTTTCCCTGTCTCCTGCCAATTGCTTTACTTCCTCCCATGACATGCCAGCATCCCTCAGTTCCGCCGAGTACATCCTATGGATAGTACCCGACGGACGTCCGGGACGCTGGAATCCCACCGGTCGAAAGAAAAGGCAGGCAGGATTGAGGCTTTCCGGAGGCATCCGCAGCACGTGACCCAGCCAGTTCCAACGTCTCTCCATAACCACTGACGTGACAGGACGCTGTCTTGTACGCTCCCTTATCTCTGAATTCCTCACAAAATCAAACCACCTTACCCCCATTATCCGACGCAAGCATCTGTTCTCGAAGCTCAGTATACGGTTTTTCTGAGTCTTCGTCAGGTGCCATGATTCGCAACCGTAAAGCAGTACCGGCAGAATGCAAGCGTTGAATAAGTGGCATTTGGTTTTAATCGAGTACAGCTGTGTGTCTCAGTTTTTTTTTTTTTTAAATGTATCCACGACAAATGTTAGTAATTTTGAATCTCAAAAAAATAGTGTTTTTTTTAATATTATTTAAACACAAATTAAGTTCACTTGCCAATTTTCAATGTTAAAACAAACATACAAATGGGATCATATTTTGACACGTATCCGTGGTCATAATTTATCTTTTTTTTTCATAATATGTGTGTAATTTTAGGTAGCGCTTAATTAACTAAGAGCGATTTAAAAAGCAGACATGTCTCCTATAATTATGAAACCCCATTAAAGTCGTCTAATACTATTTCTAGGAATCTTTGACTAGTCCACTTACATTAATTTGATCTCTGAGCTTTGATAAAAAACGCGCCGAAAAATCCTTTCAAGATACATTAAATGATAATAATAAAATACCAAAAATTACGTATATTTTATATTGTAGATATTTTGTAGACTATTTGAGTCACTATTTAAAAATAGTTATTCACAAATAAAATCAGTAATTTAAAAAAATTGTCGCCTGTTGTTACCCAACTGGGAAGAGCTAGCTATACCGATCACGCAAATCTGCGTTCGATTCCCGGTCAGATCACAGTGAATTTGAGAATTATTCAATTCAATGTTGTAATCGAAGACTAGGTGTTTGTGATGTCAATTCCTATTATTTCCTCTCCTCCCATCTTTCTGATCCTTTAATCACTGGGTGTAGCAATAGCGATTAGTTAACCACTAGTCCTGTTTTAGTCTTATCCTTCTTTCCCTACTACTCACTTTGGAAAAGAGTGAGGTTGAGCGAACAAACAGTTCTCTGAATTGAAACAAATGTCTGTTGAAATACCTCCATTAGGAGATCATATGCTCCACATTGAGAGCAGAACATAGATTAAAAAAAATACAGTTGGAACGTTTATGAACTAACTGACCAACTTTACTAAGATGAAGGGTACTTTGAATTTGAAACCACAAAAATAAATTTATTTTTCTTTTTATTTTCGGGTATATAATCACATCGCTGAAAGAAGTCTGGTAAAATACAATCATATGAGCTAGGATTACAATAATCATACCCTGACCCATTTCAACTGCTTGATGAGTCTCGACAGTCGACACAGACATTTGCTAAAGCGACTATCGTCTTGATGAGGATAGTCAAAACTGCTGAGGTTATTGATAAAATAATATTCGTTGCTTAATGTTGTTAAATGCTTCCCTTGTGTTGACTACAAATAAAAGGTGTTTTAAGTCCATTGCAACCAATCTAACAGCTCGTTCAATATTTTCATAGTTTCATTAAGAATACGCCTACAAACGATATATTTTTTTAATTTATTCGAAATTTTCGCAAAGCAACGGAATTGTTGCAGAATAAAATATTAAAATTATAAACACATACATAATACACAAGAATATAAACGCCAAAAGTCGCTCGTGAACACCTCAACCGTATTGGAAAACATTTGCCACTCGCCTAAATGCCTGGTTAGAAGGTAGCCAAAACCTTTTTGTCGATTTATTCAAGCTGAAGATACTTTTCAAAGAGTTGTACCACGCGTTATATATACCTATGTTTACGACCCGTGAAATATCAAAGTATGTTATTAATCTAGACCAGTGGTCTCCAAACTCAATAAGGATGTGAGCTACTTTCAGAAATTGAAATTGTCTGGTGAGCTACCTATACATTTTCCTTCTTAATTGATTTTTATCATCGGCCCTTATCGTACCATACATAATATTATTATATAACTTAAAATAAATTTTAACATCGGATTTTCTAATAAAACATGAAATGCGTACATTAATTATTTATTTACAAACAAAATAATAGTTGAAAAATAAGTGTGCGTAAAAATAAATATACAAGTAAAAATAACGAGTAAAAATAATTAGTGAAAAGAATAGAATTCACTTTCCTCCACAATTTTTTCAATTCTCGGTGAGTACATTGTCACTTCCATCCGAATGCATCAAGATGTACATCTGTGAGTCTGTTTTTATATTTACTCTTAACCACCTTCATATTGAAAAACATTGATTCACATAAGTAGGTAGAACAAAACAATGCTTTAAGTTTGAGCGCAATTCGAACTAAAATTGGATACTTTTCTTTTGGGACGAAAAGCTATACAGATTCTATAGTTGAGGCAACACTATTAAGCAACAAATCACATTGAAATTCTATCAATTCCATTTCTGATGAAGGGTCATCTTCTTGAAAATATTCGACGATACAGCTGAAAAAATAATATTACAACGGCAACCTTTTAAGCATTTCGTTGAAATTTAGCTCAATTTTTTATTTTTATTTTCCGAGTTCAATAGCATTTTTTATAGGCAAATTTAAAAAATATGATAAAATATCCTACGCGAGCTGCCGAAAAAGCCTCGGCGAGCGACCGTTTGTCGATCACTGATCTAGACATACAAGGAGCATGCCCAAATCCAATATTGGAGTTTTTTTGTCCTGTTTTGTATTCAGTTGTCCAATATTTATTTTTTTCGAAGGGAGCAAGGAAAGAAAAGATAGGGATAGAACAAGACTAGTGGTTTGTAAATCACTCTCAGCAAATCCCGTTATTTTAAGATTAAAATGTGGGGGTGAGTATTTAGACATAACAAACATCCATACCTTCAACAAAAATAGAAAAATATACTTTAAAATGCTGTTTTTACCGGGATTAGAACCCGTGATGCCCGCAAGAAAGCCATCAACGTTGACCACTGTGCCATATTGTATATTGTTATATTGGAGTACTCATTCAAAATTACAGACTTATTTTTTTAACGTCGCTAAAAACCTCGTTGTTTCCATGCAATTAAGGGTGAAAATATGACCTTATTACAATAGACAAATGGGTTTTTCTCATTCATTTTTTTATCTCAAGCTTCTCATATATGGGACATAATAAAATATTGAACGAAGACATGAATTTTAAAAAAATATATGTTTTATGAATATATTTTTTTAAAAATCAAATCATATGATTGACTTTTTATAAAACCCATTAAAAGCTTCACTTGCTAGTGTTAAAAAATAAAATATTGACAGTAACTGTATTGGATTAAAGATTTTTTTGTCAAGCCTATCTATCAGTAATATAATATGAATCAAAAGTAAGCCGATCAGTTTTACTTCGTTTTTCCGATTTGTCAATTTCATATGAATTATAATTTGAAATGTAAAGTTGTATTTTCAAAGGATATATTATTATTTCAATATTCCAAATATTATTTATTCCCACCACATCAGTACCGTGAAATAATATTATTTATCCCTTCAGAGTAAAACTCTATAGAAACAGGTGATATTTAAGCGCGTAAAGTAAACTGGTATCAGGATTAACTAGATATGAATATTTTGTCGCTTCTAGGCAGATATCTATATTCATAAATCCAGAGAATCTGAAGCACATCCTTGAAATTTAATATGACAACCTTCGGAACGTTATTTCTCATGAGTATTTATTAAAAAAAATATAATGAAAAAATGATTCAAGTTTTCGGAAAAAAACAAATCATTTTTTTATGAATCAACCCACTTGAATCATTTCAGTGAACACGATTAATGATTTTTTCCTATACAATTTAATGTAAGACATTGAGAAACTGGAATACCGTTCGTGGTATTCTTTCAATGCTGAAATATCGGTTTCGGAAATACAAAAATATCGATATCGTATTGAAAATTAGCCAAAATTAATTTTGAATTTATAGAAACCTACACATATTTTAATATATTTTTTAATATAAGTCGAATGCTCAACGTCGTTAGAATCGGTTACGGGTTCGAATACCACTACGTACAGTTTTAAAAATATGTTTTTTTTTTCGAACGCGTGGATCCGATTCTAAAAATGGGGCATAGCTAAAGCGATTAGATAACTACTAGTCTTGTCCTAGCCCTATTCTTCTATTCCGACTCTCTTTGGAAAAAAAGTGAGGTTGGGCTATTGAGTTATAAACAGCTCTCATTGAAACACTTTTTTAGATAAACTTCATCATGAGTTCATATGTTACACATTGGGAGAGGACGTAAATAAAAAATAAATCTTACGAGTTGTGTTCACCAATTGACAGGTATAATAATATTATGTTCGATAAAAAATAATTAGAAAAAAATATTTTACAAATTTGAGGAGAAAAAATGATCTTCTTGTCAAATAATTCAAACGAATCAGTTATTATCATTGAATCGAATCATAATCAACGACTCGCGTCTTTTTTATCAGTTTTATTGACTAATTTCCCGTCTTAGAGTTTTAAGATAACCTTTATATTATTTTTAATATTTTATATTATAATTTTACATTTATTATTTCCTTAATAGAACATTATACCTCGATGTTAAACAGAACTAGTTGTTAATATGTTCAATGTTCAGCAAGGTAGTTGGCGCCCGTTCTATACGTAGATTGGTTAAAGTTTCATAAGTTCAAAGGTATTATAGATATAGTACGTTGTCTGAATATAATCTGGATCCTTTAGTGCTAGGATTAAGAAGGATTATCTTCCTTTCAGTTTGTAATCCTGATGGAAGAAAATGGACGGTGGGTGAGGGTGGGAGGTGTATTTAATGCAGGGGGTGGAGAGGTCGCGAGGGAATACAGATTAGTCTGACGTAAGTTACTATACAAGAAAAACAGAATTTCAAGACGAAATATTCATTTTTTTTGTCTTTTTGATACTGTGATACTCTGCATCACTGATTTTTTACGTGTATGTAACGTGATGGGAAAGCTTTCTTGGCATTGATAATGTTTCAGATAAAAAGTCGCAAAATCTTATTTTTAATTTGCTTTGAAAACTTTTGAAGTGAGAGCGATTAGTTAATCACTAGTTCTGTCGTAGACCTATCCTTCTATCTTTACTCTTTCAACAAAAAAAAGAAGTCTATCAACTGAGTAACAAGCAGTTACTCAGTTACTTGAAATACCCCTCATTAGAAAGCCATATGCTCAACATTAGGGACAGACATTGATGAAAAAAAAGGACTTGACAAGAAGTGAATTTCGGCACCTTTTTTTCAATTTTTTTTTCTACAAATTTGATTTTATGTTATACTAGCCGGTTTCCGGCAAGCGTTGCAATGCCACTTAAAGAAAGAGTGTTTGTTTTTTAATTGTGTTTATTGAAGTGTCTGTTTGACGTTTAACGATTGCTGCCGATTGTCTATAAAACGACACACGCGCCACACAATGTAAGTTAATTGTACTATAACCTTCACGCAAGTGCAAGGATACGTTGTCAAAATGAACTGTATGGCAGACATACAAACATTGATTTGTATATATTAGACCTACTGTAAGCTAATTTTACTCTGCCTATATAACCTTCCCGGAAGTGCAAGTAAAAAGTTTGTCAAAGTTTTATTGAAATCGGATGAGCAGTGTGGCAACGCATAAAATACAAACAAACAAACATTCATTTTTATATATTAGATATGAGGGGCTTACTATCATTACTCACATTCTCCAATAATTTGATAAAAAATCTACAGGAGCACTATTTTTCGATATTAAAAAGTGAAGAGTAAAATTTTCTAAATATATCGTGAAAAATACTCGTTGATTAGTTCTTTCTAACCATAAAATAACTATTAATTTAAAAATGTGAACTTCGACACCGACAGTAATCTTTGGCAATGCTTTTAACAGTGTTTATAGTAAATTTAAATATCCAAATATTATTTGATATATGTACTGATGATGATGCATTCAGATTTTTTTGTCATACATATTTTATAAATATCAAAAATAGAGTCTTAATACCAAGTCCTTCATAATATGGTTCATAACTATTTCGGCTTATGCCTTCATTAGAACTATGCTGCAACTTACATTAACCCAGCTTTATATATTCTGACTCATAAGAGATACACAATATTTCCTTTCATCCACTCTTAACATTGTGATTAATATTGAAAATTGCAGTATTATATTTTACAATGCCGCCTGTGTGGTCAAGTGGTCAACGTCGTTGGCTTCGGTTACGGAGGTTACGGGCTCGAATGCCAGTACGGACAGTTTTATTAATTGATTTTTCAATCGATTTATGAATTTCTGTTCGAAGGCATGGGTCTATGTGATGTCTTGATTTCCCCATCCCACCATCTTATAAACGGGGCGTATTGAGAGCGATTAGCTAACCACTAGTCATGACCTAGTCTTATCCTTATTTCTACTCTCTTTGGAAAAAGAGAGGTTGAGCAACTGAGTAATAAAAAGTTTTCGTAGAAACACTTATGTTGAGATAAACTCCATTAGGAGTCTATATGCTCCACATTGAGAACGGACATGGTAATATATATAAATTAGTGTTTTTTGAAAGCATAGCAAATATGCGATTATTTTAAGACAATCAGTTTTATTGGAAGTGATTATTTATTTTTAATTACATTGTCGTCATGTATGGGTTTTAGCAATTGTGATTGATTGATATTTGTTTGGTCATTAAGGAATAAAGTTTCATCTTGGTGTAAGATGAACAAAAAATGCTATGTAACATTTTCAAATAGTTAAACAAAACGTGTGAAACGTGTGATAGAATTAAATAAAAAACACGTTGGACGAAACTAAATTGTCAAAGAAACCTAACACCAAAAAGGGAACAAATTAAATCAACCTTATCTAATTTGTTTCACAAAAGAAGACGTACTTTCGAGTGGTAGAAGTAAGATCACGTCATTGCTAATACATACCATTACTAGGCAAGCCGCAAACATATATATATATAAGGAAGATATTTCTTAAGATTGAGTTCATAATAATGTGTACTAAAAGTTTTAAGAATAGTACAAAAACAAACACCAATAACTATCAAACGAAAGAAATCTAATCAAAAAAACTTTTCTGGGAGTAATGCTAAGTAAGAAAAGTAATAAAGATATTTCTGATAGATTCTGAGGCTTCTTTATGATAATAAATATCATAACTTTCTTATCGATTGTCCATTACTTCTCAGCAGAATTGATTTAATTGTTTGTAGATTGTGCAATCGGTCTTTTAAATTATACCGCAATAATTTCATAACCAATCTTAGCTATTTCCATCATTTCGTCTTTGTTAAACATTAAGCAATTCTTGTTACATTGAATATTTATTTAGTTTTTCTTTTATTTGGAAGAAAACTGAAATAAAATGCTTCGTTTTTTTTACTTTTCCATCCCATTTTCTCACATTCTGTTTTCTTCAATAGAAAATCTTACATCGTGAGACTATTCAGTTATATTGTGTATTTTATACATTGTCAAGTATTTTTTTAATAAGGTTATCGATTAAAACTTATTGGGATGCAAACCCGTTAGTACCGTACCCAAAGCCAACGACTTTGACAACGAAACCAGACAATAGAAATTATAATAAAAGATTATTATAGATTTATGAGAATTTATAAAGTTAGTATGTCGGATCCTATGGCGCAGTGGTTAGCGTTTTTGTCTTCCTTGTCGGACCTCACGGATCGAATTCTAGTACAAACAGCATTTTTTCTATCGATTTTTATTTGTAGGCATGGGTGGTTATGATATCCCTCCCACCCTTCAGATCCTTCAATAACTGGGCGTAGCGAGAGCGATGAGTTAGTCAATATTCCTTTTTTTAAATTTGAATTATTTTGATTCTTTACTCTTCCAAGATGCCGCATGTGTGGTCGAATGGTCAACATCGTTGGCTACCGCTATGGAGGGCACGAGTTCGAATACCAGTACGGACAGTTTTATAAATTGATTTTTTAATCGATTTATGAACTTCTGTCCAAAGGCATGGATGTATGTGATGTCTTGAATTCCCCCCTCCCACCCATCCTATCCTATAAACGGGGCGTATCGAGAGCGATTAGCTAACCATTAGTCCTGTCTTAGCCCTTTCCTTCTATTCCTACTCTCTTTGGAAAGAGAGAGGTTGAGCAACTGAGTAACAAGCAGTTCTCGTAGAAACATTTCTGTTGAAATAAACTCCAGTCAGGAGTCCATATGCTCCATATTGGGAGCGGACATGGTAAAAAAAAAAAACTCTTCCGTAAGTTTTGTCGATAACGACCCGGGTTTCGCCTTTCAGCATATTCAGGTTTTATCAAGTGCACGCATGCACTTGAACTGCCCAGGTGGTTATTGACAAAAAATATGGGAGTGCACAGAATCAAAATAATACACATTTGATATTGAAGTTCCATCAAGCTCCTTTAGTCGAAGTTCTAAATTAGTCCTTTTTTAGCCTTGTCTTTCTATCTTTACTACTTTCTTTGGAAAAGAGTTTTTATGACTTAAAAACAAAGAGTTCTCTTGGAAAAACTTCTAGTATGAGATACCTCCAATAGAAGACCATATGTTGCAAGTGGTAAAAAAAATATTTTGAATTTAATTGAATCCATTAATTTTTTTTCATATTTCGACAAATCATACTAATTTTACATTAAAATTAATACCCTGAATGACAACGATAAACTTATTACATATTTGACAACGTATAACATCTACGTCTTTATAAACGAACTAAAAAGCTTTATGCATTGTTATATACAACAAAGAGAACACAAATAACATTAATATTCTTCTCAGCTCTTAACCTGTCCTGATTAATTCAAAGTTTTCAAACAAGGTAAGGATTACTGTTATCTAATTTTTAGCTCTAGGCAGCTGTACGTATAAAGCTTATTGTTTGAATTGATAACTACAGACTATTTCAAAATATTTAGGGAATATTTTTTAATTCAAGAATTGTAAAATAAAAAAGGCATCACACAATAGGTGATATTTCAAATATCTAGTTAAGCAGGCGTACCATAATTAAACAGTCTCTTGAGATATATTCGAGGTCAAGACAAGACTAGTGACGTGGGTCTTAAATCAAATAATAATCTAGAAATTTCAACATAATAATGTAATTTGAAATTAACGAGAATTATAAAGCCCGAGCACTATTAATTAATATTTTCAATCATGAAATTGTTATACATAATTCTTATTCGAATTGTGCTACTAAATAGAACGGAAATAAAATATAATTATCATTATTTTTTTAAACATATAAGAAAAATTGGACTGATCTGAAAGAAAAAGAGAGAATTGCATAAACCTTTTCTCAATAAATAACTCATAAACGATAAAAATTAGTCATTAAAAAAAAACATGTTAAAACATTAACATTTACAACAGTGCTCCGCAACCGGTGTGCCGCGGAGATTATCTCCAATAAACGGTTTCTACAAATCGTTTCAAATAGTTTCGTCTATACTATGAAATATTTCTGGAGACACTTGTCACAAGAAACAGAAATAATTATTTTTTGGTTGAAAGAATATGTTATATGTACATACATAGTATGTAATACCCAAATCGATAAAATGTTTATTTGTTAGTATAAACTTTTACCACTAAATGTTTGAAACATTTTAATAACCGATGCTGAAAATTCTTTGGTGCAGCCTTTTAACTGATGCTTTTTTTGTAAATAAATCTGAATAATCTGGAAGTTTTCTTTTCAGATAATCTCTATTAGGAGTACATGTGCTCTACATTGGTAGTGAACATAGTTATAAAAATATCCACTTTTTGTGGTTTGTATCATATATAAACACAAACTAATGTAATTTCTGTATATTATGCACATTTTTACTTGTGGTGTGCCGCGAAATTTTGGAGAACACGTCGGTGTGCCTTGGAAGATAAAAGGTTGCGGAGGACTGATTTACACGATGGCGGGTTTTTAAGTAATAAATTATTTTCTATAATATATAATAATGTGCAATTTCTGAACAAATTGTTATTTTAAAATAAAAAATACCCCTTGTGGTCTAGTTGGTTAAAGCTAGTTCTTTCGATCGGTGTGAGTTCGATTCCCGATAAGGTGAATGTCAAATTTAGATTTTTCAATTTATATTTGAAACCTAAGACGAGAGTGTTTGTAATTTCAATTTACCACGAGTTGATCTCTATTGACTTCAAAAAATTCTAATCAAGTCTTTCTATCATATTATCTTCCAACATGAAAATATTAAGCGCATTGGTATATTAGCTATAATGCCACTTTTTTATTACTGCCTGCTCTGTAGATTTGGCTTATCACTAGAATACACATATATATATTTTTTAAATGCCTATTATTTTTTGTTATGTATTTCTATAGCTTATAAAATAAAATCTTTAATAAACCTACCATACAGTTTAATTATTCAAAAATTGAACTAGTAATTTATAGTACCTATTTTGGTTTACTAGAAATACGTATAAAGCAATTTAAATAACCCTTATGAATAAGTCAACTCTAAAAATCAGTGTTCTATTGTCACGGCTCTCTGCTTGTTATTTGTATTTTGTTATTTTTGGTTCAAACTTACTTTTTTACTTGTTAAAAGCTTTTTAAATTGCTATTTTTACAGCGCATTTATAAAAACGTCAGTCTATCATTTTGTATTCTACTTTTTTGTTGTTTGTTATTTTGAAACGAATACGGTAAAAAAGATAATTTTACAGTTTTAATCTGTCTGTGGAAAATTATTAAGCTTACCTAACAGAGGTATAATCATTATTTTAGCGATGAACAATATATTAATTATTTTAAAACAATTTTCGGGCTCCGTAGTCGAGGGCTTTATGTAGTTCGCTTCGTCGCGGTACTCACAAGAAGGAATTCCAGTTAAGGCAGTTTCATTTAACAATCGGTTAATGGATGTCTGTTTGAAGGAGGATAAACGATCGACTAACCACAAGCCCTGTCTTAGCCGTTTTACTATATAATTTAAGATTTCGACTCAAGGTACAAACCGTCCAGATCGAATTAAGTCATTTCAAGTTCATCCGTTCTCTTGAACGCCTTAAGATGTCAAAATGTGAATCCCAGGTCATTAGTAACTTATGTGAGTTTACAAAATTATTACGATATATCAAATATCATTAAAAAAAAAGGTTAAGCAATTAAACGAGCAGTTTTCGCAGCATAAAATATGTTTAGCATAAGGAACGGCTTGGTCAAAAAAATATAAAAGTTTCACAATTAGTTAACATAATAATATATAACAGCGGTCGGCAACCCAGATGCAATGGCGTGTCACAAAATAGGCAACTTAAAGTACTGGATCCTTAATATGCCACTGAAATAAAACTAGAAAATCTATCGTATATTCACACAAAAGTCGACAAATGTTTCTATGATAGATTGCCCTAGTTTATTGCATGATGTCTATGATCTATTTATTTCGACCACTACTTACCACTAGACAAAGACTCAGGAAAACCGTATACTGAGCTTCGAGAACAGATGCTTGCGTCGGATAATGGGGGTGAGGTGGTTTGATTTTGTGAGGAATTAAGAGATAAGGGAGTGTGCAAGACAGCGTCCCGTCACGTCAGTGGTTATGGAGAGACGTTGGAACTGGCTGGGTCACGTGCTGCGGATGCCTCCGGAAAGCCTCAATCCTGCCTGTCTTTTCTTTCGACCGTTGGGATTCTGGCGTCCCGGACGTCCGTCGGGTACTATCCATAGGATGTACTCGGCGGAACTGAGGGATGCTGGCATGTCATGGAAGGAAGCAAAGCAATTGGCGGGAGACAGGGAAACATGGAGGTGCCGCGTGGTGGCCATATGCTCCACATAGGGAGCGAACATGACCAAAGAAGAAGAAGACATACCGCTAAAGCTATCTATAAAAAAACGACGGAAGCATAGTTGTTTACTTATGTATTATAGTTTTTAGGGAAAGCTGAAAAATAAGCAGTTAATTTGTCAAACAAGCTGTCGAAAACGTCTGGTTATGATATCGTTGTAAATATAAAAGCCTTATCATGTTCGGATTGTTACTTATTGTATTTTAACTCACTTTGCCGTGAATGTGCGTTGTACAATGATTATAAATTATACACAGTACTGTGTAGAAATATCTACCTGTCAATAACACTTGTGTACAACATATCAAAGTGTTATATTATTTACTTAAAATGAGAACTTTGAGACGAGCATTGAACTTACGCATTACATTTATGGTGAGACCAACTCACCTTATCTTATTTCAGGCTTAATATACAGCGACGTCAAAAGTGAAATTATTTAAATTAGTAAAATAATACAAACACAATAACATGTGATTATCTCAAAATCGTTTTTTGCTTAGTAAATAAACATTTCTATAACCTTCGTAATTTTTTAAAAGTTTATGATACCGTTTTACTTTTGCCAGTTAATGGTTATAAAAATCATATACAAACGAACGGCATCAAATATTGAAATAATTATAAACTAAGTGATGTAATACTTTCGATGGCTTCGGCGGTAACTTTGTGGAAGTTCATTTTAACATAAAATTTAAAATAACTTTGATATAGCCTCCTCCTTGCTTCTCTTAAAAGGGAAAAATCCCAATCTGATTGATTGCAGCTCATTAGTATCATTATTTGTTTGCTTTATTTCGATTCTATCACCCCCCTCCTTGCTTCCCTTAAAAGGAAAAAAACCCAAACTCCATTTTGTAATTTCATAATTTAAAATTTTAGAATCAATCTTGCTTCATTACTTAAGCAAACTTTGCGATAGTAAGTCTGAAGATGCCTCTGAAAGAGGCGAAACACGTGTCACAGTTAGTTACACAATACGTGGAATAATCAAAGTTATTTTAAATCTTATATTAATTAATGTAAATTGTTTTTTATGACGGATATTAGACATCAATTCGTACGAGTATTTCAGAGTCAGAAATGCTGAAAGATGAGTTCCGAGTTGAAAATGAAATATATAGTCATCACTTTTGTATTTTTGACATTATTACGTATGTCATCGTTGTTAGCAATCCTCAAGCCGAGACCAATCATTCCAGCAAAAGCTTATTATAAGTCTCAATCATTTATTACATGGATAACCTAATGCCTAAATACCATCTCTCGCATTGTCGGATTCAGAAATTGTCGCAGGAGGGGGCCATTCGTTTTTAAAATGAACATGATACATAAATAATATATTAAAAAATAAATAGTCAATACATAATTAAGTATGTATTCCATAAAACATACTAAACTAAACAATTAAAGAGCCCATTTTACAGAAAAGTTTTAATAAACTAGAAAAATGGAAAATAAATTCTCCAATGGCCCCCTTGGATATCCGTCAATGAGCTCTTGCTCATTGCTATTCCATTGCTATTTTTACCGATTTTCACAAAACAAGATTTAATTCACGATTCCATTTTTGACAGTCTTTATATATTATTTTATAACTTATTCGTAACTAAATAATATATTAAGTATCAAAATTCAAATACCAAATGTGGAAAAAAATACCAATATTTTATATTTAAAATATGTTTGTTCGTAAGCTTTGAAATTTATTTTTCTTTTTGGAAATATTTGAACGAAATTATTCTATGGAAGGAAAATATATTTTCAAGTACAATTTTGGGTTCAACATAAACCTATGTAAATTTTCCCGGAGATTCTCGGACAATCATATTCAAAATAATTTAAATAGGCCTGGTTTTTGAGATATCTAACGCAAAAAAAGTTTTTTTGTGAGTTTCTACTCTTGCTGAGTGCCTATATCTGTTTTTGAAACTTTTGAACCGCCTGTATACCTACAAAGCAAAACTTTGTAGAACAGTAAACACGAAGTACCTATAGGTGCTTTTAGACAGTTTCGTCAGATGGCAGTCCATACGAACAAAACTATTTTATTTAGTCTTGGACATATAAAAATGTTATGAATTTGCCAATAACTTACTAAAATATAAGTATACATACTTTATGAATTAGTAAATGATTTTGTTATGGTATAACTTCGCCTAATTGGTCCTATCCGCTACTAAGCTAAACTCAATTTCTCTCACCGATGACGGTAATAAAAGAGGGTGGGTATATCTATGTATTTGCTTAATCATCATTGTTACTTTTTCATGTTTTTAAGATTAAACAAAGGTTGGATAACAAAAAAACATAATCACAAAAAGCAAAACAAATTGAATACAAAACCATAATTTTAATAAAAACACAATAATCCTTTGTACTTCATTCCACTTTATTTAATATGTCAGGACCGGTTTCGCTCATTACGAGCATCGTCAACTGATAAGAAATATAATTTAACAGTGCTATTTATACAAAAATGAACAGTTATAAACAACAATTGGCATTGAAAAGAAAATACCAATTACATTAAAAGTGATTCTAAAATAGCACAAAATTAAAATGTTTAACACATCTAACATATAATTAAAAAGTCATCTCAGATTAATAAATTTAGAATGGGAATTGAAAGTAATTACAAACATAATTAAAATTTGGGAATTCTTTGACAAAGTGATACAATAAAAATAATGACATTAATAATGACAATAATATAGTGAATAGGCTTAATGATAGTTAAGAAAATTTCCCCTCTTCCAAGTAGTTGGTAAGTGTACATACTTAAACAAAATCGACAGCCAGGAAGATTCTGAAAAAGAAATTTTTCAAAGACCATATCAATTCTAACAAAGATATATATATATATTTTATATATTTTAAATTATATAAAAGAATAGTTAACAAGGGCTAATGCAATGGATAAAGTAACGGGGAACTAGCAAATATTAATTGATCGTTCAAAAGATCTGAATCAGGTAAAAATTTGAATCTATTGATTTCTAGGATTTCCTGTTTGTCTAGTTTGACAGACTTGTTATTTAAATGTAGAACTTTAAAATTTCTACTAATATCGAAAGTATGATTATTTTGAAACAGATGGTTTCCAAATGAAGACTGTTCATCCCCTTTCTTAGCACAACTCAAATGCTCTTTGATTCTAATATTAAACGATCTACCTGTTTGACCAATATATTTGGCTTTACAGGAATCGCAGTTGAGTAAATATATACCGCTTTGGTTCAAAAAGTTTAACTTATCTTTAGAATTAACTAAAACACGACTCAAGTTGAGTGTGTTATAAAAGGTTACATTAAATTTATTTCTATCAATTTTCCTAGCGATTTTTTCTGTAACTCTACCCAAGTAATTTAATTTAACCCACTGTTTTATAACAACAGGTTTATCCAACACCAGGCCAGAGCTAACATTTAAAAGAGCAAGTTTTTTAGTTTTATTAAATAAAAGACGATCTACTATATCCGTAGCATAACCATTGTTAACTGCTATTTGTTTAATGGTTTCTAATTCTAAATCAAAATTTGCTTTAGTCATCGGAATCATTAGAAGTCGATGAATAAAACAATGGAAGGTAGCTAATTTATGCGAAATATGATGTCTAGAAGAACTACTAATAATATTGTCGCTGTAAGTCGTTTTTCTAAAAATTTTGAAAGTATGACGATTATTTACTATTTCAATAGTTAAATCTAAAAAGTTGATTTTATTTACACCCAACTCCATGGTGAATTGGATATATTGATTAACGTTATTGATATTATTTAAAAAGGAAGAGGGGAAATTTTCTTAACTATCATTAAGCCTATTCACTATATTATTGTCATTATTAATGTCATTATTTTTATTGTATCACTTTGTCAAAGAATTCCCAAATTTTAATTATGTTTGTAATTACTTTCAATTCCCATTCTAAATTTATTAATCTGAGATGACTTTTTAATTATATGTTAGATGTGTTAAACATTTTAATTTTGTGCTATTTTAGAATCACTTTTAATGTAATTGGTATTTTCTTTTCAATGCCAATTGTTGTTTATAACTGTTCATTTTTGTATAAATAGCACTGTTAAATTATATTTCTTATCAGTTGACGATGCTCGTAATGAGCGAAACCGGACCTGACATATTAAATAAAGTGGAATGAAGTACAAAGGATTATTGTGTTTTTATTAATATAATGCCTTTCCACCAAGTATTGACAGTGAACACCCTAAAAGTGAACAAAACCATAAATTAATGTATAACGATTTCAATATAAAATTAAATTTTATAACTACTACGGTTACCCCACGAGATGTTATTCAAATTTTGACATGTGTTTTGCCTTTTTAGTAAAGATTATCATGAACAAAATAGCGTGAGGTTTACAGAAAGATTAAAAATGAAGTTTGGGGTGCGAATCTTTTAAAAGAAAATGATCACAATTTTAATAAAAATCAAAGTGATTAAAATGAATATCTAAGCGCTTTTTTTAAATACAAAACCACTATTAGAAATAAAACATTCGTTTATAACATTTTCAGTGAGACAGGCGGCTCACCATTGTTGACCTTTTTTCGTTTAGGATTAAATACTCCATATATAAGAAATATTTTTTTTATTAGCACAATAAATATTTTCATCTTGTCCCTTCCCTACGTCCAGTTGAAAAAAAAATATGGGACAGTCCACTTTTTTCTTTATGTACTCCACGTTAGAATGTTCAAAAGATAACTAAACACTAGCATTTTTATCAGACCTTTTAAAACTGTGTCAGTTGTAATAAAATATCTGATTCAATGTTTCATTCGTGTATACACTGCGTAGGAAAAACCCTAGCTCAGATATCGTGCAATAGCGTTCAATGTTAAAACTTGCAACTTATTTTACAAGTTACAAGTTACTCGCCTACTTTGACAAAGACATATTATACGTACAAGTGAGTTAGATACACACCCAAGTGGAGCTTTATTCGAAAACTTTTCAGTATATAAATATAAAAGCTCCTTAGAGGAATGCCAACAAAATCTGTCATCTTTTTTACGTGTAACTTTTATACTGTTTTACCATCGTCAACATCGACATTTACTGCACTGAGTGTCGTAAGTACGGCTTTGAGTTGCTTGTAAAAGATCACGTGATCTAATAAGCTTCCTATATATTATACATAACACATTTTTTTTTTAAAGTACACAAAGTTATTGGTTTTTTTCTAGTCCGACTCTAGTTTAAACAGTCCGACTCCACAAATTTATAGCTTTAAATGAAGTAGAATAAAAGACATCAAAGGAACTCATGGCTAAAATCTAAGATAAAAAATCAACATTCGACATCGTTTTTGCTTGCTATTTAAACTTTTTTTATTTCAATCAATCTGAACAGTTCTTTTTAAAACCAAAGAACGGAATCAATCACATAAATCTCGTGTTCCAGACGTTAAAAATGCCTGATCTTTAACTGAGATCTGTCATTTTTATACGCATATTAATCAAAAATAACTACTGCAACATTTGCTTTAATGTTGTATACCACGAAACTTTAATTGAACTTAATAGTTCAACCGTTGTCATTAAATACCAGAGCGGTTCTGTATTGAGTAACAAAAAAAGTTTAACAGTACAATCTGTTACAGTTCAGGTTAGAAATTAATTGTCATATGACAACATAATAACATTGAAAATAAATATACGTTACGTCACAGCTGCTTAACAATATGTATAAATTTACACTACATTATACGAAATTTTAATTAATAACTTTACTCGTAAACAAAGTACACACGAAATTAATAAACCAGCCATTAATTAATTATTTACTTTGGTAAATTGTTATGTTCCAATAAACTTCAACGGAGTCATTGTATTCTTAAAATAATTATAATTATGGACTTGTAAACTATTATGTTAACAATAGGGCATCAATATAATTTGTATGTGTTGTGTGACAACTAACAAAGCTGAAACAACTTTATGTGCTTGGCTTTTTAAAAAATAAACAACTAGAATTGAGTGCCTTGGAAACAAATATGAAAATCTACATTCAGACAACAGTTAGACATGTCATCGTGTAGAACAGTGGTTTCCAAACTTATTATGTTCATGGACCTCTTTCAAAGCAAAACCAGGACAATGGACCCCCAAGTGAAATAATAAATTTAGTTTTAATGCTTTGATAGGTGAATTTTTTATTCATGTCCGTTTCTAATGTGGAACATATGGTCTGTAATTGGGTTATGTCAACAGACGTTTTACCTCGAGAACTGTTCAGTTGCGCAACCCCAATGTTAAGTTGCTCAATGATGCACAAATCGGAACTAAATTGCAATTACGGCCACAATCGGCTTGATTGCACGGTGGGTGATTGTCATTACTTGTTTTATTGTGTATATATATACTCGCCTGTGTGGTCAAGGGGTCAACGTCGTTGACTTCGGTTACGGAGGTCCCGGGTTCGAATCCTGGTACGGACAGTTTTATAAATTGATTTTTTAATCGATTTATGAATTTCTGTTCGAAGGCATGGATGTGTGTGATGTCTTGAATTACCCCCTCCCACCCATCCTATCCTATGAACGGGGCGTATCGAGAGCGACTATCTAACCACTAGTCCTGTCCTAGCCTTATCCTTCTATTCCTACTCCCTTTGGAAAAAGAGAGGTTGAGCAACTGAGTAACAAGCAGTTCTCGTAGAAACACATCTGTTGCGATAAACTCCATTAGGAGTCCATATGCTTCACATTGGGAGCGGACATGGTAAAAAAATACATAACATTAGAAGAGTTATTTTTAACATAAAAACAATTGGTAACCTTTTGCCTTGGATTTTTAGTAATGACTGTCAGTAAGGTGTTGGTATTTAAATTTTATAAAGTTTGCATTTATTAGTTATGTGAAACTCAGCATAGAACCTTAGAGAGTAGGAATATAAGGAAAGGGCTACGACAGGACTAGTGGTTAGCTAATCGCTCTCGATACGCCCCGGACATAGGATAGGATGGTGGGAAGGGGGAATTCAAGACATCACATACATCCATGCCTTTGAACAGAAATTCATAAATCGATTGAAAATCAATCTATAAAACTGCCCGTACTGGGATTCAAACCCGTGACCTCTGTAGCGGTAGCCAACGACGTTTACCACTCGACCATACAGGCGGCTACGTATATGTTAGCATATTTTTTGACTAGTCACGCCAGTAAACTCTATACTCCGCAATAAATTCGACCATGACACGATTTAAATATAGCGGTTGAGTGGGAAAGAGTTTTGACAGTGATAAAAGGTCAATAAAACCAAAATTATTGACTAACTACAAAGATTCGACAAAAAAATACAAGAAAAAACAGGAAAACAAATAGCAGTGCTAAAAAATCTTGCCGCTACATCAAGTTTGGGTGTAAATGTCTCGTGTATATTTATGTTCTTGAAACTTTTGCACTGGAAGTTCGGAGGGGATGGAATACAAGATTATCTATAAGCTCTCTTTTGGTTTTCAAAGGAAACAATAAATCGCTTATCGTATCGGAAATCTTAAATTTGTTATTTGTATTGTTTTTTTGTTTGATTCCATCCCGTTTTCCAGCTATTTGGCTAATTCAAATAAGATCTAATCTATTTTGGAAAGCTATTTACAGTCTTCTCTGCGTTGTGTTTATATTTTACTGTAAGAACTAAATCTTATGTCATTTCAACTGCTGTAATATTTTACCAAACTTTTTACTATTCCCAATACGTTGTAATAAAGTTTTCTTGCGGACAATCGATTCTAAATTTCATTTGTCGACTACGTTATTAGAAAATTCTTAACATTCATATGGTACGTTAAGTTGTACCGACAGCCGTGCTGCAATGATTTAAAATGGCTGCGTAAAACATCCAAAACAAAAATGTCATTAATTAATGAAATTGTGTTGGAAGTTTTAGTATATCTCAAAATTCAATAGTATTTACTTATTTTTAATTGGCGACAGTTGTGACAGCGAAGAAATATTCCAAATGATGTAATCGGTTTCAATACTTTGCCACAATATTATTTATCTTACCCAAAACAATAAATGCTGATTAGTTTTGTATTATTTGAATACATTTCAATTCACCTATTTTTTATAGTATAAAAAAAATCTTGCTATTTTATAAATCCTGATTTACATCAAATTACATGTCTGAGATCGAAGATCTTATTAAAATTGTACTTGATCAAAGTCTAATGATCCAATTCAAAAAAGTGGAAGAAATTGAAAATGTACGCATTTTAATGGTGATGCCACTGGAGAGAGCTTCAACAGTATTTAACAACATTGTATCTGATGTTGACATATTCTAAGTGGACGTGAGAAAGTTTAGACGAATACTATTGTTTTTGTATTAAAATAGACTTTGTCGGAGCTAATTCAGTTGTCTTCCTTATCAATTTTAAACGCTATTTTTTTTTACTATTTTTTTTAAATATTCTGTCATACATTGTTATAAAAATTTCAATGTAACATTTTTTTCTTTGTGGCAAACTAAAGCCAAACATTTTAAAATGTTCGGGTTTGTTTAGTTATTCTATACAAATTTATAATCCTCACTGCGTAATGTACTTATTTAAAATAAGTATTAGGCAAGTTTAAAGGTAAAACCAATAAGACTAATTTGTATTGATAATTAATTAAATATTATACTGATGTTTACTAAAAAGAGTCACACTGTTGATATACTTAAAATTTATATGATTATAATTTAGGATAAAACTAACATAGCTCTTTCCCGAGTATTTGCAATTTGTTTACGATGTTTGTATGATTTTAGAACGAGATATTTACTCAACACGTACGTTTGTTATCCGATATTCGCATTTGTATGGCTGTTTGACCCATCTACAAAATATCTGTGAATTCCACCGAAAAATGATTTGTGTAGATAAATCTGCGGATAAAATAGTTTTCCGATACTTAGTTTCAGACTAATTCATGTATTTTTAAAGTTTGACAAGATAAAATAAGCTTTTGTGATTTATTACATATATTTAATTGATTACCCAATTGAACATTTATTGTGATTCATTAGAAATTAATTGTTTTTCTCATCTGTGTCTCAACATTTGTCTGCAAAATTACATGATTGTATAAGTGACTTGAATATATTAACTGCTAACTAATTACAAAATTAATTAACTGACTCATTCTTTACGTGAAGGCTGAGATACTCGAGGAACAATGTCTCGGGATATGGCATTTAAGACTTACGTGTATGTCCCGGGAACAATGTTCCGAAACTTTTTGATTGAACACGTAAGGGGTCACATACTTGTCGCAGATGTAAGCAATGCGTGTTAAATTAAATTTTAACGTATATAAGCTCAACATCATCTCGCGTAAAATAAAATTAATCACTATGGATGAGTTTTTAGCAAGTAAAATTTTGCGAAAAAGAGTTTTTGGTTAGATTTTTTAATTTAGGAAAAAAGTATGTTTTTAAATACATATTTTAATTAAAATGTTTATAAATATACATAGCAGTTCATTTAATTAAGGGCCTTAACCTTAATTTAATAAAGTAATCAAAATTACAGTTAATCAAAGTAAAGTGATGTTTTAATAGGGCTAAAACAAGTAATTTATTAAAAAGAATCAGTACTAAGAACTAGCAACAATTTTGTTATTCTAGAATAAATTTAAACAAAAATGAATAGTTAAAAGGTGAATAAAAAATAAAAAAATATATTTACTGTATATTCATTTCTTTTTTAATCCATGTATTATCGCAATTTGGAGTATATGGCCTTCCTATGAAGGTATCTCAACTAAAGTTTTTCTTGAAGAACTGCTTGTAGGTATAGAATGAAGAGTATTACAGGAATAGTGATTAGCTAATCACCTACGCTACGCCTTGTTATTATATGATTGGGACGGTGGAAGGTAATTTGCTGACATGACAAAATATTCTGTTCGTATCAGGACTTGAGCCACTGAGATCCGCTACGGAAGTCAATGACGTCCACCACTTCACCACGAACCCATCACTTTTAGTTGAAATAAATTGAAAATGTTAATTAATTAAAAGACTACCTACTTCACAAAAGATATTGAGTATTTTTTTATCACATTTCCCAGCCGATAAATTTATTAGTAGTCATAGATAGTGTCATAAATATTATTACATCCTTGTTGGTACAGTAACGCGCCGTCGTAAATTTTGCACATATTCCATTTATTTTATACTAATAACAATTAACGCTGTGTCAATTATTTTAATCTAGTGTAGCAGAATGACTTCGAAGCATAAACTTCGTTGCATGTTGAATTTCAGCGTCGTGTTCACAGTGTATGTAGAATAATTTAAACTCACAATGTTGTTTGTCTGCACAATTAATAATTATCTCTGAATATAACTGCATGTGTATACAAACAATACCTGCACAGATTTCCAACCATTTGGACATTGTCTAATATTCAATGCTTGTTAATTAAAACTCTACCCGCAGCAATTTATTTTGAAACAATACCGCAACAAATCAAATAAAATGATAACTTTTACGATGCATCAAATATGTACGTTTATTTTCAATTAAATTTTGAATTGGTTTTGCTGAAAATGTCGTTAAGCCGCAGTCAGATTAGCGAATCAAACACGACCCCCCTCCTACCAGTGTGGAACTAATCAAACAGAGGCTGGTAAAAAAATGATAAAGGGTTGTTTCAAACAAAAGATAATAGAGAAAATATAATTTAAAACAAAACACCTAGCTTAAGCGAAAACATTGTATTTTAAAAATGACAGAAATACTGTATTTAAAATGATTTGCGAAAAACGAAACGAGAATTGAATTAAGTTAAACCAATTTATTTATTGATTTGGTATTTACTTGGTAGAACTCCATTTTAATAGGGTAAAAGTATCAAAGTATTTCAGTTCTACAGTTTTTTATATGTTATACGTTGATAGCTATTTCGGCTTTCGCCATCGTCAGAACTAGTTCTGACGATGGCGAAATAGCTATCAACGTATAACATATAAAAAACTGTAGAACTGAAATACTTTAATATTTTTACCCTATTAAGTTAACCAAAATCAATTCAAGAAGAAAATACGTAATAATAACATAACAACAACTTCGTTTGAACAAGATCAAATTCGAAGTAGAGATTAGCGTTTTGCGAAAAAATATTTAGAATCATTTATATTTACTAGCAAGGTTTTTTGTTAAAGTATCAGAATATATCAGTTCATAGAAACATTAGTTTTATTTATAATTCTAAAGAATTAGTCTCAAATTTACAATAAAAAAATGCACTAACTTTTGAATTATAAACACAACATGGTTAAATACATTACTTTTTAAAAAAAAAATTAAAGAATATATTTACTTCTTGCGACTCAAACTCATTATATATTTTTTTTGCATCCCACTAGAGGGAAAAAATGTGCTTACCTACTCCAGATCTAGAATCAAATGTCAAACTAAGCTTATTCTAATTTTATCTTTGGATTTAGCATAGTTTTGTTGTCAAATCACATTCAGTTTTGGGATAACGAGTTCCAATCTTGGAACTGAAACTCTTGAATTTTTTTTCATATTGATTTTTCAATTGATTTATAAAATTGTATATACCGACTATACAATTTTGTGAATTTAATATTTATTTCCATCCATCTCATTTTTTTAGCAGCGAGCAAAGTGAGATATTAGCTAACCACTAGTTTTTTTTTTGACCGCATTTTTATGTCATCGTCCCAACAAAAAATACAGTACAACTGAAAAATTACTGGTTTTAGTAATGGAGGTCTTATTGGGGTACCCCATTAGTATTCCAAATACCCCAAATTTAAAACAATATACAAAAAGGGTTGAAGGTTAGAATCGTTTGATTTCTTAGTGAAATTCCTCCAGTTGGCTAAAGATGCTGACTGTACTTTCGGTACTGGGCTAGCAATTCTATTTTTAAAATATTTATTTCTTTTCAGATAATCAAAATGTAATTTCATTAATATAAAGAAAGCTTTCAAATAAAAGGAAGATTTTTTTTGTTCAAAATTACAATAAAACACTTTAAACTTCGCACCCTTGTCACACTGATGGTATGAATTTTAAGTGATCACAATTGCCACCGGAAATTGCTAAAAAAAGTATCTCTACAGTTAAAAAATAAATTATCCTGAATGCGAAAATCGTACTGCCACATTCATCAACGTGACTATAATCTGTTCATATCTTATTGGCAAACATCTGTACATGTAATTAATTATTTCACTGTTTGACCAAATTTCGCAAGCGAGTAGTCAAATAGTGCGTTCAATATAATTTTACTTGTTAATAATAAATTAATTTTGCAAAAAATATGTTTGTTCCATAGCGTGGTGTTAAACAATCTTGGGCATTCATAGTTTATTCAGTGTCTACTGGCTTAAATCTCGATTGGGAATTTATGGATTTGTCCAAAGTGCAACATTCCCTCTATTTTTTCTATTGTGTGTGCGGACCATTAACTTCTGTGTGCAGTCAATTTTCAGCAAAATAAAAAATGTGCGCAAATATGTAGGTAAGTACTCACTGACGCTAGATGTGGAAGAAAAATGTGGAAGATTTGAAATATTTAGGAAAAATAAAATTTGGTGAAACATACTTTTTTTTCAATGTTTCTAAGTGCGACTTGTGCGGGAATGGAAAAATGTGTGCGGCGCACACATTAGCGGGAACATTACAGTCAAGTGTATGAACTTTTCTGACACTTATATTCCTTCTCCCCGTTCCTAAAACGGGTGTAACAATAGTGTTAAGCTAAAAACTGATTCTTTTCTAGTCTCGCTCTCCAATTCAGTCAGTTCAACTGTCAGTTCAAGTTCATCCATACACTTAAACGCCTGAAGATGCCGAAAGGCAAAACACGGGTCGTTAGTGACAAAATCTGTGTGAATGTACATAATTTGAACGATTCAAATTTAACAAATAAGCATTTTTAGTTAATTCTAAATAATGAAAAAAAAATCATCAAAATAATCTTATCCTGAAATAAATCGAAGGCCGTTTTTTTTTGAATATCAAAATTTATGGCGCTTCAAGTACTAAGGCGCGTTAGCGTATTAATGTAGTAATTTAAATTCAGTTATCATCTAAACCGGTTATTATTATATAAAATATATATTAAAAGTGAAATAAGTACAAATTAATGTTCCATCAAGTATTGATAATATTGAACATAAATAAGTATTGAACACCTTTAAAAGTGAAAAAAACATTTAGGTCTAATCTTTACAGAGCTTCATTTTATACTTCTGTGCGGAAATTATAAATAACTTTGACGACATCAAAACAACAATCAAACAATAAATGGATATGTTCTTGAATACACTTAGTATTTTATTGAATAAATTAAAAGCACTACAGCATTTGCAGTAACTGCAGCAACTACATAAACAGCTCAAAGTTCATATCACGGCAGTGTGTGAAAGTTTCTCTTGATATATGATTCTTGAATTCTTCGGCCATGTTGTTTGAACAGATGCAAGAAGCCATGTGAAAATTCAGTACACTTTACGCAAGTAAGTCGTGATGACGTGAGTTTTCCAGGTGACACAACAAACTTCAAACAATTGACTGAGATATAACAAGTAAAGTAACAAAGTCAGAATAGCTTTGTTAACGGTAGAGGAATTTTTAACAAGCCGTTACTGAATAAATGTAATGGTAAATAGTTATCAAAAAAACACAGTTGCATTAAAAAAATGTAATCATTATCGATATTAAGGAATTGATTGAATACGCATTTTCATGGTAGGAGTCATTAAATCAGTGGTTCTTAACGGGGGTAGTACCGCCTCACTGGTGGGCGTTTAGAAGTCTGGGGAGGCGTTTTTTTCAGAATTTGGGGGGCGCTGCAGGAATGCGAGGGGGCGATACACTTAGTCAGGATGGGGGCACTGAAATATTGTAAGACTATATTATTGCAATATCATGTGTTTTTTTTGTATTTTTTAGCATTTTTTATTTATAGTAGAAAATCCATTGCATAAAATAATAGTACATATATAGATAATTGTGTAATTTTATAATTTCGTTTTTTTGGATAATTTATTTTTGCTAAAGATTATTTCAATACGATTAAGAAACACTGCATTAAATTAACGATTTATTTTGTTCATATTGATAGCGAATTTGGCTTTCCACCTTCATGACACTATGCTTTCACTTTATATGTGGAGCATATGGGCTCTCGGTGAATTTTATCTCAACATAAGTGCTTCTCATTTTTAAGGTGTTCACTGTCAATACTTAGTGGAATGATATTATATTAATAAAAAAAACAATATCCCTTTGTATTTATTTAGCCGCCTGTGTGGTCGAGTGGTCAACGTCGTTGGCTTCGGTTACGAAGGGCACGGGTTCAAATCCCGCTGCGGACAGTTTTATAAATTGATTCTTCGATCGATTTATAAATTTCTGTTCGTTGGCATGGATGTATGTGATGTCTTCAATTACCCACTCCCACCCATCCTATCCTATGTATCGAGAGCGATTAGCTTACCACTAGTCCTGTCCTAGCCCTATCCTTCGATCCCTACTCTCTTTGGAAAAAGAGAGGTTGAGCAACTGAGTAACAAACAGTTCTCGTAGAAACACTTCTGTTGAGATAAACTCTATTAGGAGTCCATATGCTCCACATTGAGAGCGGACATGGTTTAAAAAAACTTTATTTCCACTTTATTTCAAAAGGTCAGTACCGGATTCGCTCCTGGTGAGCATTGTCAACTGACCTTTTGAAATGAAGTGGAAATAAAGTACAAATGAACATTGTGTTTTTATTAAAATAAGTTGTTTTACGAGAATTTCTTGTTACTCAGATGCTCAACCTCTCTTTTCTCAAAGATAGTAACGATAGAAAGATACGATAAGGAAAAAATCATTGGCAGTCTTATCGCTCTCGCTACACTGTTTTGAAGAAAGGAAGTGTGGGAGGTAATTCAAGACATCAAATACATTCATTACTTTGAAGAAAAACAATAAGTTAAATGAAAATCAAATTATGAAAACTGTCAGATATTCGAACCCATGACTTCCGTAACTGAAACGAACGACGTTGATTACTTGACAACGCAGCTGGTCTAACTAAATATACTATACACACATCTTCTAATAATCATAATTTATAGATAAACTATTTATTAATCTCATATCTCTCACAGTTCCTAAAAAAACAGAAAATCAATTTATTACATTTATAAAATATTTTATATTTTGATATAAGTTAGTATGTTAGAATCGACGAGAAGGTATATTGTGTATGTCTTCTAAGCCAGGATATTAAGCTTAGCTAAATTATGTTTAAACATAGCTCTGACGTGGGCGTAAAGCTAAAATAGATATCAATTTAATTGTATTTTTGTACAACTAAAATAAGGAAGCATAGCGAATGAAAAAGAGACATAAACTACAATTGTACCAAACGATAACTGTTTATTAAATGTATGGAGTGCTTAAAAAATACTGTGTATTATAAAATTTCATTTTATACTTCAATAAAATTTATCACTAAAACTAATAGGAAGATTTATTATCTTACGTAACCTTTTATAAAACACACACTTTCTGGCATCATATTTTATAACGCAATGTTGTATTAAACATTGCTAGCAATGACGAAGTCCGTATGTTTATTTTTTTTATTCATGTCCACTCCCAATGTGGAGCATACGACTACCTAATGAAGGTAACTCAACAGCTTTTTTTCTACGAGAACTGTCTTTAGTTAGTCGCTTAACCTCTCTTTTCCAAAGAGATTAGTAGGGATAGAAGGTTATCCTTCTATCCCTTATGGTTAGGACACGACTAGTGGTTAACTAATCGCTCTCGCTACGCCCAGTTATTGAAGGATGGGACAGGTGAGAGGAAAATTAAGACATCACAAGAACACATGCCATCGAACATAAATCGATAAATCAATCGGAAAATGGTGTCCGTACAGGGACTCGAACCCGTGAGGTCTGGCACGGAAGTCCACAAAGTTAACCGCTGCGCCATAGGACCCGACATACTACATCGTTACTTCAATAAAATTGATTCAATATATTAGTCAGGGCTGTGGAGTCGCGTGAAAAAAAGACGACTGCGACTCCGACTCCGACTCCGAGGAAGTTTTTCAATAATTTCATTTTAACTTATAATATGTATACCTTCAGATCATCTTTAGTCAGCCAAGCATGAAATATTAACACTTTTGACTATTTTGTTTAAATACACATCATTAAATATATGTTTCAAAAAAAATTGAGACGCTTATTTTTCACGACTCCGACTCCGACTCCAGAGCCTTGATATAAATATCAAGATTTCGTATCTTATTCAACCTTTATAAAATACTCACTTTGTAGGGCTAAATTTTATAATAATTGCAAGCAATGACAATTTTACAAGCGAAGAAAAACAAACGACATTCATTATATTTTAAGATTCATAAATTAATATAAATAAAGCTTTACTATATTTAAAAACAACAATTAAAATCTAATTAAAATCAATAATTTTACGTATTTACTTCAAAGTGCTTAATCATGTAACTTAAAATGAAAATGTCACCCAACAGTAAGCCACACTACGCTCATGGACCGAATTGCGGATTGTTTAACGCGTGATTAAATCGGGGATCGGATTAATAAAGCAGGGATATTAAACCGCAGGTGCGTAATTCTCTGAATCCTGATCACACTTCAATGGCGAATACCGTCAACGCTACATTACAATATTAAGGGTTTGCTGTAAATTAGCTTCTGCTACCAACACATCGCGAGCGGAGTACTACAAGGTTCTATGTGGACAGCTGCATGAAAAAAGATATGGGCATTTGAAATTTTGAATGCTTGTATTTTGAAAATTGTAAATGTTTCCAAGTTTCTTTTTTATTTTTTATAACAATGATAGTACCGGCATGATTTAACTATTAAAAAAATTGTTAAAAATAGTCCTTCATAGTTAATAAGAAATACCCAAACTTCAATTAGAACCTTGTTCACCTGAAATTGAAACAAACCGCCAGTGCTACAAGGTTTTTTATGTGAAAGTGAAATTTGTATGAAAACACAACTGATAGAAAAAAATGACTTACGCTTTTTAAATTAAAATAAAACGAATTCTATGGAAGATATCTAATGTGATCATTATATTGGAAAAAATATATTTAAAAAAAATGGAGGATAAATAGGAAAACGAGGTTTTTTTTTGTAATTTGTGTTTGATATCATTAATGTACTAAGTTAATATTGTTAAATGTAATAATACCACAGTGCAAGAATACAAAACATCATAATGGTAAAAAATAACACCACTGCGTTGAAGAATAAAAATAATTGATCAAAATCAAATAATTGAAGAAAAAAAAAGTAATAAAATTATCAAAATATCAAAATATAAAAGATATTATTCAACCTATGTACATTCACACAAGTTTTTTCACTAACGACCCGGGTTTCGCCTTTCGGCATCTTCAGGAATTCAAGTTGAAACCTCAAATATCTTGCGACGCACACCTAAAACTACGGCTTATTGAAAATTTAAGCAAAATTTCGACTTCATATTAATACAGCATGTAGATAATGCTACGCTTACGAATGCCTCATTATTACTTTAGTTTGGTAAAAAGTCGACACTTAGAACCTTGTAATACTCAGCTCGCGACATTTCAACATAATTACTTATGTTTGATTGTAATTTTTTTCCATATCCTTTCCCATATGGTCACCACAAAGTTCCTCCAAGATTCTCTATCCCCCGCCAGTCTTTTTGCTTCCTCTCAGGTCATCCCAGCGTTCCGTAGCTCTACTGAATACATCCTGTGGATAGCCATCAGTAGCCTTCCACGACGCTGGCACCCATCTGGTTGGTAGAAGAGACGGGCAGAGTTCAGACTCTCTTGAGGCATCCTCAGTACATATGTACACTTATATGCACACTGATTGTATTCTTATAATATATTTTTTCAAACATTATTTAATGTGGATGTATTAAATTGTTGTATGTTTTTGAACAGTCAATATATGTGGTCTAATGATAAGAACTGTGTCGTAACGATCCTAATGAGTTTGTGTTTATGTTCAATAAAGGTAAATATCGAATTTAAAAAATCAATTAAACATTTATGATCTAAGATGTAGGTTTTGTGGTATTAAGAAAATATTTATAAAAATTACACAATCATGGTATCAATTTAATCAAATAGTATTTCTATGTATTTTTAAAACAAGTCACTGTTTCCTATAACACTTTATAAAAAACATTTTATGCATCTTTAAGCTAATACTTTCTTACTTGATTGTGCTGGAAGCTTTTTGGTCTCAGATACAATTATGTTAATTTACTAGAAAATTACCTTATTATATATTGGATAAATAACTATATAATAATAAAAGAGAAAGTTTTCCCATCTGCCAATCGTATTTTTAACTTTATCAAATGTAAAAAGACAAAATGACTTAAGCCACAGTTTTTCAAAATAACTTTTTTCGATACTCACAATATATACAACTAGTACACGTTCTACCAAAAGGGTTTAATCTGCAAATGCCGAATTATTATCTAATCAAAATTAGGCATTGAATTTTGAAACATCAAAGGCCAAGAAAAGTGACTTATCCAAAGGGATAACGTATTAAATTAATATTTATTATCTTTAGACCAAAATCAATTGTCGGGTCTATAGTAAAGATACCAACACCGTTGGCTTCCATGCCGAACCACACGGGTTTGAATCCTAGTGCAGTGATCATATTCAATAAAAGTGGAATTACATACTACAAATGAGTATTGTATTTTTTTTATATAATACCTTCCCACCAAGTATTGACAGTAAACACCATAAAAGTGATAAATAAAGAATACTCACGCCCTGTTGAAATGTGACATATCTCTTCGTTGACATATACCGCAAAGGAATTATATATCAACTTTGATTAATTAACCGCATCTAACACTCCGAGTGTGTGAATCCCACAATGTCTCTTTGTGGAAAGCTATGTGGAATCTTTCTTAAAAGCCTTTGTACCCATCCGAGCCCGTATGAATTCTAGTTTCTTTGTTCAAACGTCTTGGTGTATATCTCTAGTCATAAATTCCTTGTAAAATAACTTTAAAAAATATATAAGCTTTAAATAACTGTAATTCTACAACATTTGGTCGTCATATAATATTATAATATAAATAACAACTATTTTACTAAGAGATTAGAGAACTTGAATCAGTTGATAATTAATACTCGCTTAGTAAAACCGTGTTCAGATTCGGTATATTATAAAATCGTAATCACATCTAATATATAAAAATGAATGTTCGTTTTATCGTACTTTATGCTTTGCCACACCGCTCATCCTATTACAATAAAACTTTGACAAACTTTTTGCTTGCACTTCCGGGAAGGTTATAGGCATATTAAAATGAATTTACAGTAAGGTTTTATGTATAAAAATCAATGTTTGTATGTCTGCCATACAGTTAATTTTGACAACACTTGCTTGCACTTTTGCGAAGGTTATATTACAATTAATTTACAATAGGTGACGCGTGTGTCGTAACAATCGGCAGCAAACGTCAAACGTCAAATATTTAATAATTTTTTTATAGAAAATAATATGTAATATATTTATGACGTTATGAGAGTTTATTGCCATCGGTAAATTCAAATACTGAAAGTCAAACAACACCATCTACAAAAGTTTAACTTTTCAGAAGAATCAAAAAGCGTTTTTTATTATTTTGTAACTTTACAAAGCAGATGTTAATTTAAGTATATTATTCATTTATTATAATTTATTGTATAATATAATGTATGTTTATATTGATTACGGTAACGCTATTTTTTAGGAATTATATTTGAAAACGTTAAGAAGGACAACTTAATAAAGTTAACTTTATAATGATTTAAAAAGAAACTAAAAAAGTTTGACATACTGTTTTTGACTATCATGTAAATCAAAACCACGATTTTTTTGTAGATACGTTGTTGGAATTTAAGCCCTTGAATTAAAATTTAAATTATTGTTAGTCTACGACAATTGGTCGTTATAGAGTGTCTTAAAAAGGAAGCAAGTTAATTTGGACTAACATTACATCTTGTTGATTCCATGATAAAAAACGATGACAGATTGCATATTCATAACAAGAAACACAGCTATTTTGTACACTCATTTAACAAAATAATTTTCGGGTATGTGGTGCAGTGCCCAACGTCATTGGGTTCCGTGCCAAATCTCTCCGGAGGCTAAAACAGGATTAGTGGTTGGCCAATCGGTCTGGTTACGCCCAGCTATTTTTTTAAGATCAGAAGATTTTCGGACATCAAATTGATTGAAAAAATGATGTTCGTACTAAGAGTCGAACCCGTGACATCCGTGTTCTAAGTCAACGACGTTGATACTCAACCACACAGCCTGTAATGTCATATAAAATATATAGAGTATTTTACATTTTGTTTATTATTAATAATTTTATTTAATAACTGATTCTAATTTTATCTTTCAACCTCCTGTCTCTATGATATTCAGAATAAATAGCCTGGTGCATATGCAGACATATTACGTAAGATATAAAACTAATTGTTCACTCAAGGATTCATTTGTTATGAAATGGCAGACTTTTAGGATATTACAACGTCGTTCATTTCATGAATTGATCAATAAATATATATTTATAAAAATGATCTTTGTTTATTTTGCCAGGATACACGAATATTGGACTATATTTTCATACGATATAGTAACAATTGTTCCCAGTTGTAAACCCTCCTTCCGATGATGAATAAAACAACAATGATATTCTATTGACAGCCTTAACTTTTATGTTTTTGTTGAATACAACATTCCTGCAAGAAAAATCTCATTCTTTTCAACAATGAAAAGGGAAATGATACTGAAAAACTTTTTTGAGAAAATCACATAGTTTTTTTTCTTTCTTTAGTTCTCGTTCTAGATTATTGAAAATGTTGAAAAAAATAATCTCTTTCACAACACTAAAAAATGTTCCAGTTGCAAAAATCTGCAAGAACGACGTTTGTTAAGTACAGTATTTTTCTTCATCCATGTGAAGCTTACTTCATCATTTTGGTATTGTATTGTTCTACGTCGGGGACAAAAGCTTCTTTTGCGTGAATTTTTTTACCAAAAGGTTTATCTCCGTTCATGATAAAAGCTCCTACATAAAAATGCAATTCATTTTTCATAAAAAATATATAGCACGACAGCGGCGATGTATTATAAAATATATTACATATATAGTGAAGAATACAATGATGTACACAATCCTTTATTAAAGCACTCATTGTCTACATGTTTATAAATTCATTGATTGTCAACCACTGGGGGACGACTTATATAATATAAAAAAAATAAAAACCTAAGCTTGATTCTAAATCATGTCAAAATATTTGGTTCTAAGAAAATTCTTTTATGAAAAATATATATAAATATCTTCAACATAACTTATTGGTATATTTAAAAAAAATAAAAACAAATTATCATATTAATTGCGACTTATTAATAAATCATTATTGATCACTTTGTTAAAATTTCCGAATTTATGTTTAAAATTACAATTAGTCACCACTTTAACTTTATTACTTTTTGATGATCTTTTTAATTGCATGTTAGAGGTGTTAAGTATTTTAATGTGTGCTAGTTCAGAGTCACTTATTCATAATTTATACTGTAATTGGTAAATTCTTTTCAATGCCGATTGTTTTTACACCTTTTAATTTCAATTTGTTTTGTATAAATAGCACTGTTAAATTATATTTCTTATCAGTTGATAATTTTGATAAATAAATATGGAAATAAGTACAAAGGAATATTTTGTTTTCTTAATATAATGCCTTTCCACCAATTATTGACAGTGAACACTCTAAAAGTCATAAATTGCTACTATTTTATTAAGAGATCAAAGCATTTTAATCAGTGAAAAAATCAGATTGAGCATTGTAAAAGTACTACTACATGTTTTATGAAAATAATTAAATGACCTTTAATCATATAGTCAAATTAGAAGCTATAATATCTTGTTAATAAATCCAAGGAAAACTGTTCAGATGATACCCTTTCTGCAAGAGAAACATTATAAAAATACATTAATGTTTTGATATATGATTTTAATATAGATTTTAATATAGATCCATTTCGTGGAAGTTTTTTTGAACATAAAATTAATTTTGATATCTTTATTTTTCTACAGATTTACACAGACTGCATAATAGTTTGTCTGGAGACGCTTCTCAGAGAAACGAAACAAGTGTCACAATTAGTTACCTGTGTTATAACAAAGTCATCAAATTTAATATAAAATTTACAAAACTTTAAGACTTTGAATTGTTCCATTAAAAAAAGACATCATTTATCGGTACATCTTTTATATCAAGGGTGGCCAACCCGCGGCCCGCTGGGTGTCTACTTCTGGCCCGCGGAGCATATGCACACATTTTTTTCTTTCAGTGTACATAAAACCACCAAAAGAACATTCCATCTTGAGTAGTTCGTATCATATCTCATATATGGAAGTATCTCAGTACATTGATTCAACTATCGTGAAAATTTGTTGCTTCATTTGCAACGCCATTCTCTGTAGACGTGAATTCATTGCCAGGAATTTCACAAATGGAACATTGTGAAATATGTTGTGATGCACAGTTAAGGAGAAATTCAATCAGGTTGATTTGGAAGAGTTTTACAAAAAAAATTGAGAAATATCCTGCATTTTACAAACATATCTATCGATGACCTCGTTATTTGGAAACAGCTGTTAGTCGAATAAAGCATATTAAATCTAAAATGAAAACACGAATCACTGATGAACATTTGGAAAACTGTTTGCGTGTAGCAACAACATCAATCGTTATCAACATTGATGCACTTAGTTCTGACAAACAAAATCAGAAGTCTCACTAAAATTTATTATATTTTGTTTATTTTTTATTATTAATTTTTGTATTGCCTAACTCTAATCTAATAAATATGGTTGATTTTCATTTTTGTAATATCATCTTAAAAAAACAATATATTTCTTGTTTCATTTGAATAATAAAAGAAATTTAAGAAAAAAAAACGGCCCGGTAGGAAATGTCATTTCTAAAATCTGGCCCGGCTGCTGAAAAGGTTGGCCACCCATGTTTTATATGGATAGGTAAATATAAGTAAAAAAAAAAAAATATATATATATATAAGTTTACCATAGACTCAAGAAGGATGGAATGACATAACTAACAAATAATGTTGCTAGATTAAATATAATCGTCTTGATACCTTCGATAGTTATATGGCAATACAATTATTCTCTCCTAGAAATTGAATCAAACTTCTACGTTACCAACATCAATAAATGGTTGATTATTCCTATCAAATATAGTGTAAAGTCAATAACAGAGCGTGTTACTTGCACAAAACAGAACAACAAAAGTGGATAACACAAAACATAGTTTTGGAAATCTCTCCAACTGAGGTCCTTTCAGACAGGAGGCAATTTTTTAAGAGGACGTTAGCGTGACCTAATTTATCTTTTTAAACTTTACATTCAGACAAAACAAAAAGAGAGAAATAAAAAAAGCTTTACTACTTTGTAAAAATACCATTTTTACCAAAAAATAGTAATTGGTGTGCGAGAATGGGTAAGGTCATACGTTCCGTTTGTCAAACAGAAGACAAAGAAATACTGCATTAAGTTTAATAAACAAACTCGTCTTTAAATTATTCAACAACCATCAAAGTGTGACATATTTATTTCACTGCGCCATAGGACCCGGCATTTTTTTTGGTACCAATTTATCGATTTTTGTTCGAAGGCATGGGTGTTTTGATGTCTAAAAAAAATCCCTCCCACCCTTTTCGATTCTTTAATAATTAGGCGTAGCGATTAGTTAACCTCTAATCCTATCATAGCCTTATCTTTATATATCTACTTACTATTTTTCGAAAACCTTGACGAGGTTTGAGCGATCTGATGTAACAAACAGTATCTCATAAAGTAATATACTTCTGTTTGAGATGACTGTCCATTCGGAGGCCATATGGTCCACTTGGGAGTGGACATGGATAAATAGATGCAATTAAAAAAATATATCAATAACTAGAAAAAAATCTTCTTACTTCATTATGGTAAACACATGTCTTTTTATTGATGAATCAATTTTTTTTTACCATGTCCGCTCCTAATATTGAGCATATAGACTCCTAATGGAGTTTATCTCAATATAAGTGTTTCTACGAGAACTGCTTGTTACTCAGTCGCTCAACCTCTCTTTTTCCAAAGAGAGTAGGAATAGAAGGAAAGGGCTACGACAGGACTAGTGGTTAGCTAATCGCTCTCGATACGCCCCGTTCATAGGATAGGATGGGTGAGAGATGGGAATTCAAGACATCACATAAATCCATGCCTTTGAACTGCAATTCATAAATCGATTGAAAAATCAATTTTATAAAACTGCCCGTAATGAGACTCGAACCCGTGACCTCCGTAGCGGTAGCCAACGACGTTGACCACTCGACCACACAGGCGGCAAACAGGGAATTATTTAATTAAAGGTAATAAATTAAAACCAATTTACCAAGTGAAATTCAGTCATGTTTCCGTTTTTCAATAATTGAATTTAAGTCTTAAACGTGCTTCTTCTTCAAATTCCTACACATAAATAAATTGGGATAAAATCAATACCTAGACAGATTAATTTTTAATCAACCAAACTTAAACTAGTGATCCATGTTTACGAAATACCTTCAAAACTCAAAATAATTTATTGCTCTCTTTCGAAAACTTAGCCAGGGGTTCGGAAACCATAGGACACGTGCCATTGAGTGTACGAGAGGCGGGCTTCTGAAACAAATTTATTCGTATTCATTTTTGAAATTGATATAGGGATAGAGCAGCCTCCTAAATTAAATTAGCGGCCGACCTTTAACGACCCGTTTCAGGTTTACTTGCTGTATGGAAAGTATATATTACTTTATATATTATATAATATGCCACAAATTAAATATGCATAGCAATTTAAATTGACATGCATTTCTGTAAATAGTCTACTAGCGAAATGTGTTGCGTGTTTTTTTGTTTGTAATGTTTAATTTATACTTCAAAAGAAAATTTTATTTTCAACTCCCAACAATAAGTCCCAATTGAATAAACGAGATTTTCATTTACAATAACAAAACAACATATTTTCTTAACCGTATTATCTGTACGCAATGTATATCATATGGACTCCAAATTGATTTTATTTCAAAAGAAATGTTTCTACGGGAACTGTTTTTTATTAAGTTTTTCAACCTCTCCCTTTTCAAAGAGAATAGGGATAGAATGATATAACTCGGACAGGGCTTGGACAGGACTAGTAATTAGCTAATAGCTCAAACCCGTTTTGAGGATACGAAGGGTGGAAAATAATTGAAGACATCACATACATTTATGTTTTATTTTTTTAAATCTGTCCGTACTGAGATTCAATCCCATGACCTCCGTAACTGAAGCCTACGATGTTGACCACTTAACTGAGCATATACACACCCTTGTTTTTTTTACGATAGTCGGTTGTCAGTCAGCTACTCGAAATCTTTCTTCAACAGCGGTAAACATACAAAGATTGGCTACTAGTAATTATTTTATCCCTGGGGTATCTAAAACTTGTTTTCAGTGTTGGATGGAGGACGAGTGTGGAAGTATGTCGTTGAACATCACAGTCATATTTTTGTCCATCAGTGGGAAAAATGAATGTATGAAAATGGCTGGACTTAAGCTAAATCATCAACAATTCGAAAAGAACAATCATTTAATACATAAGCTTAGCAGAAAAATACTGAAGATTAATTATTAGAAAAGGTTAATTATTGATTTCAATTCTACAGATAGTTGGAATACGTACATGCGAGAAACGTATAAAAAGATTATATTCACACTATACATTAGTCAGGGAAATTAGAGTCCATTTCGCGGACTTCAAAAAATAGTTTTACTATTTAAATACACAACGAAAAAAGAACAAAACAACAATTTTTATCTTCTAGCTAAGTGTTGACACTATAGTCAATATTCTGATTCTTAAGAAGCTTACAAGAAAACAATATTAAATTAAAATCAAATAAAACTTAATAACTTTGTAACTTCACTTGTTGTATTACAAATTGTGACACATGTTTCGCCTCTTTCAGAAACATCATCAGACAGAACGTCGTAAGCTTAACGAATAAACAAAGTGAACTCTACGTAAAAAGAGATGAAACACGTGTCACAATTTATAACACAACACGTGGAGTAATAAAGTTATCAAATTAAATTTTATATTTTAACAAACTTTTTAAAGTTACCGTCGAGTACATCGAAAGTATTAATTTAATTGAAATACAAATGTGCAAAAAGCTTAACGTTTTTTTTCAGTATATCTCCCATCGACTGTATTTCATTGTCCATGGTTGGAAAAAAGCCATTATGCCCTTGGCAACTACAGGGTGTACTTAAATCTATTGTTGTTGGGATAGAAGAGCTATTGAATAATTAAAACGGCGCTTTCAGCGTCCCGAGCGACAAATAAATTCCATGCGAAGTGAATTCACTTGAAAAAAAACAAAGCGGTTTAAATTATTCGCGGCGCTTATCTGTGTAGTACTTTTAACGTGTACAAGGCTTTTGAATTTACACTGCGTAACGATATGCGACACAATTGCTGTATAGGACAAAAGCGATTTTTACGAATAAAGTCAATTTTTTTTATACCATTCAGCCATTTTTATTCCGAATATAGGCATATTTTAACTAAATTTTCCAGAAAATTAACGAATCGTCGTTGTTGCAAAAAGCACTCTAAAACCTTATACATTTTCTTCTTTTATCTATGTTCGCTCCAAAAGTGCAGCATATGGCATTTTAATGGAAGTATACCAAAAGAACATTTTTACAAAAACTGTTTGTTACTCAATCGCTCAACCTCTTTTCAAAGAAAGCAGTAGCGATAAAAAGATTAGGTTAATAAAAACACAGTATTCCTTTATACTTTATTTCCACTCTATTTAAAAAGGTCAGGACCGGTTTCGCTCACAGCGAGCATTATCCTGACCTTTTTAAATAACGAGGAAAAAAATATAAAGGAATATTGTGTTTTTATTAAAATAATGCCTTCCCACCAAGTATTGACAGTGAACACCTTTAAAGTGAAAAAAGATAAAGCTAGAACAAGACTAGTGATTAACTAAATCGCTTGTCAGTCATTTAAGGATCGGAAAGGGTGGGAGGGAATTTTTAGACAGCAAAAACAGCCGTGTCTTCGAATAGAAATCGATCGAAAATGCTGTTCGTACCGGGACTCGAACCCGTGAGATCCAGCACGGAAGCCAACAACGCTAACCGCTATGCTATAGACTCTAAAAATACACACATACTTAAAGTTAAATGTATATTTTGTAGCTTTTAATATAATACATCCGAGTTTTTTTTAAATTTCTATGCACATAACATGTACCAAAATTTTGAAACTCAGTTCTCAAGAAGAGAGATTACTAAATAACTCTCTTACCAGATAAAATTAAATTTGAAGCTTTCACCCGCCTTACTAGATAATTTTTGAGCCTAAGAGAAAGATAGCGTTCACAAGTAATTTTCATAAACTTTGTAACACGATGATCCAGTTATTTATGCCTTCAATTTATTAAGAATGGTTTTAAATCTCTATTTTCAGCAACAAGTTATACAACAGCGCATGTTTACCAATTGGTATTGTTTTTAACAAAAATTTAAAGGTAAAACAGTGTTGCAAACATTACATACAAAACTTCCTTTGAATACAAACTGAACAATTAACACAAAATAAATAATTGTAGGCTTTAGACCGAGAATTCAAGCCTCAGACATTAACACGTAACAGAGGATGTAATTGAATTCACATAGTTTCACACAACATAACGCACGAATACATAATGTAGGAAAATTGCTGACGACAAAGCAATCAACTGACGGTGATACGTTTTGTTACAACGAAATGCATTAATTTTCCTAGAACTCGTACTAAAATTTTGTTTGTTTACTTTATCTTATTTATTAGGTAATGATACATTGATTTATTTCAGGTATCTGGGGTAGATATCACGCTAGACGGCAATCCGCGTAAAAAACTAGCAATCCAATTAGGGATAGCTGGAGCAACTTTCAAATCACTTCGGAAAGTCTGGTACTCACGACTGTACTCAGCCAAAACCAAGTGACTTCTGTTTAACGCATGCATTCTAACAGTGCTGCTTTACGGTTGCGAATCATGGCACATTACAAAAGCACAGAGTGACTGTATACTGTGCTTTGAAAACAGATGCCTGTGCCGAATACTGGGAGTTTGACTTTGTCAGAAACACGTAGATAAGGGAACGGAATTAACAGTCGTTAATTACGTCCAAAGTGAAAAAGCGACGATGGACCTGGCTTAGGCATATGCTGCGGATGCCTCAGAAAAACCTGAATTCTGCTTGTCTCTTCTACCAACCAGATGGATTCTGCCGTCGTGGAAGGCCACTGATGACAATATATAGGATGTACTCGGCGGAACTACGGATCGTTGGAATGACATGGGAGGAAACAAGAAGACTGTCGAGGGACAGCATCTTGGAGGAATCACGAGGTGGCCATATGCTCCGACTAGAAAACGGATATGGGAAAAAATGATACATTGCATTTTTTCATCTAGTAAGTGTTACTTATAAATTTAACATCAAATTATTGAAGAAAATTTGATATTATAAATATAAAGTATGATTTTTATACAGGCAAATGCTATCTCTCAAAACAAATTTAAATTATACATTAACGTTAGCACTTCTACATAATTGATACACCATTATGATTACAAATCTAAAATTTAAAAGCGGTTGAAAACCTTTTATAATCCCCAACACTTTGGGATTAGCTTCTTATCAGGTGAGTACCTACCTTAAAGTCCGATTAAGTCAACCGTAGTTAAGGTAACGTAAAATGTTTAATGAATCACACAATACTATTGTAATAAAAATTGTTATAGCGGAAGGTATATGCAAATGGGATTTGTAGATAAATTTTATTGTATTCGTTACAAAACGTTTTAAATTTTAAATTTGGAACAAACATCTTTTGTTTTATGGTGCCGTTTCAATGCGTATTTACATAATAATTTAAAACTACATTTTTTGAATTTGGAACATCAAACTTTGGATGTATACTTTCAGCGGTGGGCTGCCAATACATTAACAAGGGGCTCGCTTAATCTCCAAGCAATTCTTAGTGTTCCGGGAAAGGAGTCATTTTTTAACACTTCTATGCAATTATATGCAATATTTAAATAAGCAATCGATTGTTACTTAATACACTTCTAATATGTAACAATATGCAATTTACCGTAAACTTATCAATATAAATGGCTAAAAATTTACCACTGTGTATACTGAAACTGTCGTAGATATAGATAAGTATGTTAGAAATTGCAGTTATGTCTAATTTGATCTGAGAATATTTTTTTTCTAAAATTAACAAGGTGCTCACCGGCCTTCGTAAAATTTAACAAGGGACCCGCGCGAGCCCTTCCGAGCCCCCTTCAGCCCACCTCTGTATACACTTCAATGGAGATATTAGGTTTAGATTAGAACTATTTTCATAATGTACGTTTCCATTATAATTTTGGCCGAACACAACCCGGGTTTCGCCTCTCGGCATCTTTCGGTGCTATCCAGTGCGCGAATGCACTCGAACTGAATTCGAACCGAACTCAAACTCGTGTTCGGCCAATATTATAATGGAAACGTACATTATGAAAATAGTTCTCATCTAAAGATAAATTACCATCAACCACCTTCAGTCGAAATTTTAAATTATATTAGGTTTAGTAATAAAAAACGAGATCAGTTGATAATGCTCGCGATGAGCGAAACCGGTCCTGATCAAATAAATTTTATGTGGAAAAAGTACTAAAAATCTTTTATTATTTTTATTATAATGCCATTACAACAAGTATTGACAGTGAACACCTTAAAAGTGATAAAAGACGAAAATGCTAGAAATCCTTACGTCATTCGATTTAAAATTAATAGAATAGAAGGATAGCTAACTTGTATGTCTAAATAATGTTGTTGCATACGTTGCACCAAGAAATTATGTTCACATATATCAGTGATGGCGAACCTTTTCGGGTCCGCGTGCCAAAAATCCACATATATTGTTTCTCGATTGTGTGGCGTGCCCAAGCAGTATTTTTTGTAACAAAATAGAAAAAATAAAACATGATTTTTTAAACGATTGTCGTTTATCATGGGAAACATTTGAAAACTATTAAAACGGAATAAATTCACGGATTTTTTTTTTATTTTTTAAACTTAAAAATATTTTTTTAAAAACTTGTAAATCGTTCGCGTGCCATTCAAATTCTCAAACATGCCACCACTGGCACGTGTGCCATAGGTTCGCCATCCCTGACATATATGATTAGAAGTTGAAAATTACTAACGTAAAAAATGTTAACTTAGGCAGACTTTTAAAATGTTTATTATGAACCTTAATAATACTAATTTATAATCAAAAACAAACAATTACCCATACTGAACAATTGCTTTATTTGACATAGGTACTTTTAACAATAGGCCTTAGATTAAATCATCGTGATTGTTGGCCCCCCAAATAAAGAAGTTCTAAGTATTAGGATATGAATAAAAATTGAATTATCCAAGGTTTTTACATAATTTACGCCATAAGACGCCTTGGAGTAAACTACGGTGTCATTTTTCAAAAGATTAATCTTTTCGCAGAAAAATAATCACTAACGTATGTGAGTAATAATTAAATTGAGGTTTTCGCGTACATGAGTTTATGCTAAGAGTATTGTTGGTTATACCTATTATACTTTCAAGTGAAATATTGCCACTCAGGTACATATTACTCTGAGACTGCGGCGCTGTTTCTCAAAATTTGAGTCACTTAAATATCAATCAGTATGTTTTTGACACAATTCCTGTGTATATTGTTTGTTCTCACTGAACGGCAGTAAACAAAATTTTTTTTCGAATCAACGGAAATATTGGTAAACTCAGTCATATTATTTTGTTTTCAGCTATACTGAAACTGACCAATTTGGCTATAGTCCCCATAATATATTGTCGCCCGCTGTTGTCAATTATTTTTGTGTTAATCTCATGTGACATACAAATAATCCCATCGAGTATATCTCGTATGATGCTTCAACTTCAAAATATTTGACGCATTGGCATAAGCTGTATTTTTTTTTTTAATAATATGTAATATATTTTTTGTTTCTAACTAGTGGTTTGTCAGCTCGATTGTTGGCAATCAATTGGGTTTGGTTTTAAGTCCCAGCAAGACCTCTCAATATAAAATTTTAATTTTAAATCTTGTGTAAGGGTGTTTGTGTTTTCTCTTCATTTCGATCAAATAATTTTGGGTCACTTAATAAAAACAAAATTTAATTTTGATTAATAAATTTGAAAACAAGTTGTGCCTTGTCTGGTGACCGTAATTTCTGACAACCTTTTATGCTTTTAAAATTTGTTTTTTTTCAGAATTAGGAATTTCGAATTTCGCGTAATCGTCTTTAAAAGCTTTTGCAAAATTTTAAGCTGATCGCTTATCTTTAAGTAAAAGCATTTTATTTCAGTTATTTATATTTAATACGATTTGTATTCTAAAATTTCAAAAATATCATTGAAATACGGTATGTTCAGTAAGTTGCATGTGATTTGACAATTCGTGATTAAGAAAAAATAAATAGTATATTATTGTGAGAACATGCATACAAAATTTGTCACAAGACAGTGCACGTAGTGCATAAAAATAAAACAATAAGCATAATAGTGAAATGAAATGTGCTAGGGATATTATTGATTGACTTGGAATTTACTTGATAAAACTCCATTATAATAGGGTAAAAATAGCAACGTATTTAGTTATACAGTTTTTACATTTATTAGTTGATAGCTATTTCGGCTTTCGCCATCGTCCGAACTATGATTAAACTTACATTTTTTTAGCTATATATACTGACTCCGAAAAGATAAAGATAGAGTCATATTTAATAAATGTAATATTATAATTTGAATTTGAATTAGTATATTAGAGTGAATAAGATGATGCATTGTGTTTCTCTTCGAAGCCAGTATATATAACTGAGAAAAATGAATTCGTATAGATAAAATGATCATTAAATATTAGCACAAATTGAATGTTGTCAGGGGCATGTTAAAATATTGAGTTGCTTTAAAATGTTGTGTAAATTAGTTTTGATCTGCTTTCTGCACATTTTCAAAAACAGCCCTTGCATATAAATTAAATTTCTAAGAAGTAAAACAAAAGTTTGCTGGTAAGGTTACTATGTATTTCATGCTGTTGAGCTTTAGACTGGTTGTTTAACTATATTTATTTTACAAAGGAGTGGATGTTTGTGAGCTTTTCATCCGTCCCCATCCAACTATTATCTGATCCAGGAAAACGGAGGTGGAGTAAATAGAGAGTTTTGCTTCCTATTATTCTTTTCATTAATTTCCAACTCTATTTACCTTCTCCGAAATTAGAAGTGGAAGAATTCATTGAAATTAGGAACAAGCGTAAAAAAAAATGCTTATTGCTCAAGAATTATTATGAATACCATAACACACAGAAACAAAAACAATGATGAAAAGTTTGAAAGTTAGAACACTCACAATAAATACATGTTTTTTTTTTGTTGAGAAACGAGCATAAAATTTTGTTATGAGGTTTTGTTGAACTCTTTATTCTTGAATTCTTAAAATTAAACTATTTATCCACGAAATAATTTCCTATTTGTTTATGTTAAATTCAACCAATTTATACGACACAAATTCTACTTTTACCAAAATCAAAAATATATTGTTTTTATAAATCTTTAGACAAAAACGTTCAATTGGATAAAAAGAAATTAAGAAATCCGTGAATTTTTTAAATCAAAAGTAGTCACTTATTCTAGAGCAATATTTTTTTTTGTATAAACAAGAAATAATAAAATTATTAACTTGTTTTATTTTTATTTAGTAGTCACCTTAAATAAATGTACCCTTGTAGGTTTTAAGTTTATTTCCTACCCTTAATTGTTTGAATATATTTAAAAAAAAGCTTAGTATAAAAAGAGTTGAGGGTATGTTTACAGAAAGTTGTAGGGCCAGCGGAATACATAATAAATAGTCAGCCTGTCGGAAGCAGGTATAATTTATCCGTTAGCAATAATTGAGTGGGCGGTAAAATTTATTATGGCGTGTTTCTTCTCCTTCTTGTACTCTAAATTCCTTCGCCGTTGACTTATACTTGCTAACGTTAAAATATAAATCAATCTGCTTTGAAGCTAACAAAGATACATTGCATTAACGCATGTTGCTACCGTTTGCCATGCTTAAATTTACATTAAGCACCAACAACAATCAGCTTAGCAACCGTTTTGCAGTAGTGATGTTCTGATACGGAATCACACTGGCAGAGCAGAACCGGTTGCTCAAGTAAAAAAAAAAGCAACATAAAAACATATACAGTAAAACTCACATTTACGTAAAAGTTAGGACCGCGTGATTGGGAGTCGCGTAATTGAGGAAGTGAATCTCATAAAAAAATTAGGAGTTACGTTTTTTTGACGCAAAAAATGATGCAAAACTGCCAAACCTAAGAATAAATAAAAAGACGCTCGCCAATGTTTGAATTCATGCACCACACAGACAGCCGCCCGGCTGTGTGTACATCAGCAACGACAATGGAATGCGACCGCGCAATTGGGGGATTTGCGGCGAATATTTCAGATTGGGTAATAACGTAATTGTGGGTTCTACTGTATACAAACAATCATTGTAGCAGGGTTCGGGGCCGTCTATATAATATAACGACACTTCTTAGAGAAGAGAGGTGTCTACTGTAATGTTAAGATTTTCAACAAAATATGACATTGGGGGGAGGGGTTAAGAAAATCGGTTTGTCTTAAACCGACTTGTCATTCAAAGTGTCACAGAAATTTTAATAAAAAGTCTTGAAAAAATATTCCTGTATAATAAAAAATATACTACCTCATAATAACTGAACTAAAGCGATATAAATGAATAAAGTTTTTTGTTGAATTGCAAATAAAGAAACCACCGCCTGTCAACCGGATCGTTTGGTTAAAATGTGAGAAGGAACATCACTATTTTATAGTTCTTAATACATACAAGATGTAATATAGGGTATACAACAAAGGTGCCTATAAGAGAAAATTAATATCATTTAAAGTACATCAAAGTAAAAATTCACATTTTTAAATCCAATAAAATACATCAGAGCGGCTCATTTTTATTTAGATTCGTTTCTTTTCTTAAGAAAATTCTAACGCGCAAAAACGAAATTTCAAGCTTAATATTAAGCGAAAAATTCATACATTATTCGTCACTTGACAAAAGTATACAGCGAATAATAAATCGCCAGCGAAGTAAATGAAACTATTTTTACAAAACACACCAAGTATGATGGTAATGGATTTAATGTTTTTGATTAATATTAAGACATTGGTCCAGTGGCGGCCAGTCAATGTGACATTCGATCAATGCACCCCTTGTATATGCAGGAGCGATTATATTTCATGAAATAATATTCAAACATAACATTTATACCATTCACTCATTTAAAAAATTTCATGTATTCATTGTCTATGATAGCACGAAGCGTGTTAATTAGTTATCGATTTCTAAAATATTTATTATAGACAATAAATACATGAAGAATTTAAAATAAGTGAATGATATAAATGTTATGTTTCATGAAATATAACGGCCCTTGCATATACAAGGGGTGCATTGATCAAATGCCACATTGACCGGCCGCCACTGCATTGGTTTGTGTAACTGGCCTAAATCAGGCGTGGGGAACCTGCGGCCTTTTGGCTACTCCGGTGCGGCCTTCTGACCAATTCTCTAATTCTATAAATTGTTGTAATTTCGTAAATTCTTGGGATCTTCGATGTCAAAATCCTTGAAAGACCCAAAAAAAATGTCCCAGGCTGGTAAAATTGGAAAATCCGTAAATTTCTGGGCTTAAGAAATTGGCATGTAATTATTTCCGGCCAAAAATTCCCTAGTCAATGTCTACTGCGACATTCGTGTCGAATCGTAAAAATGTATGCGGCCTTTAGAGAAGAAAAGGTTCCCCACACCTGATCCAAATGATTAATATAAAGACCAATAAAACTTTGTCTTTCTTGTCTTAACTTGGTCATGAACTGCATGAAAAATGCTTTTTCTATGCGACAAAAGTAGTTAATTCCTTTCAATTTTTTAAAATCCATTTTCACTTCAATGTCAAGCATAAAAATTTCTTATGGACAAGAAATCTTTCTTTTTAGGAAAGGATATTAATTGAAAAATGAAAGATGAAAAGTTTTGTTTTCGTTCTCGCTAAGGTGCAGTTTAAGAATTGAGTGAATATGAGGGGAGTAAGGTCTTATACAATAACCGGTTTTCAAATCATAATATTCCCTAAAACCTGATTTAAGCCGGTCTTAGAAGTTTGTCAAGAAATGTACCTTTTTCAAATTTTCAAACTTCGTTTGTTTAGTATACCTGAAAACTATTACAAAATGTGTTTAGTTTGTTACAATTTCATTTGTTATTTGTCGTTATAAAATATATTTTTATAACCAAAATACACGGCAAAAATATTTTAAAAAATACACCTAAATATTTTTTGAACATCACAACCATTCATACCTTCGAATAGAAATCAATAAACCGATTTTTAAAAAAATGCTGTTCGTACTGGGATTTGATCCCGTGAGGTCAGGCATGGAAGTTAACGGCATTGACGACTGTGCCATAAACCCATTATACTATTTTAGTATATAATTGCAATATATTATTAAAAATCATTGGCCATATGAGGACTCCAGCCAATAATTACACTGCTTTCAAATAGAAAAAAAAACTACAAGCCTAGGGTAACAAAAACTTTATATACAACGTTTGCAAAATCGAATTATAACTAATTACCTCTAACATTGTTTAAACGTGGTTTGGCTTAAAGTCGACGAATTAAGTTTTAGAAAATTTCAGATTACTTTCTGATAAATTGTTTGTCTTGAAACCACATATAAAGGAAAGCATGAAAAGTAACCAGAAAACTTGAGCGTTTGTTTGCACACTATGAAGCAGTTTATAAACAACTTGAAAAGAAAAAGAAGCAGTCAGCTAGTTACTAATTCTCTAGTATCTTCAACATAAGACCTTTGCAACAAATGTGATGTTCATCAAGGATTGATAATTTGTTTTTAAAATAGAAAATACATTGTTTTTTTAATCTTGATTTAATCTTTCTTCTCTTAGCTCTTTTGCCCTTACACGAAGCCTATAAGAACGAACGTGACCTTACGGTCACGCGGGTTTTTTTCACAATGGGTTTGTGTTTTGCTGTTATTATTTTTGATACAAAAAACGTTATCTGTGAATTCAAGATGACTTGATTTTTTTAATTAAAAAAAAATCTTGTCTTTGGAGGTTTAGTGTGAAAGATATGAATTAAATGGGCATTTTTTTGGTAGATCTTCTTTATAATAAGTCAGAAAGTAACAATGTTTTACAATCCATCACAATGTGAGCAACACGACATCGACAGGTCTATAGTTTTTAATATATCCACTACATATAATAATAGTAAGTTATTATAAATAATATTTTTTAATCTTTAAGTGATAAAAATATTCCTGGTGCATCTTTTCAGAAAGCCAATATATAAGCTTTCGTAAAAACATTAATGTGTTAATTACTGTGACTTTTGATCTAAAGTTGGCTAAGTTGCATTTTTCTTGTTCAAATTATAAATTTGTATACAAAAATTTCAGCTTACTCTCAAGAAAGCAGTAATCTTTGACCTTTTGTATACTAGGACAGTGATCAATTTATCTAATACACAATAATAAACTCTCGTTGGCTAGTAGCCACATTATAATATCAATTAAAGACATTACTACTTTTAATCGAATAGATAACAATATGTTGCATTTGAAACGTCTTTTTAATTTACTATTTTTTCGGCGCGAAAGATTTTTTGTAGCACATTTAAATTGCCGATCCGGCAAAAAACCTTTCGATCTCGCGATGTGTCCGCTGCACGCGCACCCTCCCACAACACCCCCTTTGTTGACATTATGAAACCCGCGCGTGGGAGTATATCAATCGGAATTACTTCGCACAAGTGATGAGATTACGACGGGCTGGAATCTGCCAGCGGGTGTGAGAAGTCTTTTAAAATAAAATGTCAAAGAGAAAAATGCCGAAATTTCGGTTGCTGTCGAATATTTTTTTTGTCACTATGTAGTGGATATATTTTTACTTTTACACTTTACTATTATTATTATGTTGTTTCAACTTAATTCCATAATAATAATTTATACACTTTATAACAAATCTCTTAAATCTTATTAAATCAAAATAATACCAATGTGAGTATTGAGGAGTTTCTACTAAGCTGTCGGTCTTTTGATTTGAACTCTCAATTTGAACTGAGATAGATCGGGAGAAAAGCAATTGGATATTGGTTTAGTCCGTTGAAAGGTTTATTGTTAAAAGTATGTCATAAAGAACTAACATAGAATAAAGGTTGATTTTGTGTATACATAACAAGGGAGGGTTCGGAAGGGATTGCGCCAGCCCCTTGTTAATTTCAGAGAAAACAATATTCTCAAATTAGTACATAACTACAATTTCTGACTTATATATTATCTACGACAGCTTCAGTATACACAGTATTTAAATTAATAGGTTTACGGTAAATTCCATATTGTCACATATTATAAGTGTTTTAAGTAACAATTGATTGCTTATTTAAGCATTGCATATAATTGCATTGGAGTAATAAAAAGTTCCTTCCCCAGAACACCGAGATTCTCTATGATATTAAGCGAGCCCCTTGTTAACGTATTGGCAGGTCATCGCTGAGAAATTCCACTAAGATGACTTTCATAATTATCCATAATGGCTGATATTTCTAATCATTTAAGAATAATAAAATATTTCGTTCGCATATTTACGTAACAAAATGATCCTCAATTGAAAATTTGATTTTTAGTATGTATGAGCTTCAAAAGGAATTTTAAGTATTACATCTGTCTTGACAGCACTGAATTTTCAATACACAAAACAAGGAAGCGTTACAGTTCATGTGGTATGTAAAGACGGTATGCAAATATTGTTTTTGAGATGTTAATTTGTACTGCATTAAAAAGTGTCCGGGGCCCGCAGTGTCTACGGCGTGTTGCCTTTATAGCCAAGTCGAGTGATCCTGTACAAACTCGTCCCGACATATTCAAATTGCGAAAGTTTCACATCATTAAGGTGCCGCCTGCACCTAAAGGCCCGAAGATCGGTTCCCTGAATGGGACCTCATTCCTGAGTGGCGTCCCTATGAAAGGAATGTACCTTAGCGTTTTAAAAATGGGGCTCGGGAGAAATTTCACGCAAACTCAAAAAGCTTTTCCGCTGAAAAGGATACAGTCAATTTGTATTTATAAGACTATTTTTAAGACATTGTTAACTTGTTTGTATGCTAAGAAACTATTTTTTTGTGTTAGTTTCAACAAAAGCGATAGCTTTTATACAATTTAAAAAAAGATACTAAGCTGTTATTTTTAAGTATTTTTGTTGAAGTAATCCGTATTATAATATAATAATATCGTTATGAAATACAAAAAAAAAATACGTTTTTACAGTTCCTATAATATTTTGATTTATAGCATTGTTATATTAAATTCAAAGCCCACTTCTTAAACATATTGCAATTCTTCCATGACTGAAAGCGTTTAATATTTATTATTTTAGAGCTAGTTTAGTCCAGGATAATTGTATTTTGCATGGAAACGTACTTAAACACTATTTCACGTCTTACAAATAAACTTTACTCACCAATATCGAAAAACTAAATCAGAAGTGGAATGCAATATGAGTGGTTTTTAGATCAGTTAAGCATACTCAAATTATTATCTTGGACATTTAATTTGATTTTGCACGCAACCTTCTGTTTTTGAGCAGTCTCGAGATACTAATGAAAGTCAGTTAGAACTGTACGAGTCAAACTTAACACTCCAAGTTTAATATTTCATAACAAGCTATTAAATAAATTTAAAAAATGAAAGTATTCGCAAGGAGGCTTTCTCAATTCAACAAAATCAGTAGACATAACCTTTATTAGTACAGAACTTAGGTAGAATACATTTGGAGAAGGGATTTAAAAACTTCAAATATAGTCTGAACGCTATTTAGAAATAAAAAATAACCTATAAAATAGTTTTAGTTGATTCATATGGTCAGGTTTTTTTTTTAACATTATATCTTTTGTATAATTATAATAGACGAAAAGTTAACACAGCGATAAAGAAATTTACAAGACGTGCGCTAGTAACAGATTCATTAATTGAATTTTAGATTATTGTAAATGAACCTATTTGTATAAAAATCACGCAGTCACTGAATTCATTTGCTTTGTTTTTTCTACATCAAACTGTGTGTTTTAAACTTTTTACTTTTCAGATTTACCCTAGTCGGAGTTTCATTAGTTAACTTTGTAAAGAAACTGCCATTTTGTTAAAAAAACATGCGTTTGTTTTTCTTTTACTTTTTTTAAAATTTCTACTTTTTTATTTGATTACTTTCACTTTGCAAGCAGTTGATCGATTGATATATTTTCGTATTGTTTAAATTACTAATTATGGGAATGTTCAGATAAAGTTTAAAGTTTGTTGGGATGGAATTGAAGCTAGGGGAAAAACTTACAATTTTTAACTATGCGATCGATCTACAGCACCGTTTTATATGGTTGGAAAATATGTTTAAATAACAGACATTCGTTAATTAACGTATTTTTTAACTGTTTATAAAATCATAAATGCTGTGTTTATTTATGGGACTTAAAACAATTAATTTGCAAAGTTACCTAAATTTTAATATCCGTACGAATAGTTTCATTAATAGAGTATTTAAGGATATGATTTTTTGAGAAATTAAAAGGAAAGATTGAGTGACTGATTACCCGGTCTGGGTAAACTTATTTTGAAATGCTAAAATAATGATTAATAAGTTTAACATTAGAAGCAGACCTAGCTGAAAAAAAAACACTTGATTTAAGCCATACTCCCAAGAAACTACGCTTATTCAGTTGGCGTCTTTAAATCTAGTAAACGAGGGCGCTGTAATTTATAAAGTCTATTCATATAAAATGTGTTGCAAACGATAAAAAAACACTATTTTTTCGACGGAAAAATACTTCCTATTTAGAGTGACATATCGCTCAAAAAATATTCATAAATCACAATGTAAACAATACCAACGCTAAAAAATATGTTTTCGACATTTATCAGTCTGACAGAGCAAGTGTTTTGTTAAAAATGATTTAAAAAATATATTTTTTCTATACCGTCGATATTCTGCCAGAAAACGTTGTCAAAAAACCTTGTTTTGAGATAATCGATTTTTCCGAATATCATGAAGCGAACTGAAATGGAGTGAGAAGATAATAAAAAAACAATAATTGACCAAAATATGTACGTCTCAAAAACATTTAGGTGTCTAATCATGTTTGAGTAGCTGTAGAAATTAAAAATCTGTACAGCTAAAAGTGTTACGTTTTAAATAGGCCAGGAATGGCTTTCAACAAAATATACTTAGTTCGTATTACTTCTTTAAAGATCGAAACAAATATATGTATAATGTAATATGTGACCGCTTGTTTGAGACTATAAACTGTGTTTAAATCTATTAATATGCATTCATAACTCAAAACACCTCATTTTAGACCTAACGTTTTCTGGAAGTATACCGAAGATATTATTGAGAGGTGCATAAAAAATGATGTAGTTAAGAATTAATAATATTGGTAGCCACCTGTCAACATTATGTCTATATTATGTTTTGCTTACAGACAAATAATATGACTATATAATGTAATGTTACAGACAAACAGTAAAATCTTAGTGTAAAATGACATTCTTGGATATCAATCCAACGTCTTTAATAACTCAGTTATTTTATCGTTAATTACATTAATACAGATTCATAGCAGACAATTATTCATTTCATTATCAACTTCTCACTTTATAATTGTCAGATCAGCATAATTCCATTTATATTCTGATATCGGAATTATCTTCGTAGTAGGGGCTAGAAGCTTTATTCTAAAAGCTCAAAATTTCAATTGATGTTTACTCAGAACTACTATTTGCTACCAACTCATTTCTGCATGTATGACGAATTAATTATGCGGCTAAAACATATTAAAAAATCAGCCCCATCATCAATACTATGAATTTCTTTTGTTTTATTTACGATAATATTTAATTATATTATATTATGCATTACATTACATTATCATGCCATTTCATCGGTATAATCACTATTATAAACGTCTTGCAACAGAAAATAAATCAAAAAAATATTATCTTAGAAACAAAAAAAATACAATTTACATTTCATCGGAAAATAAAATCGTTTTTATATTTCCCGTATAGATCGAAAATATTGCCTCTTCAATGTCAACCAACTGTGTTTGTATCAGGCATGTACAACCATTTTGATTTAGCCAAATTATGATGGTTTGGGGAAGAAACTATTTTTTATATTTAAAGGAATCTCAATTCTATTTTTACACGAGTGATATGTTTCATGTAAAACAGCTGTGCAAAAAAGATTATGTGTTTATAGATTATTGAAAGATAGGTTATATCTATTACACTTTTTCTAAACTATTACAAAAATATATTCACGTTTATAATTCAAACATTATTTCAATCTTTTTCTTTCTATATTTTATATTATTTCTGTGGGATTCGACTGAATATTTGAAGTATTAAGCCGCAAAATCGAATCCAAATTTTCATCAGTCAGCATAGTTCTATGAATCGTTTGATTCTGCTTTATCAATAAAAAAGCTTTCTCACATTTATTAAATTCAATGATTTCCTTTTAACAATATGTACTTTATTTTAATTTTATGATTAAATAATCAATGATCACAGAAAAATTTAAACGGGTCTCGGGTTGTGTATCTCTGGTATACATGTATATTTAAAACCCGACAGTATATGACAGTAACTAATAGCGTTTACTCTAGAGTCTAGCTCACGACTAGAACACAAATACTGTGATTCTGCTCATTGTTAAAAGCAGCTCGTTATAACTAATATATTGTACAAATACGCAGCGATTTCCGTAAAAACAATATTTCAGACATAAATAGCTTAAATTTTAATTCTTATTATTATTTATCGTCATCTTCTAAGCAAGTCTATTTAAAGTTATAAATCGTTTTTCTACTAACTATGCAGTTGATATCACGGAGCCGTGAAATATTATTTGAATTTTTCAGTCACTAAACTTAAAACAGTCTGTCTCTAAAAATGAGAAAAAAAAACTAATTGGATTTTTTTTGACGAATGCGAGAAGAAAATTAGATTTCTGATTTATGGCAACGTCGCACAGTCATGATATCGTACTACCAGTGGTACGTTGTCGTATATTTAAATACTATTTCATTAATTAAATCAAACAAGAAAATGTGTTGACGAGTCATTGTGCAATAAAACATTGGTCCTTAGACAGATAAATAACTTTATACACCATGGGAAACTTGACACAGTAATAATAATAAACATTTTAGTCAAATGAAGTTAAATTAAAATGACGTATGTATTTCTCTTTATTTTATTGTATCCATTACATAAGATTTTTCAAGTCCACATTACTCAACACAGTGTGGTTATATATAAAAAAATTCTAGCAAGAGATTGACTATAAACACTTTCACGTAAAAAAAATGGAATCATGAGCTCTTACACTTTAAACGATTACATAAAAAAATAATCATGTCTGTTCCCAGTGTGGAGCATATGGCCTCCTAATATACGTAAGTATCTCAGCAGAAGTTTTTCTACGAGAAATATTTGTTACTTAGTCGCTCCACCTCTTAAAATACCTCAAAAGCGGAGCATATGATAACGATTTCTTATTTATCCGGTAGTGTTTTACTAACCTTACCCTTCTGTTCACTTATTTAACCCGTAACATGCCATCCTTAAAAATCACGTTCCTTTCCATGATGGCATCTCAGTTTCACTGTTTATTGACAGTATTTAAACCTAAGTTAGAAGCTAAAAAATAATTTTAAAAATGTATTTATGCTAGAATACCTAAAATGATAGACACTTATTGACAATATTAAGAGAAATGTTGAATGATTTAATGGCTCAACTATTTACGATTGCATCATGGGCATGTAGGTTTTAAAGGGAGGGAATGAGTGACCGACAGTTTTATGTAAAGATGCTCCATTTAGATTCAACGTGAGGCAGACATTATTTCAAAAATGTAAATTTTAAATAACGTTGTTTTACATTCTTAAATGTATCATTTATATACGAACTTGAACTAAACGAAATGTAAAATGGTACACCGCAGGTACCCTTAATCTGCCTTGTGTCACTCACATTCAACCTCTCGCATATTTATTGAGATGGCCCTCCCATGTCATTGCCCAACGTCCTTCCGGATTTTTAGTGGTTCTTCTACTACGACTCTACGACATTTCGACGCTACGATCCACTATGACATTCATTTGGTCAATCGATCTCTCTACAGTCTACACTCAGGCGACACATCCCGGCCATTCGCATTTCAACCAGGCCGTTCCAGTAATAAAATCAAGTACCTTACCCTAACTTTGGACTCTTTTATATCTTTCAATATTTTTGAATGCTTAACAAAACAGTTAATTATATTAAATAATAATTGAATTAAATATTCTTCAACGGTAATCGTTAATGGAATAAAATCAACAGTTTCATAACGAGAAAACGTTTAATATGCAGATTCTATGAGTTTTTAATTTTTAAAACCCGGTCCGCTCCCAATGTAGAGCATACGGCCTCCTTTTGGGGGTATTTGGAGAGAAAGCAGGGTTTCGATTTTAATTATTATCAAAGTTAATATGAAATTTTACTCTTTCATTTCAATATTATACTTAATATTATTTTATAAAGTGAGTTTTTTTAGATACTTATCTAATTGGCTAATAACTGTGACACCAAACACTTGGTATGGGATTGCAATGTATTGAAAACAAATCTACAATTAAAAATTAATTTAATTTATGATTGAAAAATTAATAATTCTAGATAAATTTAAAAGAATTTGAAAAAATCTAGACCAATACAAATAATCAGTTGTTTTTGTTACGTCATCAGTGAGATTTCAAAATATCAGATTCGGTGCTATGGTACTTCACTTTAAAGAAAGTATTTTTTAAAAGTTTAACTTCTTTTCTTTTTTAGTTAAAGTTCAATAAAGTATCTCTACATATATAGTATGTACTATAATTTCGTATGATTTTAGTTTGGTTTATTGAAGTATTAAAATAATGTACAGGCATTATCCATTCACATATTTTGCTTAATCTGATCACTGTAAACTATGGTAATAGTCGTTAATTTACTGTTAATTAAGTTGTGCAAAATAAGCTGATTCCGTATTGAAAATAATTAAGCAGTGCAATCGAAATTTCACCAAAACTAGATTAATAAATATAATTTTCACTTGTATTCATTTATTTCGTAAAAAATAAATTGAATTAAATTAAAACCGATTTCAATTACTTGCTTCGTGTGTTAACGGAATTTGTCATTCAATTATTCAGAACTCGGTATTCGAATTTTATTAGTTCAATAATTTGACGATTGATTTACGTTTTTATATTTGATTATAAAGTATGTAAAAAACATTGCACTAAATTTACTGCGGTTTTATAAAAATGCAAATATCAACAAACAAAATTATGATTTTTTTCAACGGTAAACCTTATATTACGTTTTCTCTGCAATATGAGCTATAATCATAATATATAAGTTTTTATTTTATATATTAATATAACAAAGTGAATGAATGAATGATACATATATTTTTTTTTTTTAAGTATCAACTAAAAAAAACAATGTTTCGTAATAATCCCGCTTTTAATTTATGTGACCGGTTTCGCTCATGACAAACATCATCACGACGGTGAAGCTCGTCGTAATAGAAACCAATCCTTATCTTATTAAATAAAAGTGTAGTTAGTTCAATCAAATGAGTGTTATATTTAACATGATGTTACACATTAAAAGTGACTACCAACATAATTTTTTTACCATGTCCGCTCCCAATATGAAGCATATAGACTCCTAATGGAGTTTAACTCAACAGAAATGTTTCTACGAGAACTGCTTGTTACTCAGTTGCTCAACCTCTCTTTTTCCAAAGAGAGTAGGAATAGAAGGAAAGGGACTAGTGGTTAGCTAATCACTCTCGATACGCTCCATTCATAGGATAGGATGGGTGGGAGGGGGGAATTCAAGACAACACATACATCTATGCCTTTGAACAGAAATTCATAAATCGATTGAAAAATCAATTTATAAAACTGCCCGTACTGGGATTCAAACCCGTGCCCTCCGTAGCGGTAGCCAACGATGTTGACCACTCGACCACACAGGCGGCAGATAAATTTACTGTTATTAATATAAAAATTTCGAGAATTAAAATGCATTTCGTTTGATTTAAACGAAAAAATTACGAAAATTTTGTCTTGCGTGTAAAAGTGCATTTTTATTAAGATAGTTAAAATAATAAAGCTAAAAAATTAAGGCTTTTATAATAGTTATACAAACAATATTTCACTTACTAGATATGTAGATATTTCGGTTTCAAGCCATTTACTGTGAAATCGCTTAAATTCTTCTAATACTGAATATGCTGATGCTCTTAAAATAATGAACATTTACCAATGCTTCCCTCATAGAGAATTTTTATTCATACACATCTAAATGATTTTTTGAACAGTACATATTTTAAGGCAGGCTTGTCACCCAATCCATCTTTTCAACGAATATAAAAAATATATATGTTTAATTACCAATCCAATTGCTCAAATAGTGGGATGAGTAAAGAAGATATGGTTAAAATCTTGAGATAGTCCTCATTTTGCCTTTACACGTGCCTGTTCTCTTTTCCAGCTCATTTAACAATAAATATTACAAGCACTTAGAGAACAAGGAAAAAATACAGGAATACAAATATGGAGAAAGTTTACATATCTAAAATGTTTAATTAATATTTAAATACGGTAAAATGTCAAAAAAATTTGAGGATTTTGGGTGGTTTTTATCGTGTATGTTTTATAAAATATGCTACAGTAACGTTTAATTTAAAAAATATTAATGCGATATGTTCAGTAGAGCAGTGAAAATTGTGACATGTCCAAAGAGAAACAAGTGTGATAAGAGAGTTGACATCCGACAAATGGTTGGCAATCCGTTCTTTTTTTTCATTTTTATTTGGAAATTCTCGAACAAAATTAAACACGCGTTTCTCTCGTTGATCTGAGAGCAAATAAATTCAATTGTGAAGTGGATTTTTTTTAAATGTGTGTATATATTTCCGATGTTTATCAAAAAATCGTATGTTTATTTTTGCCACGAATTCAACAGTCCACTTTATATGTAGTATTTTGTATATATAATATGTCTTGTCAAATATTTAAATGTTATTTTATTTGTATACAGTATAATCTCGATTATCCGGATTGTTCCAAATATTTAAGCATTTTTTTTATGAATTTGCTGATTTTCATGTGGCAAATTACGTCCACTGTTGTTAACATACGTGGCGGAATGGATAACATTTTGTTAGATTTTTGCGTTGTTGGAAATCAAAGAAATCCAAATGTTTTAAAATCATCAGAAATCATTCGGTTGAATATGGGCACCAGAAAAAAGCCTGGATGAAGGTAAAATTTCTAAGCGATTGTATGAAAAACAGTTCATTCCAGAAGTAAAAAAATATCAAAACTCCATGGATAAAAGAGGAAAAACAGTGTTATTACTAGACAATACATCATCTTACTCAAGGGTGTTCAACCTTTTTTGCCTTGGGATCGACTTCTAACATGATTCTTATAAGAAATTTTATTTAGGGTGGTTTTTTCCTTTCTTTAAACTTAGAAATGTTTATTTTAAATGCGAAATACATATCATTAGATAGGTATGTGCTTATAAAATAATTCAATCTTTGTATTTTTGTATATTTTATATTTAAATTATACATTTTTTCGAAATTCACGGTAGCTTTCAGGATCGACTAAATTTTGCTTTGGGATCGACCGGTCGATCGCGATCTACCGGTTGGACACCCATGATCTTACCCATTTATAGAATATTTAAACCAGATCGATGAAATATGTATGGTAAAATTTCTTCCATCTTTAAAAGACTGTTGCTACGTGGTAGCAGAGAACTCTTCAGATTTGTCAAATTTAAGAAAATCATGGCACACGATATTGAAAAGACCATTAGAAAGTTCATGTAACATACTATAAATTGTAGAAACAAAAGCGCAAATTTGTGGAAAAGCGCTGAATGTTACGAAGAAGATGTAACAGAGTGGTTAAATTGCGATGCTAACGATCCTAGATATCAAATTTTGAATGATGAGAAAATATGTAAAGAAATTATTGCCTCAGAGAAAAAAGATCGAGAAGAAAAAGATAAGATTTGCGAGGGAAGAGATATTGGTCATGCACATTTTGAAGCTTTTCAGTGCTTAGATGTCAGCCATTAAGTGTTTTGAGAGCCAAGAAGATTGTAACTCAGGACAACTTGAAAGTGTTAAAATAATTCGCGATTTGGCAAATAACAGCTAGCTGCTTTAAACAAAAATCGAGAATTGAATTTCTTAATAAATTAATACTGAAGCTATGTGTAAATCAAGACAAATAAACAATATTCTTACTGAATGTCTTTCTCTGTCAAGTACAATTTTTCGATTATCCAGATTGTTTCTTATCCGGACTAACTTGATCCCCAATTCGTCTGGTTAATCGAGGTTCTACTGTATTATATCAAATCATGTGATATGTGCCATCATCGGCTACCGATAATCATTCTGTAAAACTGGTTGTATATCGTAGCAAAAAATCTCGCTTAAATTATTCGCAAAATCTATTGGTAAATCCTTCTAAAAGCCTAATAGTATTTAAAAATATATTATCGGGCCGCTTTGCAGTAATCTGCCAAGAGTTTCATTAACAACCGTCAGCTTAATGTGAAACATTTTGTTTCCTAATGGAGTTTTTAATCACAAAACAATTTAAAAATAAGAGAGGAAGTTTTGCAGTGGACTATTCAGCGTAAGGGTGTAAGAAAATAATTCTTCACCAATTACTTTGCTTCCGAGACAAAGACCTTTAGAGAGTTGGCTAAGAAAGTTAGTTGTCCTTTCCCATCCTTAATGTATTATTTATGTACAGTAATTGATTCTACCCATTTATAAACTATAAATAACAATTTGTTACATCGTGTAGTTAATTAAATATAGTACTTAATTTAAGTCATAATACACTGGATGTAAGTGTTTTTTTTATATATAATTAAAATTGTTTTTGCATAGTTAAGATTAAGGGTGGGATGGAGGGGCTTGGAGTGGCTCGCACGAGCCCCTTGTAACATTTAAAAAAATATTCTCGGTCCAAACTTTTTTTTCCTTTCTACGCCAATCTAACGTAGGTTTGTACATGTTTCAGTAAAGTATTGATTATAAAATTATTTTACACTTAATTGCGTTAAGTAACATTCGATTTATTTAATAATTATTGCATTTGATTGCCATAAGAGAGATTAAAACATTTGCACCTTCTCTAGACCATAACAAATAGCTCTGAGATAAAACGAGCCCCTTGTTGACGGATTGGCAGCTCACCGATGGTTGACCATCACTATGATTAAATTAAAACAGTATTGTTTTCATTAAAATTATTAAATCATAGTAGTTTTAGTTATACGTGATACTTAAATGGCTACAAAGTATATTATGTAGGTTACATTATTATTTAATTTACTAATACTTTTTAATAGTATTTTTTTAAAATATATAAAAAAACCGGTAGGTGAGTTTTCCAATTTTAAATGCATTTTTTATATCAATCTATTTTCACAGCATACTTAATATTTTAAATTAATAATATGTCATTCAAAAAATAAAACCAACCTTTGTAATAATTTCACTATTATTTTATATGGTCAGGACGGGTGATTTGTATTATTAACTGATGATAATGCTATGCTCGTCATAAGCAAAACCGTTTTTGATAATATAAAATTAAATTGGTACAAATAAGTGTTGTATTTTTTGAACATAATGCTTTTCAGCGAAGTATTTATTGACAGTGAACACCTTAAAAGTGATCAATATGTCAATAAATTCCTCTACCTTTTACCAAACGAATTTGGTTATAAACCTTTAATACCTATACCACTGCATACACTGATGTACGTATGTGTAAGTATACTTCGTTTCCCTGAATTCAGAGAACCCCATCTGTTTTCATTGAGAATTTATGAGCGCCAAATCGGTTTTTAATGCAAAATATTCGACGCGGGAAAATCGACCCGCCATCTTGTTGTTAGGTGTCATCAAAAAAATGTCTGCAAGGCATTCGCAAAATGGATGCCGTTAAATAAAACCTTCATTCGACGCTTACGCACTCGCGAAAAATAGACATGATTGCAAATTTGCACACATATCTGAATTTTATTAACTCTCTCTGCATATGTTTTTTTTTGCCAACAATATTTGTCACTTTAGGTGTTCACTGTCAATACTTGGTGGAAAGGCATTATATTAATAAAAACACAATAATCCTTTGTACTTCATTCAACTTTATTTAATATGTCAGGACCGTTTCGCTCATTACGAGCATCGTCAACTGATAAGAAATATAATTTACTGATAAGAAGTATAATTTAACACTTACAACTACTTGGAAGAGGGGAATTTTCTTAACTATCATTAAGCATTCACTATATCAATGTCAACTTATAAATGTCAATATTTTTATTGTATCACTTTGTCAAAGAATTCCCAATTTTATTATGTTTGTAATACTTCAATTCCAATCTAACATTATTAATCTGAGATGACTTTTTAATTATATGTTAGATGTGTTAAACATTTTAATTTTGTGCTATTTTACAATCACTTTTAATGTAATTGGTATTTCTTTCAATGCCAATTGTTGTTATAACATGTGTCGCTTTTGTATAAATACATTAAATTATTTCTTATCGTTGACGATGCTCGTAATGAGCGAAACGGTCCTGCATATAATAAAGTGAATGAGTACAAGGTTTATTGCTTTTTATTCAAAAAGGGTCACTTGCCGCGGCAGTTATTTTGAAGAAACCATTAAATCTATGAGTCAATATACCAACAAAAAACAGCACGCGACAAACGTATTTTTACGTTTCCCGCCTATAATATATTAAGAGTTACAAATATAAGAATGCTTTCAACTGAAACATTTGGAGACCTTTCAAGTGATGTCTCGGCGCTTTGGTTAATTGTTACTAAGATAGATAATAGACTAATCTTTCTTCCTGAAACCAAATATTCTGTCCAAATTTTGAAAAGGGAAATCAATTGAGAACATTCTTATGAATACTGGCTGCGTGGATTCAATAAATAATTGTATTATCAGAAGTTAACTTTGACAAGATAAGCTCATAACTGACATCGAGAATATTTAAAAAGAGAAAAGTAATATTCATTTTGATAACATGGTTCAAGTTTGTATCAAAGGTATTGTCATCAGTAATAATCCTATTTGTTGTTGTCATCGGTATCAAGGTTAATTGTTAACAGTATATAGTGGTTGAATATTGTCATTTGTTCAAAGTTAAACAGAATGTTCACTCACAAATGGTGTCGTACTTCACAAAGTATAATGCATACGTAATATTCTGGGTATTTAGTTAATTCATTTAATGATAGTGACGTGTGCATTAGATAGCCAATTCTTTCATGTTGTCAAATAAATTCACTTAAATACGTGCTGGGACAATTTTTGCATTGGTTGACGTCCTGAGTTGAGATTCAAAGAGCTATAATAAAGCATAATATAATAGATAACGGCATACATATTAATTTTATTAAAAAAAGATGATGACTACTTGCTGCTAGATAAACGTTGAATTGATTCCATCCAGAATAAAGCTATTTTGTTTTACCAGTAACAGGACAAAAACAAATGAAATACAGTTAAACTCTTCACTGCGAATTTTCTAAAAGCAAGTTGTTAACCTAATTCTACGTTTTAAGAGATAGTGCTGCGTGGTGCCGGGCCGGCGATATACTTTAATCAAATTCGACGATAAAAACATCGTCACTCAAGAGTCTAGAGTAAAGAATAAATAATTCCATGTAGTACAATTTTCCTGGAAAAGCGTAAAACCGTTATTGCTTCACTAAAATATAAAGTCGATAAGTTCAGCAAAAAAAATTACATTATCATTTTGTGAATTACAATTGAAGTCTTTACTTCAATAACTGGTTATGTCACCTGAATGAAATTTTACAAGTCAAACTAAAAACCGTTGAAAGAGAGAGTTAAACAATCAATGTGAGTATTTTTTTTTAAAGTAACTCTTGAGAATATGAGTTAACATATTGGTACTAGATATACGTTCAAACTTACTGGAAGCCATGAAAAATTACGGGGGAAGTTGGGTCTACTCTGATATTGCTAGTTTTTTTTCTGTTTTTTGTTTTAATATAAAAATTTATGCCTCAATATTTAGAGACATGCTTAATTTTTGTTAATTTCAAACATATAGTTCTGAAGCTTACTCAATTGAGTAAACAGGTGGCATTCAAAACTATTTTCTCAATCTGGATTGACAGTCCGTTTTGGATTTAAAAAAGACTTTAATTGTGCAATGAAAGATATGAACACTTTGTTCGATATCTTTAAATGTATCATTCTAAAATATTATGTGATGTTATAAATGTTTTGTGATGATCAAAATTATGTTTTTACAAAAACAACAAGCTCTAAAGCTGTATGAAACTCCATTGAGAATTCATTGATTAAATTGGCATGTACTGGGAAGAACTTCATTGCAATACAGTATAAAAATAGCAAAGTATTTCGTTCTATTTTTTTTTTTAATTTCAGTCGATAGCTGTTTCGGCGTATGCTTTTATCAGAACTATTAAACTTCATATACGTATAATTAGATGACATAATTTGAACGATTCAAATTTCATATACGTATATGCTTTCATCAGAATATCAATTCTGATGAAGGCATACGCCGAAAAAGCTATCAACTGTATTTTTTTTTAAATGTAGAACTAAAGACTTTGCTGTTTTTTACCCTATTACCATTGGAGCTATTGAGTGGTAGAAATACATATCATACACCTCAATTTCTGGACACGAGATGAAGAATCTGTGGCCTCTGGGTCTTCAAGTTCTGTCTTTTAATTGAGTAGATTTTTTCAATAATAATACGATTAGGTGTACATTTTTTTAAAAATATATCTTAATAAATCTTAGAGAATGCAAGCTTATTCAATTGTTTCTGAGATGCGGCTTTACTCTGGAGTTTGGACATTGAATTAATAACAACAAAGTAGCATAATTAAGCTTTGTTGTAATTAAGGAATAAAACATGCTTACCGGGTAATCGTTTTCTTTAAATTAATCATTGTTTTGTATGACGTACATTACACACTATTTGACAATATCAAATTGATCGCTGTAGGAAGTTTTCAATCATTTTAAAAGCTTGAAATCGACCTGAAAGCATTTGGTATTCGATATGTAGGGCAATTCATCTACTCCACGTGTGTAACAACTTTAGGGTACATAGTAATCGCTGAGCGAATGCGATTAATTTCAATTCCTAAGTACAGGGCAGGTATGTTTTTTTAATGCTTTGACAAATGTACTCTTTCACGCGAGACAAATGGGGCCGTTTAATCAACGTCTCTAAGCTCCAGATGTAGTGGTTACCTTATCTACAAGTGCTACTTACTTTCATAATATTTTTTAGAATAAATTACTACACATTACTATTTATAAAACTATAATATGTGATGTTGAAGCAATATATCAGTTTGAATTACTGAACAAAAGTATTACAATTTTATCATTTTTTTTTCACTATCTATATTTACTTACTGAAACTATGTGAAGCTTACGAAGTGGGCTCTCAGATTTGGAATTATTTTTATTAATTAATTGTAGATACTTATTTTGTTTCAACCTCTTTCGAGTATTTATTCTTATCATGATTACAATTTTAAATAAAGAAAACAATCAATTAAATCTGTATAATAAACTGTGGTAGTTTAATAAGTAAAAGTTTTATATACGTAATTAAAATCTTGAAGATCTTTATTTCAATTGCCAAGCTTCAGAGTGACTGATTGACTTCGTGGTATTTCTTACAGAAAGTTGCTTATACAATATATTCGTTGATTTCTCTCAAGGCATCACCTGAAGCATCGGTCCGTTATTGTGAATATTTTATAATTAATTATACAATCAAAATGTCAAAAACTTTACGGATATAACAATCGTGTTTGATAAGGCATAATTTTATCAAAAAAATTCAGTTTCATTCTCGTTATAACATATTTTTAAGAATTGATTTTATCTTAATTAAAATTTGTTTATAAGTTAAATCAAACTCAGTTAAAATTTTGATTTCATTAACCTTGAAATTAAAATAGGAATTCATTGATACCTTTTACTAAAGAAAATTTTATACGCCAAAATTAGGAAAAAGAAGAAGAGAAAAACTAATTCAAACAAATTAGAAAGTTATTTTACCTTAAAGGAAGCGTGAAATCATTATCTTGCAGGTTCTAAAAAAGTTTCTTTTCCTTCAGGAGATCTCTCGGCACTTCGAATTCTGGAAAAAAAAGGAATCACCATGATAATTGGTTATTTAAATAAGAAAAACTTCGTCTAGAGTTTTCTCAGGGTAGGTCTTTTTGAGAAAAAGTTGACTACGATATTTCTTAGAAACTTTTCTGAAAGAAATAATTGCTAGCAGTTTTATTAGTAAACTATGCAATCTTGTTATTCTTTGTTTGATATTGTCCCATCAAACAACATTTCAAGTATTTTTATAATTAAAATTTAAAATTTCATTGGTTTTACAAAACTGAAATAACATCACAGATATGATCATGGATATTTTATTGAAGAAGGAATTAAAAGCTATAGAAGTTTACATTATTAATTTTGTTTGGTATTTTAAAAAAATAAATAGAATGAATTCAACATAACTTTTATTAGTAGTATTATATTCATTAAAATATATTAGTAGAATCCGTTTCTTTGAATTTTAATCTCCATCTGAATATGTTTCACGTGTCAGTCGATCGGTATTAATTTGGAATTAAATATTTGACACTTGTCTAAGCTTATATTATTTATCAACTATTTTTATCAAGTAACAACGATTCTTTTACATAATCGCAGAGATTAAATGCCACATTAAAATATATAGCTAAAAAATTCTATAAAAGTTTCAAAATATAATAAAAATATTCAAATAATACAAATTCTTGCAATCAGTCACACCCAACCAATTCTTAAAATTGAGCTAAAAAATATTTATTTAACAACTAGCCCTTTCTTAAATCTACTACTACAAAAGAATAGATTGGTTAATAAAAGGAATAACAAGTAGCCCAATTGAGTAACCACTTTTGTTGAAATGCTTCACATTGGCAGTGAATTATAAAAAAGGATGAAGTTTTTATCCGAACATCTTTATTTCTGCAACATTATCGGAAATAAATCCCGGGTGTGTTCAATGCAAATGAAGGGATTAGAATGCTACACCCAAACACAGATGGGCATAAGTTGTTTTTTCAGGAAATTTTGGAAATAAATAAAGCACAGTTAAATAGTCTACCAATTTTGAATGAGCAGGTAATTCTGCCAAATTCCCCACTCTTGCATCCTTTATGTGAGTAAATATAATCATATTTTTTTCCAGCAAACAGGGTCAACATAGTTTTTTAAATTTACTCACCATTCAAATATGTAGTCATTCCCATGGGTTAATCCATTTTGCCAGCAATGGCTTTAAGATTATGGATACGTTTATTTCTTATATAAGCACAATACATCCATTTACTGAACGTCAGTTCAAGTTCATCCGTGTATTTGAGCGCCTGAAGATGCCGAAAGGCAAATCCCAGGTCTTTAGGGACAAAACTTGTGTGAATGTACATGATGTACAAATTCTACAAAGCACCTTCAGTCGAAATCTTAAATTATATAATACGTTTACTTGATAACAATAACGTCCTGTCTACTTGACAATTTATCTACAGCACTTATTCGATATACCAATGACCAAAACAGACCACACCTTACCCTTAATAAAAATAATTGTGAACACGCGTTCGTTCAAATGCTCACAATTCAAGTTTACATTTTTAAAAAATATGTTTTCTACCGGAAAAATTAGTTTCATTTTAAATAATATTTCATCACAAAGAAATGTTTCATTTTTACTCCCTCAGGCTTAAAATCCTCACATGTTTAAAGCTGTATTTAACCGATTCACACGTTCTGAAAAATAATATGCATGTACATCGCGTATATGTGCGAAAATGTAAGCACGTAGAGGGCTGCGTGTAATTTTGAGCCTGCAATTCGGCTCTGTCATGCGTGAAATTGGTTCAAAGCAATATAACACGCTTAAATGCCAGTCACTCAGGGCTGTGATGAAGGTATACACCTTTATCATTTAATATACTGTGTGTTCAATCTTTAAATATCTTTAAAAAGACATTACGTACGCTTATTTGAGCACATATCTGTTTTTGAAAGGCAAGATTTAAAGTATACTTAATGAATTTTATGACACGCGCGTAAATTAAATGCACAATATGTGTATGACAAGGCATTATGGCTTTCATTAAAAGCTCTGCGATAGACGCCTTTATAAATATTTCATAAATTCATTTTTCGCTGTACAGCTTTCGCATATTTTTTTTAACGCGTAAAATTAGGAATAAGTCTCAAAATAATGTCATACACTTAAGATTGATCCAGTCGTTAGACAATCAGTGTCTTCGGTTAATATTTCGTCATTAGTTTTTCACCAGCACGTATTTCAGCTTTTGTCAGTGTTTTGGTGTAATGAATTCATAATTAAATACACATATTATTTTGACTACAGTTTCCACAAACCAAATTGGACATTTTACAAATCAAATTGGATATATATATAAACTGCTGGTATTAATAAAAAATAGTTGATTTTTGTATTTATACTTATCGTTCTTTGAAATTCTTCATTAAGTCTTCATTATGTATAATATTGTATTGCAACCCTCTCAAAAATCTTTTATTAAAAATAATACAAAAGCGTTGGCAAAAAAATAAATCAGTAATGTGCTGTGCTTAGCATGAAGTATTTGATGGCATGGATGGAAACGTTTTTATTTCTTTCCTTGTTAACTTCATTAAAAAATATTGAGTGCAAAACCATTACATTGGTACTTTATAGCGATAGAAAATGATAGCGATGGCGGTAGAATAAAGTACATTTATGTGTTTCCAGAAAAAAAATATTATAATTAGATAACATAGTGCAGGGGTGGGGAACCGTTTTCTCTCTAAAGGCCGCATTCATTTTTCTTATTCGACATAAGGCCGCAGTAAACATTGATTATAGAATTTTTTGTCGTAAACGGGAATTTACTGTCAGAATATGTCAGGAATTTACAGAATTGGCCAGAAAGCCGCACCAGAGTAGCCAAAAGGCCGCAGTTTCCCCACGCCTGACATAGTGCATACACAAAATTGTGTTTTGAATACTTTAAAAAAATTATGAATACTTAAAAACGTTTCAATATTTCGTTTTGTTTTTAAAATTTACGGTGCTACAGTACAGTTTCGAAGAGTTAATTTCAAAATATTTTTTGCAGTAAGCAAGGTACGAAATTTCGCATGCAATTCAATTCAGTCATGCGTTGTTTACGCCTCACATCAAATTAAACTGTGCGCCACTCCGAAAAATTCTCGTTACCTTAGTGCAAGGGATACTAAATTAGATTTATCAGAAGTTTGGTTATTATAGCACTTTCTAAATATCATAGTTTTTCGAGAAAAAAATAACATTAAATTTGTTTATCGACACTACAATTCGATGCAAAGCTAAGTAACGTCTGTCATTTTAAAGATTTTTATTGTCATGGAAAGGCATTGTATATATAAAAAAATACTTATTTGTATTTATTCCATTTTTATTTAACCCGTAACATGCCATCCTAAAAAATTACGTTCCCTGCCACGATGGCATCTCAATTTCACTGTTTATTGACAGTATTTAAACCTAAGTTAGAAGCTAAAAAAAAATTTAAAAAATTTATATATGTTAGAATACATAAAATGATAAATACTTATTGACAATATTAAGAGAAATATTGAATGATTTAATCGCTCAATTATTTACGATTGCATCATGGGCATGGAGGTGTTAATAATATTAAGACCAATTTTAATCATGGCGAGCATTCAATATAACAGTATTATTTTTACAAAACAAAATAAAATCAATTTGATGTAACAAACAATTGATATCGAAAGGAATTTATTCATATTATAAATATCGTTCAAATTTATAGTTAGTCTTTATTTTAGCTTTAATATTCTTAGATGAGTTTGTAATTATTTTTTCGAAGTAGTAAACATTTTATTTTTAGTCAATTTAGTGTCACGTATTTATATTGTGTACCATTATTTGTAAATTCTTTTCAATACCAATTATCTGTTATACCAAATATTTATATATGGGCCCATTAGAGATTACGTTAGCTAAGTAGTATTTTAAAAAATAATAAATTAGATAAATTAGTATTCTACACGTTTTAAAGTATCGTAAAAGTGAAGTAATCTCATTAACACACATTGCAATAGTGCTATCTCCGTAAAATAAAAATATACAATCCATCAAAACACCTAGTAAAGACGTGATTGTACTTAAAATTAAAAGTACAAGAAAAAGTTTTACTATTTTAGTTGGCTCACTTTAATTATCCAGGGATCATATAACACTGTAATACTGTTGTCTCTTTTCAGTTGATAATGCCTGAGATGAGCGAAACCAGCCGCGATCACATTAAATAAAAATGAATTTAGCGCAAATGAGTATTATATTTGTTAAATATTAAATTCGTTCACCGACACTGCAATTCGATGTAAATTTCAGTAACGTCTAAGAAATATCTAGAATCGCTTCCCTTATCAATGCCAGGGAAGCTTTTTTTCTCGCTATACAATCCAATCACCTTACTTTAGGTGTTTGGATTCCGACCTTCTTTTTCCCTTCCGGTACGAAGTGATTGGAGAAATTTTTGGATGGGTTGGTCTATCCATAAGACATGATTTACACAACGGAAAAACTCATTTTTTTACACGTAAGGCAATCGAATAATGTTTATTCGGTGTGTAACTTTGAAACCTACGTGGACAAATAAATAATATATTTTATAATTTACTAGACGGGTAACGGCAAGCGTTGCAATCCCAATAGGGCATCCAATCCTGGGATCCCGTTCAATTTTCTGATCCCGAGATTTCGGGATTGAGAAATTTTTAGTAAATCCCGAAAATTTATACGAAATTGGCAAATTGAGGATTTCAAATTTCTCGGTGAGCCAAAAAAAAATGAGCTTCTGTGACAATCTGGGGAAAAAGTATACCAAATCGATGATTTCAAATTCCTCGGTGAGCTAATCCCAATCCCGGGATTGGATACCCTAATTGCCACTTAAAGAAAGAAAGTTTATTGAAGTGTATGCTTTCTTTTTCTGTCCGTTTGACGTTTTCTGCCGATTGTCTATGGTACGACACACGCGTTACCTATTGTAAGTTAATTGAACCATAACCTTCGCGCAAGTGCAAGCATACGTTATCAAAATGAACTGTATGGCAGACATACAAACATTGATTTTTATATTTAAGACCGACTGTATATTAATTTTAATATGTCTATAATCTTCCCGAAGTGCAAGCAAAAAGTTTATTGCAATCGGATGAGCGGTGTGGCAACGCACAAAGAACGAACAAAAAAACATTCATTTTTATACATTAGATTATTTATCTTTTTGATTTGTTTATGTTTACAAACATGGAATTAAGACTTGGTTCCGGGCCGGGTCGGGCCTGAATTGACCGGGCTTGAACCGGTTAACTTAATCGAGTTAGGGTCCGTGCAGACTTCTAGTATAGTACAACCAGCTATTCTCGATCGCTAGCTTAATGTAATCAGTGTTTGCAATTATTATAAAACACTCCCTACGTTATTATTTTGTCATCAGTCAAACGATGTTAATTCTTTTACGATAACGTTGTTTTGCAGCGCTTTGGGATTTATTTTGGGATCAGCAGTATCACATTTTCGAAAATTAACGTCATTAGGGCTGATTAAGTTAAATATGAATGATGGTGTTTACTTTAAAAAGAGATTATAAAGATAATAATAAAGGGCAGAGTTGAAAAATATTTTAATTACTCGGACAATTCAGCCGTGGCAAAAAATGGCTATGTTTTACGTTTAAACCAATGGTTCCCAACCTTATTTCCCCCGTGGACCCCTAAGCCCAGTATTTTATCCTTCGTGGACCCCCTCTCCCAGGATGCATAATAGTGAAGTTTTCTAATTTTTTAAAATACAAATATGACCACACTGTGATAGGGTTTTTTGTATAGTGGACAATTGTAAAAAAAATATGTTAATTTTTTATTCTTATCATTAGTGAATTTTTTTTAATGAAAATGAACAAATCAAAACACAATCAAATTCTTACATAAAATAATAAAATCTGTTAATGAGAGGGATGAACCTGATGCTCCGATATCAATTGGTCAATATTTGGGTTCAAATTCGTAAGGTACAGTCGTAAATCTCCACGTTCAGTGATTTGCAACCGATTTCTTTTTTTCGTAAGAAAATTAGTAACTGCACTAAAACCTCTCTCCACGAGGTACGAAGAAGGAAATGCTATCAAAAACTTTCTTGTGATAGCCCACAATACAGGATAAGCAACAGGGATATCTTTCTGCATCCAGAACTGCTGGTAACCCTTTCTAAACTGTACCTTAAGTTCTGATTTTGATTCCATTGATTCCGGTCTGTGGACCCCCATTTACATCTCGTGGACCCCCATTTTTTTTTATTCCTGTCAGGGACCCCCGGGGGTCCGTACGGACCACTTTGGGAACCTATGGTTTAAACAAACTACGGTTCTAGACAGTAACAAATCAATAAAAAGTAACAAAATAATACAATGGAAAGCATGTTTTTGATTTTTTTTTATTCATGTTTGCTCCAAATGTGGACCATTAGGCCTCTTTGTCTACGAGAACTGTTAGTTGCTCAGTCGCTCAACCTCTCTTATCCAAAGAGAGTAATAGAGATAAAAGGATGATACTAGCACAGGACTAGTGGTTATCTAATCGCTCTGGCTACACCCAATTATTAAGGGATCGAAAAGGGTGTGAGGGTATTTTTTATACATTACAAACACCCATGCCTTCGAACAGAAATTGATTAATCGATCGAAAAATTCTGTTCGTATTGAGAAACCGTGAAGTCCTGTACGGAAGCCCACCACGCTTACCGCTGCGTCAAAGGATCCGAAATTAATAATTTTATCGATTACACCTAGCCGTTATATGATTACTGATAAATCGAAGTGTTTCTGTAAATAATTAGTTTATTTAATCTATAACAAAATGTAATATCGAAATTTTAATCGAAATTTTTACTTTAACATTATGTATAATAGTTTGACTATTAATATTCGCAAACAAATAAAAACATCAACAAAATACTATATAATTGTATGATAGGCATTGTAATCATACCAAAAAGTCAAAATAAAAAAGAGAGGTCGTCGGCTATAATAAAATTTAATATATTGCTAATCTATTAGTTACTAACAATGAAAACATTGCAACATTTTTTTTAATCCATGTCCGCTCTAAATGTGGAGCATATGGCCTCCTAATGGGGGTATCTAATCAGTATTTTTTTTCTACGAGAACTGTATGTTACTTAGTCGCTCAACCTCACTTTTTTCAAAGTGAGTAGTAGGGAATGGATAAAGTTAGAACAGGACTAGTGGTTGGCTAGTCGCTATTAGTACACCCAAGGATCAGAAGGATAGGATCAGAAGAATCAATCATTACTAACATAATAAACAAAGTGATATATTTTTAATAATCTATGAATATATCAGCAACTTTGACCACAGTTATCGATTCAAAATGCCTATAGGCAGTGTTTAATACTCATATGGTCGATATTTCCCTTTTCTGACTTAATTTAAGAAGTTTTATACCAATAAAACGTTCATCATATTAAAAACATTGATCACAGTTTATTTTTTTACTTATTTTTGGAATCAGTTATTGGCCACCATCCTTATAACATTTTACAAACTATATTTTCAATGCATTCAAGATAATTATTTTTTAAGCTCTTACGAAGAACTAGATTATTCAATAATCGTTTTATTTAATGTTCCTACAAAGGTTTTTTTGCATATCTTTGAATAGAAGTCGAAGAGAATATTTGTGATATTTACTATAAATCACATTTATTTTACGATAACGCTCCAACTGTCGAATGAAATGTGATTTTCAGGTTGTTTTGTAATGCAACATATAACTATTTTGTGTTTTTTCTAATGAAGAACCACAGTTTTTTTAATAACTTAGGACGTAAAAAATTGTTTTCTGGTGATCTTATAAGACTAGATTTTTCCTGCAAGTGGCCAATTATAGTAGGTTTTACCCTAAATACGACTCATAAAAAAATATTTTCAGCATTTTTTGTTACTTAGCATAACGGTGTGTATGTTTAAATACGGTACATGTAAAAATTTATAAATATTTATTTTAATAGTAATCAAAATAAATTCATTAAATTGTTATACTGTGACACTAGTAAGCTTAAAGCAATGTGTTTCGTTTCTATATATTTTATTACGAAATTGAAATACAAAAATAAGTTGTAAATGAATATTTACCTGGAATCTGCATTAATTAAACTTAATAAATATGAAATTATGAAGTTATTTTGAAATTTATTTAGATTCAAACACTGAAATATGTCATCTAGATAGGTATTTTAGTAAGGAATTCAGGAAATGCAATTTGACCACTGACCTGCAGGTGGGTATTACTCGAGTGAAGGGTTATTTCGATGACCCTGTAATTCAGATTCAAAGCTTTGAGCGTAAATACGTATGATGCATTTATAATACGATTGCATACTATACTTGATGTGTTTTATAGATCAAATAACACATTAGCTCTGAAACAATTAAGGAAGAATATGTTTATATCGTCGTAGTAAAAAAGTAATAAATAATAATATAATTATGTGAATTTAAATGTTTAACTGAGCTTAAAAATACTTTATTGTAGTGTGAACAGGATCACAAAATACATTCGTGTTTTAATAAGCTTGTGTGATCAATTGTTTTAACCAGGAAATAATTATTGATTTTCCAATGAACCATTTTATCTTAATTCTTAGCCACTTCCTATTTCGTGTTAATAAGGAACTTGAATTAGATCTAATTAAAAACATATAACATATATACAGTAGATCCTACATCTATTCAAAAACGAAAATGATTTTTTTCTATTTTATTCTATTCTGTAACAGAAAACTTTTCTATGAATTAAAACTATCATGCTTACATCCATAAACAAAGAAAAGCAAGATACTATATCTTATAAGATAAGCTTTAACAGCCACTCTCATCCGCATTAACCAGTTATATCGAAGCTCTAGGTACTTATCATTTTGTTAAAAATAGCATAAGCGATAAAATGAAAAATTATAATTCTTTCGAAAGGCTGCACTTGAGGTTTCACATGCTTCCCACTTCTACCCCATCCTATCTTGAAAGCGGTGGAAACAGAGGACGATTATTTAACTACTTTTTCACTCTTTCAAGAAAAAAAGGGTGAGTGATTGACTGACGATTAAAACGCGTTCAGAGCGTTGTGATAAAAAAAATTCTAGTATGAATTCCACATTGAGAGCGGGTCTATAAAATATTTTGAATAATTTCAATGATAACAGTATTTTACATTGCAACCAATTTGCTGTGAGTGCTAAACGATTAAACATACATTCAGGAAACGTCGTTTTGATATTATTGTAATTATTTTTATAATAAATTGTTTATTTTAAAATAAAAAAGACAATACGCTAATTAACAGTTGAAGCTAATATGACATGCACTTGAAAAACAAAATGATATGAACATATTATAATATAAATTATTCCTAATGTTTTTATAAAATAGCAGAAAGCACAGTTTCATACAAATGTACCCACTGATGTAAATAATACACAGTTTTTAATTAATTACGAGTAATATTAATTTGTTTCATTCGATCGAAAGGCATCGTCATTAGGGATTCCATGTCGAGACAATCGAAGAAATTCACGGGAAATCGACGCTCTTTTCTGTTCGGACATTTAAATAAAACAACCTGAGACTTTAGTCTTGCAACTTTTTTATAAAGAAGATTTTGTTAATCTAAAACAGATAGTTAGAACATTTTTATACTTTGAGAACTTTTAAAGGCCATAAAAAATGTTAGAAACTTTCAAAATCTTTTTTATTTAATGAAATATGATATGACTACTAAAACGTGTGACAGATGTTAGTTTGCAATATAAATCGTAAAATTACTGACGCAATGTATTGATTTTAGAATAAATTGGTTTTATTGTTAAATCAAACGAATTCTCCGTATGCTGTGTAATAAAAAGTAATATAACTATTTACAATACAATATTGTCAGTTTTTTAATAATTAACTGAGTTTATCCACGGTGCTAATAATAGTCATAAAAATATAAGCATTTATAAAGAATTGTACAATTGTAGAATTGAATTTTCAAATATTCGTTTAATTTGTTTTATACAAACATTACTATAGTACCTCAGTCTCGGGCCGCGGTATTTTCTCGGGACATGCCAATTTTATGTCTCGTGTCCCGGGAATTGAAAAAATCCGATATTTCCGAACCCCTCATCGTTATGCGGACTGAGTAATAATTACATTGTTGAGTGGACTATTGATTTTAATTACTTAGCATATTAATTACATATGTGGTAAAAATTTAATCATGTAAAAGGGCTAGCTTTTATTTATTTGGATAATATTACTAATGAGAGTTTTTTCATAATGAATAGGCTTGTAATATTTTAACAGATCGTATTTTAATGTTTAATTTAAAATAACTTCGCGTTTTCCTTTTTTTGTATCAAACTTAATTACGCCTTATATAATATTTAAGTATGAGGAATAACAAAGATATCCGTTTAAATTATATTTTTATTGGATTCTTCCAAAACATTGCCAAAATTCATTTTTAATACAAAATTGAAATTGACGACGTTAATATTCCACTGACTATCTATATATTAATAGTCGATAATGTCCGTCCGTCCGTCCGTCCGTCTGTAAATTGTCCCCGATTTTCCCTCCCCCTCCTCCGCCCCAACCCCGCTGTCATCCATTTTTTTATTCATACTAAATACATACTTTTTTCGTTTGTATATGGTCGTGATTCCACCTTTTCGATGACGTCAAGAAAGACGGTCCTCCTCCCCCCCCCCCACCCCATCCTGCCCCGCTGTCGCCATTAATTCATTAATTCATTTCTTCATTTTTCTCTGACGTCTATGTGTGAATTTTTGAAGTCAAACAAAATTATCGTACTAACCAAAAATATTCTCTCAAGCTGTGGGATTCGATACCATGCCCCAATTTTCATGCGCGACGTTCGGACAGCTTACACACTGATCTACGAATCCACTTGAGGAAAGCGATATAAAAACTCTATACAATTTAAATAATACAAAGCAAAAAATAAAAACGCGTTTTTAGTGAACTAATAATGACATCTGTGGGTGAAATCTTGCACTAAACGATTTTGAACTCTTCTGAAAATTCCAAGATTTCCACCTGCAGGGTTGTGAACGGCTATATAGGGCTGCTCAACTATAAATATTAATTTAATTAACTATTTATTTATATATATACGAAAAATGGTTGTTAGCAAACTTAAACATTATTCCAAATATTAAATAATTTACGAAATTTTCGCTAATACGAAAAATAGTTGTTAGCAAACTTAAACATTATTCCAAAAATTAAATAATTTACGAGGTATATTTCTGCTAATAGGAAAAATAATTGTTAGCAAACTTAAAAATTATACCAAAAATAAAATAATTTACGAAATTTCTGCTTCTAAGAAAAATGATTTTTAGCAAACTTAAACATTATTCCAAAAATTAAGTAATTAACAAGGACTATTTTTGCTACTATGAAAAATGGTTGTTAGCAAACTTAAACATTATTCCAAAAATTAAATAATTTACGAGGTCTATTTCTGCTAATAGGAAAAATAATTGTTAGCAAACTTAAACATTATTCCAAAAATTAAGTAATTTACAAGGACTATTTTTGCTACTATGAAAAATGATTGTTAGCAAACTTAAACATTATTCCAAAAATTAAATAATTTACGAGGTCTATTTCTGCTAATAGGAAGAATAATTGTTAGCAAACTTAAACATTTTTCCAAAAATTAAGTAATTTACAAGGACTATTTTTGCTACTATGAAAAATGGTTGTTAGCAAACTTAAACATTATTCCAAAAATTAAATAATTTACGAGGTCTATTTCTGCTAATAGGAAAAATAATTGTTAGCAAACTTAAACATTATTCCAAAAATTAAGTAATTTACAAGGACTATTTTTGCTACTATGAAAAATGGTTGTTAGCAAACTTAAACATTATTCCAAAAATTAAATAATTTACGAAGTCTATTTCTGCTAATAGGAAAAATAATGGTTAGCAAACTTAAAAATTATACCAAAAATAAAATAATTTACGAAATTTCTGCTTCTAAGAAAAATGGTTGTTAGCAAACATAAACATTATTCCAAAAATTAAATAATTTACAAAATTTCTGCTTCTAGGAAACATGGTTGTTAGCAAACTTAAACATTATTCCAAAAATTCAATAACTTACGAAATTTCTGCTATTGCGAAAAATAGTTGTTAGCAAACTAGAACATTATTCCAAAAATAAATAATTTACAATTTAAATACTGCAGGGCAGGGCTGTCAATATACGCCCCGAGATATTTCTTTTACTATCAGAATTTCTGGATTATTCAATAAATAGGTTAGTAATTTATTTTTCACGCCAGTAACTTTTCTGACTACTTTAAAATGCAAAAAAAATCCCTCCGTTGAGGTCAACGGGCTTACAGCTAGTTGTGTTAAAAACCTAAACAAGCTAAAAAAATAATTATGTAAGCTATAATACATTTAATTTTAACAAGACGATAACTGATATGAAAAATATGACTAAATAATTTCATTGACTTAAGTTGAAATAATTAAGGCTTTTAAAATTGTTTGACTTTGTTATTAAATCCATTTCAACAATTTCGGAATGTGTCTCAAGCCAATACTGCCGAATGAGTGCCACTAAATGACGTGGAATTTGTCGAGTACAAATTTATTTAGAAATCCTTATCCTAAGCAGTGAATACTAGAACTATTTCTATAAAATTGAGAAGATTCTAGATGCTTTGCGTAAATTTTTTTCATGGTTACAACTTTGGGACGGTTTTTTTATTGAGGAACTAAAAGTCTGAAAATTGAACACGCCCATAAAAAAAAGACGAAAGAATCTATATTTGAAACGTCACAAACAGTTTGTCGTTTATAATATATTTATAATATTTATTTAAACAAGCATTTTTTATATTATATTATATACTGTTAAAATATTTTAAATACAGCTTGTACTCTTGTTTCACTTTTCTATATTTTTAATGGTTTCAATGGTTTGACCTAATGTTTTAAATAAAGTTGTTTTAAATTAAGTTCGAAAAAGAATTTCTTAAGTGCGGTTAGTAAATAGTAATATATGGTAAATCTCTATCCTGATATTATTATACAACTGTATGACTACTTTCAGTTCTTTAAATCAGCGTTTCTCAACCGGGGTTCACTTCTATAACAGGTTAAAACACTAAAATGCACAGGCCATAAAAAAGAACAGGCAAATAAAATAACGCTTTTGATTAAAAGTTCTTGTCAGTGACGCTTTAGACCAGGGGTGTGGAACCTTTTCATTTATAAAGGCCACATTATTTTTTCTGATTCAACATTAGGCCGCAGTTAAAAACAGTTGACACCCCCCCTCACCTATTTTTCAACTGTCGGACATATAATGGGTTTATTAAGCTCTTTTTCCAAACGCAAAGTCAAAAGACCGCATCAGAGTAGCCAAAATGAGAATTCCACAATTCTTGACAATGTGAATCTAAATGTTTCAGATTCTTTTTTGAGAAATCGCGGACATGAGTTGTTTGTTCTACCAAGGTGTAGAACCAGCCTCCTGTAAATTGTAACTGTAATTTAACAAATACTTAAAACTTAGAGTTGGAATAAGTGACCTCAGTAAATGTACTTTAATCAGATTGAAAACGTTTCTTGTAAAAGCTAATTTAGGCGTTGTAAAAATTAAGTTTAAAAAATTTGGCTCCCAAAAGAAATTTCAATTGTTGCATAGTTGATATTTGTCTCGGTTCACTAATGAATTCGCCGACCACTGGAATAGTATAATACTTAGTATGGAAGTAAGTAATCTCTTCGCACAATAACATAAAAGTGTAGAACCAGCCTGCCAATGGGGATGCCACTGGGGAGAGCTTTAACGGTGTTCAACAATATTGCTTCGGATGTCGACATATTCCACGTAGACGAGGGTGAGTTCCGACGAATACTATTTTTTATGTATTGAAATAGAATTCGTCGGAGCTTACTCAATTGACTTCCTTGTCATTTTATTTTCTACCGCTTTTAATATTAAATTGTAATATTATTTTTTTTCATTATAAAGTTTTAAATTTATTATTTGTCAACCTTGTGCAATGTTAATTAAATAAATAAACACGAGGCCATAGGTTCTCCTCTTCTGCTTTAGGCGATATTGAACAGTTATTGGCTTTGACCCTCCAAGGACGAACGTGACCATATGATCACAGTAAACTCCGTTGTCTAATGATCCCACTTTTCATTTATTTTCTACCTGAATATCGTTACTTTCACTCATATTTAGTTAAGAAGGGTACAGATTTCAGTTAATCATCAGCCGCGGGGACAGAAACGGTCACGAAAATCACATACGATTTTTTGAATTTCCGTTTTTTTAATGGACTCTTTGAAACTTTTAGTTATTTTTTTTATCAAAACATCAAATTATTTACAGTTCTTTTGCTAATATATTTGTATTGAAGTTATGTTGATCTAGATCAAATTATGAGGTCAAATTGTAAATATTTTTAAAAATTTCACGTTTAGCTATATTTCAAACCCGAATGTTTGCGTGCCCATACGGTCACGCTCGTCCTTACTACTGTCCGTACACAATATTACACGGTAATACAAGGATGATTATGACCATATAGTCATGCGGGCTTTCTATACAACGACTTTGCGTTTTTTTTTTTAATTTTTGTTAGGAATTGATTGTTAATCCATGACTTCAATATGGCTTAAAAAATATTTTTTTTATCGAAAAAAAGCTCTCGTCTCTGGAGGGTTAAACGCAATTTACGGAATCGTGTCCCTCAAGTTTTTCGATATAATGATTGCTTAAAAATTATGTTAAGCCATTTATTACTTTCTAATTTTTGAGAAACTGTTAAAACAATATTGAGATGAATCGTTTCGGATGTGTTTGCAGAGCATCCAAGAGGAAGCAAAGTGCTTCTGAAAAACGCTTCTCCTACAATTCAATGAAACACATTTCTCTTTTATTTCTGTTTTTTTTTTCGTCAACTTCCCGATCACACCCTTCGTACTCTTTGCGTCGCAGATTTAATGTGTTTTAAAAGATGACTTGTAGCCGTAAATTCTGCGGCTCTTCAGTCATAAAAACATGACTGTCAATTTTCATGACGTCTGGATTCGAAACTTTTATAGCCAGAAAATTTTATTACGTATTAACTATTACTTGTCGGAACTTAACGTCAGGCCCGTTACGTCACGGTCAACATCGTGATTCGTGACGCATCGAACGGGTTCGATTCCTAGAACAAACAGCATTTTTTAAATCGATTTATCGGTATTTGTTTGACGGCGTGGGTGTTCGTGATTTCTATAAAGTAAATCCCTCCCAGCCTTTCCCTCTTATAGGCGGGGAACGTTAAAATACGTTTATCGCGTATTGTCGGTTTTGTTGGGATATCGACTCATAATTTAATGCTTTCTTCAAAATAACTGTCTTTTTGACAGTAATCAATAAACCTCATAATTTATTATACCCTGAATGTTCGTTCACAGATAGCATTTTTTTTTAAAAGGCGACACATGTTTCTTGAAAATTTAAGGCATCAGATTTCACACTTCCAGTGATTGTAAATTTGTAGGAATGAGAATTTTATACTATAATTGTATGGTTAGGATTAATGTTATTTTGTATACAGAATACTTTGAATATTTCATATTGATAACAAGTGGAGTGCTTTCTACAAAATGAATAACAGGTTTTTATACTCAACTTAGAAAAGTAGTGAAATTATGAGGAATTAAAAATGTTTTCATTTTATGTTTAATGATTAAATGCCACATATGATTTCTTTGAAAATTTCAGCCGAAAATATTGTTTGGCTTAGAAGTTGTGTTGATTTTAGGAATGTAATATATTTTTGCGCTTATCACTAAAAACCGCCCGCTAATAAAGTGTTAATAGTGTAGCTTACCACACAAGTCTTGTCCTATCCTTATCTTTCTATACCTCTCTTCGAAAAGGAGGGGTGTAGCAACTGAGTACAGTTTGTTTATAGACTACTATTAAGAGGCCATAGTTAACATTGGGAGCGGATTTATACTTACATTTTCAGATACTGTTACTGATTAATACTTCTCCTACGGTGCTAAAATATACAAGGCTAAATTTATAAATATATAAGGCTAAATTTCAATGGATCAAATACGGTTTGCACCAATTTAAAAAGTTACCCATTTGTCATATTATATTGACAATGAAATATTATCGTAAAGTAACTGCCGATCAAAACACGTTTTCGCGAACGTATTATTAAATAATTTACAAAAAAGGAAACTTTTTACATTTTTTTAATGAATTATTAATGACACAAACAAAAAAAAAATCGCAAAATATTTTTTTTCTTATCTCGCCATAAATTACACAAAATGTTGCTATGTAAAATGTTTCAAGGTATTTACACACCTACCAACTTACAGCAAAAAACGATTTGCTAACAGGATAAAGCTGTGGGTGTCCCTGACTGAATGTAAGTTATACTTAACCCTTAACAAGTCGTCAACGAACATATTTATTAGCTTTTTATTTTATACTTTGCTTAGAAATTTATTAGAAGCCACTACTAGTTTTGTAATTAATAAATTAAGCGAAATGCTTTTCTTTTCTTAGTTAAACTTTTATTTCTTATCACCTCGAAAGAGGGCGGTTGAGTAACTAACTGACGTAAAAGTGGTTCTCGTAAAACTTTGTTGAGAGGTTCCACCCCATTACGAGCCATAATCCGTACTGAAAACGGATTAGATTTTAAAAAAAAGATTTTTTTTACTGACTCACCTTACGACAGAATTAGTATTATAACAGTTAACATACGAGTTAGTTCCAAAAACTATTTGAACGATTTTTCATGAAAATTATCAATTAACGCTATTTTAAAAAAAAAAACTTAAATTCTATCTAGTAAGGCGGATGCGAGCTTCATCTTATCTGTTAAGGAAAACATTTCAAAAGTTTTGGTCATTTGCAAAAAAAAAACACAATTTGAGAACTAAGTTTAAATTTTTTTTTAACTTTTAATACATGTTATCTGCATAAAAATTAAATGGTAATGTAACATTTTATAACACGTACATAGATAATACCAAAAAATACATTTAATTTTAGGTATGTATGTAATTTTATCAAAACTTGAAAAACTTTCAAGAGTGCATTTTGCAACTCAAAGACTCAATTATAGTACATTGTTTGTATCTAGCAATCCCACCACTGTTTTAAAAATTTAAACAATCAACAAATTTAGTAGTAATATTTTTCGTTTAAATTAAGGCAAGATTTAAAAAAAGACCTGTCATTTAATCATGTTACATAGGTTAAGCTTTCAGTAATCAATTTTCCTAATCTAAATTCGACTTAATTTTATCTCACTGTAGCTTTTGGGTAGCAAAATGTTTAATATTATGACATCGCAATTTTTATGACATATATACCTTCGATGGATTTGTCAGGACTTAATCAATCAACGGAAGGATAATTTGACGAGTTAATATTGAACTTGACAGATTATCTATGATGCTGGCATTCAGCGGATATATGACAAGCAAATCTGTCGGAAATATCCGTCATTCAATTTGGCATTTCAAGCTCAATTCAATTATCATGACTTGATTATTTTCAAACATATGAAGAACGGTAATCGAATCACAAAAATGACGACTGGAAAACAGAAAGTTTATAACATCCCTCAACGGTAGTTTTTCATTTCATACAATTAGACTTGTGTTGGAATTAATATTATTAGTTTAAAATTTTAGTTTTTCATTGTATTGACATTTATTTATTAGAATTTTGTTGCGATAATGTTAAAAAATATTTATTCAATATAATAAATACTGCACAACTCAAACTTGAGTGAAATATGGCAACATTTTGCTTTGTATATTTGCATTATTAAAATTAAATATGTCATAAATATGTCATAAAAATAAATATGTCATAAAATTAAATATGTCATAAAAAAGGTGAAACCCGGGTCGTTAGTGACAAAATCTGTGGGAGTGTATATAATTTGAATGATTCAAATTTAATATTGAAATTCCACCAAGCACCTTCAGTCGAAATCTTAAATTATATGTCATAAATAGTTTATATTATAAAATGACTTATAATAATTTTAAAAGTAATCGATATGGAATACTATCGGTGTGAGAAATTATTATTATTTTAGACGTATGTCTCTATTTTTGTTTATAATGTGAGAGCCATTTTAAACTTTTAAAGTGTTCACTGTCAACACTTGGTGGAATGGCATTATAATAAAAATAATAAAAGATTTTTAGTACTTTTTCCACTTAAAATTTATTTGATCAGGACCGGTTTCGCTAGCATTATCAACTAATAATGCTCGCGAGGAGCGAAACTGGTCCTGAACAAATAAATTTTAATTGGAAAAAGTACTAAAAAAAAAATATTATTTTTACTATTTAGCCATTTTAAAATAACAAAAAGTAGTAATATTTGATTAAGAATCAAGCTAAGGATATATAAAACTTAACAGTAGGGAGATGTTTTCCCATTTTTTTCGATGATGTGTAATGTGTAAGAACAGTCATCAGCAAATAAACATAATTTTAATAATTGATTCAGTTGTTATAATAATACAAATCATTTATAATGATTTCTAATGATAGCTCTTTACAAGTGATTATGATATTGTTTTTCGTCAGAATTCAACCTGGCCCTCTCCGGATAATTGGACTTCATAATTTATCACCGGACACGGTGTGTTTAATGCCAAGCAACATCAATTTAAAATCGAACATAATTCGCACTGCCCTTGTGATGACAGTAATCAAGATTCAGAGCATATTCTCTTGGATTGTCCGATTATGTCCATAGAAAAAGGTATATTGTTCTCATTAAGTAAAAATAACCATGATGGTCCTATCGGGCATCCAGATTTAATTTAGTCTCCAGAAAATTTCTGTCATTTCAAAAAAATTGCTACTTTTGGAGAAAGAGTTTATCTTTCCTGCCCCTTAACCACCATTTAATCTATAATCAAAAATTGTTTTATTAGTTCCATTAACTATCATTATTGCTTATTATTACCTAACTGTTTTACTACTTATAGTTATATAAACCGTAATAATATCTATATATTCTTAATTATTATTTATTGTTGCCTATAAAATTGTTATAAAAATGTATTTTAACTGTATCATTGAGGAGATATCATCTTCGGTGTGAAACAAAAAGGAAAAAAATGTTTATCGAAAAAAAAAGTGTTTCGACTTATCGTCTTCTGCCAGTATACCAACTATATTATACAAATGAACAAAGGTTTAACATTTTAATGAAATCAAAATAAAAAGCATGATTTGTTTTAATATCTAAATAACGTACAAATGTTTGTTCTAGCAATTGAGTTATTGATTTCTAAATGTCCAACTTTTCTACATTTTGTTGATTCAATGGCGGCAAATTGTTTGCGACCCTTAATGACCCATTCCATAAATTAAAACAACGTTTACGCTACTGGGTCCATTTTTTCCCGCTTTTAGCACTTTCAAGCACTTTTGAGTCTAATTACTATTGAATTAAAATTACGTTTTTAAGAGAGGCAAAAAATTTACATACGTCCATTTTCTACTCGCAGATTTTTCGTTTGATAAGAACTAAACGAAAAAGGCTTTTAGGCAAGTATAATACATTAACTTACGACTAATGACTAAAATTCTATGTATATGAAAAGTATTATAACATAATTTGCCACCTGAATACTCTTACATATATCTAGTATAAGATATAAATTTAGATATAAAGATGTCAATTTTTATATGATCCAGCGGTGGACTGGCAATACGTTAACAACGGGCTAGCTTAATCTCAAAGAAATTTTCGGTGTTCCAGGGAAGAAGTGATTTTTTTTTTACTCTTCCGTAATTATATGCAATAAATAAGCAATCGATTGTTACTTAATACACTTATAATATATTACAATATACAATTTACCGTCAACTCATCAATGTAAATCGTTAAAAATGTATGCTATGAATGAAAATGTTAGCTATTCACTATTAGGTATACTGAAGCTCACTTTTAGGGTGTTCACTGTCAATACTTGGTGGAAAGGCATTATATTAGTAAAAACACAATATTCCTTTGTACTTCATTCCACTTTATTTAATATGTCAGGACCGGTTTCGCTCATTACGAGCATCGTCAACTGACGTTGACGTTGACGATGCTCGTAATGATCGAAATGATCGTTGACGATGCTCGATCAGTTGACGATGCTCGTAATGAGCGAAACCGGTCCTGACATATTAAATAAAGTGGAATGAAGTACAAAGGATTATTGTGTTTTTACTAATATACTGAAGCTGTCGTAGATAATAATTATATAAATTATAAATTGCAGTTATATACTAATATGATATGAGAAGAGAATATTGTTTTCTCTTGAGTTAACAAGGGGCTCGCAGGCCTTAGTAAAATTCAACAAGGGGCTCGCGTGAGCCCCACCGAGCCCACCCCTGCTTCTATCATCTTTGAAAAAAGAAAGTTTAAGCTACTGAGTAACACACATTAATATGTTGAACATTGGAAGCTAGCATAAATAAAAAAATTCACAATATCTTCCTCTATCTATAGTTGTAAATGTTTAATTTAATTTTAGATTATTTATAGATGGATACTTTTTTATATTTGAAAAATAGCGAAAGAAATCGCTTCTCTTTAATATATTTTGATAAGGATTCCCTCTTCTGATTCGTAAGTAATTATTAGTTATTATGTCATGAAATTCGTGAGCACTCCACCCTCTTCACTATGTCACCGCTCAATTCAACCCCCCTGTCCACCAAGCGCAACCTTCCATTTTCTACTAAGTAATTGTGAGACAGGAATCAATATATACCAACGATAAAAATATTTGCTTACGTTAAACGTATTTTAATATTTTTTATTATACTTAGTATGATGGCATTCTTTATCAAAGTGAGTAGTAGGGAAAGAAGGATAAGGCTAGAACAGGACTAGTGGTTGACAAATTACTATTGCTACACCCAGTTATTAAAGAATCAAAAGGATGGGAGGAGAGGAAATAATGTAAATTGACATCACAAACACCCAGTCTTAGATCACAACTTTGAATTGAATAGTTGTCAAATTCACTGTGGTCTTACCGGGAATTGGACCCAGAGCTGCGTGATCGGTAGAGTAAGCTCTAACCAACTGGGCCACAGCAGACGAGGTTGAGGTAAAAAATGAGGTTGAGCGACTGAGTAACAAACTATGATGAAAGGTACTGTCAACGTAGTGGAAAGGCATTATATTAATGAAAAAAAAAAAAATGTTCTTATTACATAATTATTTATTAGTAGCAGGACTGATGTCGCTCATCATAAGCATTTTTTTTAACAAGTGAAAATCTATGTTAAAATTATCACCCGCTGTGGTATGGTTGGTTAGAACTTGCTCAATACCCGGTAAGATCAATGTTAAATTTAGATTTTTCAATTTAAGTTTAAGACGTTTAACCTAATACGTGTTTGTGATGTAAATTTACGTCGAATTGATCTGGAGTGACTTACAATATTAAAATTGTCATCGAGTTTTTCTCGTGTGATCTTTCAACTTTAAAATATTAAGCGCATTCGCATAACCTGTAATTCCAAATATATATATTTTTTTTAATAAAAAAAAATTCAAAAAATCTAAAAAAAATGCTCGTGGTGAGCGAAACTGGTCCTAATCATTAAAAATAATTGTTGGGTAAATACAAAATAACGTTTGATTATGTCAGTCATGAATAATAAGATGAAAAACAGCTTAGTATAAATCAATTCAATTTTTCACTTATTTTACTTTTTGAGGTATTAGAAAAAAATATTTTAATTTCACTCTCAATAAACTAATTACATGGTACCTTTTGTAAATCGTACTCGGTTGAAATGTTGCCAATCATACCAATTACGGCAAACATTTTAAACGGTATAATTTACCCGTCAAATAAGTGTCAAAGCTAACGAATTAAACAACCATTTAACGCGACAACTGTAATAATTCCCTCTGTGAAATTTATTCAAGGGACGCCTCACAATGGCGGCTGCCAAAACAGGAAGGAAAGATGTTCGAGCTGTCAGACAGCGGATTCCGAGATTTAAAAACGAATAAATTTTAATCTCGACTGAATAGTAATTTATTATTGAGATCTGAATAACTTCGTTAGCACCTCGGGGAACATCTGAAGTAGATTAATTAGGAAGTATTATCTTATCAATGCTCCCGGAGTGTTTTAATTAATATTTATTACGATTACGCCATTTCGTGTGACCGTCATTTTAAAATGGCGGCACTTTGGTCTATAACAGTGTCTGCCAAACTGTGTGCTGCAAAAGAAGAAGCCTTAATACTGTTAATTTTATATAACACCTATTCATATAAATAAACAGCTGCCGTGTTTTAATAAATATTTGTCACATCTGTACAAAGTGGACGAAGGTCACAGCAAATCTTTGACACCAGCGATGGACTGCCAATACGTTAACAAGGGGCTCGCTTTATCTCAAAGCAATTCTCGGCGTTCTGAGGAAGGAGTGAAGTTTTTTATTGCTCCTATGCAGTTGTATGCAATCGATTGTTACTTAATACACTTATAATATGTCACAATATGCATTTTACCGTAAAATAATTATTTTAAATGGGTAAAATGTACTACTTTGTGTACTGAAGCTATCGTGGATAATGTATAAGCAAGCAATTTTAGTAGTGTACTAATTTGATGTGAGAATACTGTTTTTTTTTCTTAAATTAATAAGGGGCTCGCCAGTCTTGGTAAAATTGAACAATTGGATTACGCGAGCTCTTCTGAGTCTCCTCAAGCCCACCCCTGCTTGACCCTAATAGATGAGGAAATTTTGATAGATCTAAACAAGCGACTCTGTAAACAAAACCTCATTTGAGTTGTCAGCTTTTTTGATATCGCTTTGGAGTAAATATCCTCGATTGGCGACAACAGCAATTAAATATCTGTTGCCGTTTGGATAGCCGTATCTTTGTAAATTTAGTTTTTCAGCACTCTTAAAAATTAAATAAAAAAAACAAGGATGGTTACAGATAGTAAAAGTAATTTTTATTTAAAGCCAAATTTGGACAGAATTGTCCACAAAAATCAATTGCATCCTTCTCACTAATAAAATTACTACCACCAGTGTTGATAAAATATATTTTTTTTAAATATTCACATAATGATTTTCTATATTCATATAATAAAGGGAAATTTTCCTTTTTTAAGGCATTTTTATTTGATGTAAAACGCAAAAATCCTATTCACCAACCATGATGTACAAAATGTGTACATGCTGTCAAAAGTTTAACAGACACTGGTCTATACTAACTTAAGGATTTTAGCACGCTTTCATATTTACCTGGTTAAATAGAGGCATTAAGGTATAATAGATTTATTTGAATTTAATAAAACAACAATACTATATGTATATAGTAAATTATAATTTGAACATATAATTGGTCGAAAAAAGTTCGAGCATTTTAATAATTGATAAAAATATAATGGAATCAAAAAATTAGAACTCACGAACATGTCTTAATTCAAACTAGGTAGGCTAAACCAGGGGTGGGGAATCTTTTCTTCTCTAAAGGCCGCATTCATTTTTCTGATTCGACACTAAGGCCGCAGTAAGCATTTATTAGGAAATTTTTGGCCGAAAACAATTTCATGCCAACTTATAGTGCCCAGAAATTTTTTGGTTTCCCAAAACTACCAGCGAGGGACCTTTTTTTTAAGTCTTTCAAGGATTTTGACGACGAAAATCTCAAGAATTCACGAAATTACAAAAAATTACAGAATTAAAGAATTGGTCAGAAGGTCGCACTAGAGTAGCCAAAAGGCCGCAGGTTTCCCACGCCTGGGCTAAACAAACACTTGTAAAATGTTACCAATCAGAACTGCAGCATTAATAATCAGTTCAACTTTTTATTTCGTTTATATGATTTATTTAAAACTTACCACGTATTTATCACGTAAACAATTATTTTTTATAGAAATAAAGTATTTGATAAACTTTGCGTATCTTTATTTATTAACAAATTTACCCTCTACCTGTGTGGTCGACCGGTCAACGTCGCTGGCTTTGATTTTTCAATGTAATGTCTTTAATTTTCTCCTGGGTGAGAGACCCATCCAATCCTAAAAACAAGGTGTAGCGAGAGCGAATAGCTAACTGAAGTGAATAACAAGTAGTTCTCGTACAATACTTTTCATTAACAGTCAATATGCTCCACATTAAGAGCTGACATAGTTGAAAAAAAATCTACTCTTTGATGCACTTTTTTCTATAATGTTAATATACCTTAAGTAAGCAAAATGATCCATATTTTTTTGTTCTCTTTAAATCCGGCTTAAACTGGTTAATCGGCTTATTTATTTGAAAAAAAAACGAAAACCGTTTAATTTTTTGAACGATCAATTGGATGCCCTATATCAGGGGTGGGCTACCTTTTCTTCTTTAAAGGCCGCATTTATTTTTCTGATTCGACATAAGGTGGCAGTAAACATTGACTAGGGAATGTTTGGCTGGAAACAATTTCATGCCAATTTCTAAAGCTCAGAAATTTGCGGATTTCGCAAAATTCCCAGTAATTTTTTTTTTTAAGTTTTCCAGGGAATTTGACATTGAAAATCCCAATTATTTACGGATTTGCTCAAATTGGCAGCGTGCCACCTTTTTTTTTAGTCTTCCAGGAACTTCGAATCTAAAATCTCAGGAATTTACAAATTTACAACAATTTACGGAATTACAGAATTGGCCAGAAAGCCGCACCAGAGTAGCCAAAAGACCGCTCGTTCCCCACGCCTGCCCGTCTTATTTCGTGAACATCCGTGCTTTAAAATAAAGTAACTTAGTTTAAGGCAAATCTTCTATTGATTTTATTTAAAAGTTATTTTTGATAAAATTAATGAATCTCTTTTATATCTAGAATAAATATACCTAAAACAATGATTTCTTAAGCCAAATTCAAACTTCAGTATTAAATTTAAGCAAAATTCGGCAAAATCTTGAGAGCAGATTTTAAACTTTTTGAAAAATAATTATTTTCAGCCATCGCGATAACGTTGTAATTAATTTGACAAATAATTTTCAGTGTTCCCCCGTTCCTTATAACATCCCCCATTCGTCCTTTACAGCGGCTCCTCCGAAAGTTCAAATTGCCTAAAAGTTATAAAAGTTAAGACCGACGCGCTCATTGAAAAGTTTAAGCCTGGTAAGTGATTTAGTGGACCAGTGATCGTGACGTTTTGCTTCTCAGGAGCAGATATATTAAACCCGGAACCCCCCGAAGGTACGGGAGACTGTTTTGGCAGTTTACCGGTAACATCCGGCAAGGGATACCAAAATAATTATCGAGCCGTGCGCCAGAGGTAAGGCAATGAAAATATAACATTAAAGGCAGTTAATAAATTCATTTTATTAGTTATCAAAAGAAATATGAAATTTATTGTTAGTATTAATAATTTCACAACACAGAAGCATTAAATAGAGAGGAAAATATAAATAATTCTTCACACAAATTAAGATTTCGACCCAAGATGCTTTATGGAATTTAATATTGAATTTGAATCGTTCAAATTATGTATCACACGTTTTGTCACTAACGATCCAGGTTTCCGCTTTCGGAAACTTTAGGCACTCACGAACTTAACTTAACGCTTGGTAAATAGTTTTGTAGTAATAATAATCACTAAGTTTAATGCTATTGATGTCGATCTGGATTAATTTTACCTATGTTTTAATATTGACGACGATCAATCCATTGTAAAAATAATCACTCAACAATTACAATTTCTATAATACAGTAATAATTGTTACTCACAGTTTATAGATATTTCGCTTTCACGCAATTTTATTGTTACGATGATGGCATGTTCAAGTAGCTATCATTTAGTGTTTATATTATTTTTTTAACTGAAAGTTTTGCTTTTGTTTTCTCTCATTACAAAAGTAAAGTAGTTGATAAAATAAAAAAGTGTACAATTCTGATTAGTATCTAAATATAGTATAGCATTAATTTAACATACCGAAAAAGTGTGTAAATCAGAATTTATCGTAAACGAAATTTTGGAATGTGTTACAGATCGAAATTAAAGACTGATATAATTTGACTTAATTTAAAATAAAGCTTAATACAGCCTTGTTTACTGTAGGTGTCTTATCGTGTTATTATTTGTGTATGAAGCAGACGAAATTTATTAAAATAAAATAAAATTTAAAAACACTTTTAATAAACAATTTTTTTAATTAAAAAAAACGTAGGAAAAATCATAAAATATTATTTACTTTTCTTAGTTTCATTTTTTCAAACGATCTAGTAATAAAAAAAATATTTTATTTAAATTTCATTTAGATTATCATAAAATCTTTGTTATTGAAAAGCAATTTACCACTTTTTTACATGTATGTAAATGAGAAGAAATTTACTAAACAAATAAGCTTGCGGAATAAATACATTACTGTACAGCAAACGAAATACTTAATTTTACTGAACAAAACGTAAGCTTAAGTTTTTATATCCTATAATATAAACTCTTTATGATTCTTAATATAATATATGATTATTTATGCTTATTAGATCATAAACTTCTCTCGTATAATATTATTATTCAGGCGGAGAAAACACTAAATCATATGAGGTACATCAAAAACATCCGGTACTACCTTTACGAGATTATTAGAATAAGTTATAAATTGTTTTCGCAGTTACTGGTATATAAGGGTTAATATACCCAAACGATAATTGGAAGCTTTCACTGAGAGTATGCATGTTATCATTTTAGCTGATTGGTTCGATTTTTTTATTTAAAATTATATTGAAGTGTTAAAACAATAATTAAAAAAGCTCTTCAAATATGTTTCGTCCATATTACTTAATTTCGATTTACATATAAAAATAAAAATATGTTTAAATACCATTTATGTTTTTTTTTATCAAATTTGAATCATTCATTTTAGATTCACAGACATTTATTTTTCTTATTTTAAAATTTCGATATTAGAAAATTTAACAAATACACAAAAATGACCATTCTTAATGTTTAGCATATGGTCTTCTAATCAAATTTATCTCAATAAAGCAGTGGCGGATCCAGAAATTGTCCCAGGAGGGGGCCATTCAATTTGAAAATCAACATAATACATAAAAAAAATAGATGAATTAAAAATAATATACCTATAAAAAAATAGTCAATACATAATCTATAAAAACATTGTAAACTGAACCATTAAAGAGCCATTAAAGTGTATATCAATTAGAAAAATGGAAAATAAATTCTCCTCAGGGGGGGCCATGGCCCCCATGGCCTCCCCCTTGGATCCGCCAATGTAATAAAGGGATATTATTTAATTACTCAGCCTGTAATTTTCAATGGCATGATGGATTGAAGGAGAAGGGTAGTGCCGGACCACCAATTGGCTAATCGCTTTCGCTACACCCATTTTTGGGTATGGACAGTGGGAGAGAGTTTTAGACATCACAGATATCCATGCCTTTGAACAGAAATTCATTAATCAATTAAAAATTCTCGAGTTCAAGCCCGTGAACTCCTTAACTGAATCCAACGACGCTCACAACTCGATCACGAATCCGACAGATTCTTAAGACTTGTATTTACAGAATAATAATATCCAGATCGCTAAATTTTGAAAGATAATTTGGCAACATCATTTTATGTTTTACTATGTTGAAAAATTGGAATTTAACCAAAGCTTTTACATGTTGAATGTGAAGTATTTCTTGTTTAAATGGACTGCGGATTAAAAGCTATCCTTAATCAAAATTTGGGCAAGAATTCAAAATCATAAAATAGAGTACTTCATTCCGATACAAAAAGAATAAATTGCTTCGCCATCACTACCTGCTATATTGACATTTTAATTATTGTATCTTCTCTTTTGATTTCCTATATTTTTTTTTAACTAACAAATTTTTGTCATCATTTAGATGTCAGTAAAATAACCAGGGTTGTGGAGTCGGAGTTGGACTGTTGGAGTGTAGTCAGACTCTAAAAAACTAAAAACTCCGACTCCTTTAAAAAAAACGTATATTCAAACTATTAGAGTCTAAAGCATAGGTTCCCAACCTTTTTCGGGTGGCGACCCTTTTTTATAAAGCCATATGACTAGGCGACCCCTCGAGGAATTTGAAATCCTCGATTTGCTATACTTTTTCGTTATTTTGTTGTTCAAATCCAAAATCGAAAAAAGTTGGCGACCCGGTTGGGAACCCATGGTATAAAGTCTAAAAAAAAATTATAGCTTTCTTTTCTAGCTACAGTTGATTTCGGAGTCAAGAGTCGTTTTATTTTTTGACGACTTCCACAGCCCTGGAAAATCATGCATTATTTTATTATTTCGTGTAATAATGTATTTAAAAATATGTCTACGAATAAAACTATATTTTTCGTTTTTCGATGTAATATATTTTTTAAATTTAAACCATTTTGTATTTGAGAGACGAACACACAAGTATGTAGTACAATTAAATGCATTATAATTTGTCAGAATACTTTACTATTCACAAAATCTTTTGTAATTACTGTGTCACGTAGTTGTTATTATCCAACTTATATGGTACGAAATAAAATGGTTAGAATAAAATTTAACTAAAGACAATTTTAAACAAAAAATTTTGTTGTACTAATTCGAAATTATTTATTATTGATCAGTTTTTCTCATCGCAAACATAATTAACTGATGAAACAAGTCTGAAGTTAAACCAAAAACAGAATCACAAGTCGACACATTTAGTGTTATATTATAACTTTATGACAAATCATACTAAATTTATAATATTGATTGTTAGGACCGTAATGCAGTGGTCAATGCCGCTGGCTTCCATGGTCATATATCACGGGTATGAATCCCAGTACGAACAGCATTTTATCGAATTCTATTCGAAGGTATATTGATGCTTGTGATTTTAGGAAACTGTCTTCCGCCTTTTCGATCATTAAATAACTTGACTTAGGAAGGGCGATTAGTTAACAACTAGTTCTGTCAAAGCTCTACCTTTTCTATTTCTACTTTCTAAAAAAAGTGAGGTTGAGCAAGTAAATAACAAGCTGTTCTCGTAGAAAAACTTATGTTGAAATACGTACATTGAGAGCGAACAATAACTTAAAAAAAAAAAACATACAAAAATATTTTTTATTTATACGTTGTCATATTGTGACAGATAACCAAATTATTATGTTCACTTTTAGGGTGTTCATTGTCAATACTTGGTGGAAAGGGATTATATTAATAAAAACACAATATTTCTTTGTACTTCATTCCTCTTCATTTAATGGGTCAGGACCGGTTTCGCTCATTGCGAGCATTGTCAACTGAGTCAGTTGCGTCAGTTGTATTACAAAGGAATATTGTGTTTTTATTAAATTATTATGTAATGATACTTTTTTTGAAAAATATATATTCTATTCTCGCATACGTTTTAAAACAACTGGCATATAACAAACAATTAAATAAATACAGGACACATAATAAAACTAATTTCACGCTTGAAAACAACTGAATTGTCTAATTTATCAATTAATGTAAAATATACTCAAGAAAGCAGAAATTTTCCAAATTCTTTTCTCGCATTTCTGAGTGCTTGGTGAGCTGAAATAGCGATAGATGGGACGTAATTAAAATTCACCAAGTCGCCGAACCGCCACAAGAAAGGAGGCCTTTATCGCCACACTTTTGACGGATTCGCACTAATTTGAATTGTTTTATAATTAGGCAAAAAAAAAACAAAAAGATTTTTGTGAATTCCGATCATTATAATTTTGATTGAAGAATGCCTTTGGTAATTAAATGTAACGATTTTATTTAGTATTTTTTGTTTAGCGTAAATTAAAATTCTTTACACAGCCCCAATTTTATAATATATAATATTTACTTTCTTTATATGGAAATATTTTTTTTAAATATGACACTTGTTTTTGTACTTGTTACACATTTATTTTATTAGGATCAGAACTAGTTTCACTCAGCATGAGTTCTCTTTTATTTTTATACATTTTTTATATAATTATTTTGTAATCCATGTCCACTCCCAATGTGTAGTATATGGCCTCCTATTGGAAGCATCTCAACATAAGTTTTTATTCGAGAATTGTTTATTACTTATTTGCTTTTACCAAAGAGATTTGTAGGAGTAGAACGAATAGGCTGGGACAGGACTAGTGGTTGACTAATCGCTGTCGCTACGCCCGAATGGACCGAAAAGGATGAGAGGGAATTCTTAGAATCTCAAAAATCTATGCCTACGATCAGAAATCAATAAATTGAACGTAGAAATGCTGTACGTACTGGGACTAGAACCCATAAGATTCGGCACGGAAACTAACAACGACAACCGCTGCGCATTAGGACACGACTATTTTACAGTTCAAATATTTAGAGAGCTCTCCTTAGCATTTGACTTTTGTGACTTACCGCATTATGCTTCTCAGCCCCAGATACTTAGTACTGCTTATTGAAAGGAATAAGTTTTTCACTAAAATAATATTAAAATATATTTTTTTATTCAACTGTATGTGCGAGACATGTTTTGCCACTTTGAAAATTTATAACATAAGTATTTTTATATATATTTTTTTAATAAGATTACTGCCGAATCAATCCAGAATAAAATTCTTTTATCGACCCTATGAATAAATCATATAAATTTGAATCGATCAAATTAGGTACATTCACACAAGTTTTGTATTTTGTTTTAATTTAAAAAAAGTAAATATTTACCCAGCTAATTGAACGTTGTTAGAATCAAATCATTAGTAAAATAAATCAATGACGCCATCAATAGCTTTTAATTTACTGATACATTTATTTCTTATGTAAACACAATACACTTATTTACTAAACATCAGTTCAGCGTTCAAGTCCATCCGTGCACTTGAACGCCGGAAAATGCCGAAAGGCAAAACGTTATAAACACCAAACGAGCATCTCAACAAAAGTTGTTACACGAAAACTGTCGTTTATTCAGTCGGCCAACCAATATTTTGGAAGGGAATGAAGATGGAAGGATAATGTTAATGTAGGAACAGCTCTCGATATGAGCTCTGATTTTAGGATCGGGTGGGTGTAAGGAAATCCAGTATTTGGACTCATGAACGAAATATGCTTAATATTTATTTTTCAAATTATTATATTAAAACAGTTTACAACGTCTGGTTAAGTCTTAATGTCATAATTTGGCGAAAAATCTGAATAACGTTAAGGTGATTGAAAACTGGGTCGTTAGTGACAAAACTTGTGTAAATGTACATAATTTGAAGGAAACCATTCAGGCGTTCAAGTGCACGAATGAACTTGAACTGACGCTTAGTAAATGAATATATCGTCAAATCTATAGGCATTCCCATGTTTTTTTATATAAACACGACATTCTTATTTAATAAATATCATTATAGTCCATCCGTGTACTTGAACGCCTGAAGATGCTGGAAGGCAAAACTTGAGTCGTTAGTGACAAAGCTTGTGTGAATGTACATAATTTGAACAAAACCAACTAGTCGAAATCTTAAATTATAAATATAGGTCTTAAGAATGAATTAAAAAGATTTTTTATGAAAGAAGGTCTGTTATATTTAAATATAACTCTTTATTACTAAAATTAACGTTTTTTTTTTCTTTTGACGTCTGTGACTTAAATGGATTACGTCAAAATTTTAAGATTTCAGATAACTTTAAAATATCTGTTTTAAAACCGGCGTCGAAATCTTTTCTGTATTTATTTGTTACATTTTTTTACAGAGTGGTTCGTAAGTGCTTATCGCTATTCGCGGGCACGTAGTCAAATGGTCATCCATCAAGCGAGAGCGATGCTGAGTCCTGATTATATTTTATTTATTGAAGTAAAACTGATTCGCTCAGATAAACAGAAACAAAAGATAAGGATGGTTTTACACAACTCTTTTCGCTTGAAGATATTTTTTTCATAAGTAGGTAAAAAAATATATAACATAAAATATACTTCCATATCGTCTATTCGCTTTCAAAATTCGGTGTGTATTTTTTTCAAAACTTTGCTGTTTGACATGTTAAAATACAGTACAAATTACAAAGTCTGTCCTCGACAAAATCGACAAACTTGTAAAGCAATTCTAGAATGTCTTATATCAGGGTTTCTCAACGGTGGGCCATGACTAAGGGGAACACAGAGATTTATTTTTGTTTAGGGGGTGCACGGGTAAGGTTACCACCTGTCCCGGATGAATGCTGAATTGTCCCGGAAATTTTTCTAATTGAGCATTTCAAATTCCTCGGTGAGCAAAAAAAAGTTCTTTCGGAGATGTTCTGGGAAAAAGTATACCAAATCGAGGATTTCTAATTCCTCGGTGAGCTAAAAAAAAATGGGGGCCACAGAAAAATAAAGACACTCAAAAGGGGCCATGCTCCCAAAAAGGTTGAGAAACACTGCCTTATATCATAATCATTGTAGATTTTGAAAGCGCAATGACGATATTGAATATTGAATATTGATGGACTTAAATTTCCCACTATCCATACATAACGAAAAATCATTTCTTTGAAAATAAAATACTCTTTTATGTTAATTATACTTGTAATTATTAAGATCAGAACCGGCTTTGCTCTTCGCCAACATATTATATTTAACTCTTAAAAGCATATCCTGATCCTAATACTTAAATACAAATAATAAGTACCTACAAATTTATATCGACAATGTTTAGTATTGTCAATACAGTAACTAATTAATTCGGTATTCGGCAAGAAAATCCATTTAACAGTGTTATTATTATTTATATTTATCTACTAAAACTACACGGAGCCTGCTAACGGGACTCATAGTTTTCTCGCTATTTTATTTCTAGGGTGAGTCCATACAAAGTCCCATCGCAGCGTGTATTTAAGCTTATCACTGAATTACAAAAGATCCTAACTGACGTTAAAGGTCACTGAATGTGTTACTTAAATTAGCAGTATTAGCACTATATTTCTTCAAAATGTATTCCGATTACAATTACTTTTTTCAGTATCAGTAACTATACTGAATATCGATACATTGTTTTAAATGTCACAGCACTAAAATTATTTTATGCCTTCTTCAACCGAAAAGCACGTTTATATTTTTCATAAAAGTACAGCAGACCCCAAAAGTTTAAGAGCCTTAAAAGTTTAAAACGGTTAAACAGTTAATTTATTTTTACGGCACCGACCTAAAGTCATGAGTCGTTAAATAAAACGAATCTTTACTATGAATCATTTAACACGTGCAATTCTCGCGTTTACATAAACCAAATACTACGTGGGTGAATGAGATTTGAGCTACTGCTGAAAAATGTCATTGCTTAATGTTTGATGTAAATTTATACTATTGATTTTTTTGTGCTCAACATGTCCCAACAACAAACCAAAAATTGTTTCGCATAACGAGTAAGATTCTGGAACGAATTAAGCCCGTTATGAGAGGTTCCACTGTATAATATCTATATAAAAATAGTCAAAACATAATTAAGTTTGTATTCTATAAAACATAGTTAACTAAAAAAATATAGAGCCCACTCCACAATATAGTTTAAATAAATTATAAAAATGGAAAAAAGTTCTCCTCAGGGGGGGGCATGGCCCTGTGGATCCGAAAATGGTTTATGTAAGAAAAAGTAACAAAATAAATTTACTTTGATTGTTATTAAAGTAGATGCAACTTTTTTTTTGACGTGGGGTACTCAGTTTTACGAAAATCATAAAAGGGGTACACAGTTGTCAAAAATTTGGGAAACACTGGTATGTGTAATACAAGCTAAAAATAACACAGAGACCTATCCCATTGAAACATAGTAAGTATAAGTTATTATATTAAAAAAATTAAAATGTAGAGCATGAAATTCAATGCCATTGCTCAAAACAATGCCACGAGAAATATTTTCAATACAACTGCATTCAACGAAAAAGATACAAGAACCCGCATTATTACGAAACTGTCAAAATCTGATAAAGATATAATTATTTTCATAAAGCGCTTCAGGGAGATTTCAGTGAGCATCGGATTTGCGAGTCTGTTATTTGTAATAAATTCACAAATATTGTTATTTGTAAACAATAGCATGTCAATCATTTTTGACATTGTAATTACGATAGTCTTACAATCTCACAAAGCAGGTTATTTCAAACGGTTTGTATTCGGAGGATCGTGCGAGTTGCACGTTCAAAGATACGTCCATTAGTATTGATTGTTTTCAAATACTGCACTATTTTTAAGCGATAACCTACAAACTATACAATTATTATTTAATCAATTTTTACAATTTTTTTATCCATGTTCGCTCTCAATGTGGAGAATATGACCTCCTAACGTCCTAACGTCAGATGTTTTTTCTACGAAGACTTTTTGTTACTCAGTCGCTTAACGTCTCTTTTCAGATAGAGTTGTAGAAATGGAAGAATAAGGTTAGAACAGGACTAGTGGTTAACTAATCGATCTCGCTACACCCAGTTATTCAAGAATCGAAAGGGTGCGAGGGAATTTTTAGACATCACAAACACCGATGCTTTCGATCATAAATTAATAAACCAATGGAAAAAAATACTGTTCTTACTGGGACTAGAGTTCGTGAAATCCTGCACGGAAGCCAGCAACGCTAACCACTGAGCCATAGAAGTTATATTTCTGAACAGTCTAAACATAAGTCTGCGAAAATCTGTAATATGTTTTACGCTACTACAAAACAAAATGTATTTTAATTCATAATTGTATCGCAAGACTTTGCTTTATTTTTTGAATAAATAGTTTCAATAGATAACATTTTTTTTTAAACCATGTCCGCTCCCAATGTGGAGCTCCTTATGGAGTTTATCTCAACATTCTCTACGAGAACTGCTTGTTACTCAGTTGCTCAACCTCTCTTTTTCCAAAGAGAGTAGGGATAGAAGGATAGGGCTAGGAAAGGATAAGTGGTAAGCTAATCGCTTTCGATACGCCCCCGTTCATAGGATAGGATGGGTGAGAGGGGAGAATTCAAGACATCACATACATCCATGCCTTTGAACAGAAATTCATAAATCGATTGAAAAATCAATTTATAAAACTGTCGGTACCGGGATTTGAGCCCGGGTAGCTGAAGCCAACAACGTTGACCACTCGACCACAACGGCGGCATATAGTCTGATAGTCATTTATCATTTTCTTTCATAAAAAAAATCCTATGTTGCTTTCGTAAAATCCCTGTTAAAAGCACCAACTAACAGTAATGGTTTTAATCCAACTAACAGTTTTTCAACACACACAAAACGTATATAATATTCATTAATTTCATGAACATGTTTTCTTCTACCAACACACATCTTGTACTAAATTAACTAAACAACCTTAATATTAGGCTGACATCAACTTCATCTCAAAAGAAAAAACAATTTTGTTTCTCATCATAACGTAAGTGTGATTATTAAAATGGTTGATACCAGGAAGTTGTTATGATATTCATTATTCAACAATAAAGAACGCGTTATTAAATATAACACCATTATTACAAATCTTTGTTTTATTTTTTTTATTTCCTTAAAAAACGGACGATTGTGATTTCAATTATTAAGGTAAAATGATTAATAACAAAAAAGCCCTCTGTTAAATCACAATTTTTTAAGTGCTGAGCTCATTTAAATTTTAAATTTGTCCACTATTTTATAATTTAAATATGCCAAAATTTATATTAGAGCTATGTATATGAATACTTGCATGGTTTTAATAAGCTATTTGCATTAAAATTCCATTTCAGATAAGAATAAATAATTATGTATACGGAAATATTATTTTAAAATTTCAGTATAGCTTAGTAGTATTTTTTTCTTTTCGTATTTTTCTTCAAAACTATGTATAATTAAAGTAGGGTGTTAAATAACAAATATTTTTATAAATATCTAAAACAAAAACAGTTTGATTTTCATATTATGGCATTAAGTTAAAAAGAATTCTCACTGCAATATAACACAATAAATAAATTTTAAAAATACATTATCCACCCTGATATGAATTCATTTGTTTTAATTTCATAAAGATACCTAACATAATTTCTGTTTGTAATAAATTTTGATCCGTCTCCTCTCCCTATCTGGAGCATTTATGTTATCTTAATGAAAGTATCGTAACAAAAGTTTCTCTATGAGAACTGGTTGTTTCTCAGATCTTTTTTTTCGTGAAAGAAGGATTGGGCTAGGGGTAGTTAGCTAAACGATATCGCTACGCCGTCATTTTAGAATTGGAATAATGGGAAGGAATTTTATGCAAGACATGACAAGCAGTCATGCTTTTGGACAGAAAATTATTTGAAAAAAAAATGCGTTGTTCGTATTGAGACCTAAAACACGTAAGATTCATCACGGAAACCAACGACGTTGACCACTGCACCACGAACCTGACTCGATTTTGGTAATAAATTTCGTATAACTTTTATAACATAAAGACTTTAACAGCGGTGGGCTGCCACTACGCTAATAAACGGCTCACCTAATATCCAAGCTATTCGTGGTGTTACGGTGACCTGTTATATACTTAATTAATTATGTTTCATTTCTCAAAATTATACAATGTAATCAGTAATCTTGTTAAATTTAAGCGTAGTACATTTGATGCCGTCGGGTAAGCGATACACAACCTCTGGCTAAGAAAAGCTGTTGAAGGCAGGTACGTAATGAGCAAAATAATAGGTAAATTATATCTTATTATATTAAATTGTTTTATTGTTCTATGTACCTACGCATATGTGTGTATTTTTTACTTATATGTTATACATATATATATATGAAATGTTTATTTCTAATTATTTTTATTTTTCATCCATGTGTGCTCTCAATGTGGAGCGTATGGCCTCTTAATGGAGGTATCTCAACAGAAGTTTTTTTTCTAAGAAAACTGTTTGTTAATCAGTCGTTCAATCTCACATTTTTTCAAAGTGAGTAGTAGGGAAAGAAGGATAAGGCTAGAACAGGACTAGTGGTTGACTAATTACTATTGCTACACCCAGTTATTAAAGAATCGAAAGGATGGGAGGAGAGGAAATAATGTAAATTGACATCACAAACACCCAGTCTTAGATCACAACTTTGAATTGAATAGTTGTCAAATTCACTGTGGTCTTACCGGGAATTGGACCCAGAGCTGCGTGATCGGTAGAGTAAGCTCTAACCAACTGGGCCATCGCACGCGACAATAATAAGTTCTAATAGGTTGCATTTTTCTTATAATAATGCATATAAGTTCTTCATTATGTCTATTATATAAGCCAGTTTTGCTAATAAGAAAGAAATAGCTTTTATTTTTAAAGATTATTCCATACTATATTTTGCATCAAGTAGTAATTTCTTTTTTCTCTAAAATTTTAAGTTTTAAATTATAGTAACTAATTTTAACCCAAATATGCCCAAGATATTTTATTAATCTGTAATATAATTTCAATCAACTTCACTTTATATACCCAAGTACACAAACTTTTTTTTTTACGTCATTGTTTACATATGATTATTAGATGATGTAACGGTATCACCAATCACACTATACAACAATATTACAAGACTGAAAGTTCATGTTATTTTCAAACGTATGCACCTAATTCCACCGTCCTACATGTAGGACCGTAGGCACACCTGGGTTGATATAAAAGAAGAATACAATTTGACCAATACTTTTGTAGCAATAGTAATTTTTAATTGATTAGACCGAATATTTTTGTTATGAAGTTTGTTTTGTTTTGTAAGTAAATTATATGGTATTTTTTTCTATCTGCATTTTTTATAATATACCAATTTTTATGTACTCGCACGGTTTTACGATTTGAATTGGCGGTATATTTTTGTTCCACTAAAAACCTTTTTATTATGCCGGTATTTAAATTTTTGCCCGGTATTGCAGCCCTTAAGTATAACTACTAAATATATTATAATTATACCAAAGATGAGAACCCGTTGCATAGAGGTCACTTACGGCCTTCTAGGTCATCTAGTGCGGCCTTTTGACTGAATTGTTGTACATTTTTAAATGAATCTTATTGAAGATTCTCAAATGCTCATTGTAAGATTTCCATCACCAAACTGCTACCTATTTCGGTTGTATTCAATTTTGTTAAAACATAACGTTCAACTAACGTAAGTTGGCCGATATAAAACAGACATGACATAATCGGAAACAAATATTCTAACCTAAAAATACAGGTCTTCTAAATTCAATTTAACATGACAGTATAAATGTTTTCACTTCAATATTGAACACCCCCAATGAATCCGAGTCGTCTGATTGAAATCAGACGTGGGAGTCGAATCTTAACGACGCCTTTATGACTCGTCTAAGTAAACACGTCTAAATCGGGATTCGAATCAGTCCGGAATACCAACATGGCCTTCTTATGCTTCAAATAACGCCGATTCTATGCCCAGGTAATTATACACCGACTGACTGATGAATAGATCGTTTTGCATACTAATGAAGAAAATTTATCGCTGTTTATTGCGTAAATATGCGAATACCTAACTGAACTGATTTATGCCACGCTTTGAAAATGCTGAAGACATGAATGACGTATGTAAAATATGCAATGTCAGATTCAAATCAGTAAAGTTACGCAATTTATGGTTTCAACGATTGAGAAATGTTGAAATTGTGCGGATATAATTAATATCTTGACTATATACAATTACACAGATTGCTGGTACCTTTTCAATGATTGATTAGTACAATATTTTTTTAAATAAATAAAATATATACCGCACCTTTCATTGATGTTTATTTGTTCTAAAAAACTACGTGTGTACACTTTCGTTCAAGAATTTTTATTCCCTAAATATTTACAATGCAAGGCTGCATAGCTTAAAACACGGCTTTTATTATTTTTGGCTTAATAGCATGCAGTAGCGCAACTTTTAATCCTAGTAATTTGAACACATATTTTTTTTAAAAGAACTTATGAGTTTTTTTCGAGAACAACTCCGGCTAAAACAGTTCGACTCCACGACTCCAACTCCACAGCCCAGGTAAAATCTTTGGAAAGAAAATATTAGATGGATAGAAATCTTACAAATATTGTTTATTTATTGAATTAACATTTTCTTAGTAGAACTCTTATTTATTTATTTATTTAATTATTTAATTAATTAACATTGCACAAGTTTGACAAATTATAAATTTAAAACTTTTACAATGAAGAAAAAAAAATAGTACAATTTAATATTAAAAGAAATAGAAAAAAAATAGCAAGGAAGTCAACTGAGTAAGCTCCGACGAACTCTACTCTAATACATAAAAAATAGTATTCGTCGGAACTCACCCACGTCTACGTGGAATATGTCGACATCCGAAGCAATATTGTTGAACTCTATTGTAATAAGGTCAAGAAATAACAAAGTATAATATTTTAGTTTTTTATAATTTAGAATTTCGACTGAAGGTGCTTGATGGAATTTAAATATCAAATTTGAATTATCTGAATGCTGTACTCTTCCATCTTGTCACTAACAAACCCGGGTTTCGCCTTTCGGCATCTTCAGGCTTTTCAAGTACACGGATGTACTTGAACTGGCATACATTTCACGTACAGTACAATTCAAAAGTATTTTAGTTTAGTAGAACTTTCAATTTGAGTTCACTTCCAAAGTACGCCGAATTTTTAATTCTTATAATTGTACTGTGTAACTTTTTGACGCAACTGTATAAAGATATCGATTATCTGTAATCGAGACTTTAAAAAAAATAGGAAGAGTTCAACCTTCTTGAAAATATATATATTTATGTAAAATTGAATAAAATTGTCAATTTATTATTCTCAGTCTTCGGATAAGTGTTCTTTTATTATCGTTCATCAAGATTTTTTATTCAATTGATCAATCGACACGTTCAAAAATAAATAGGAAACAAATTAAATGGTCAGAATTTAAATCAATTTTTGGTCAGAATAAAAATTTGAACGGTCAGAATAAAAATATTATACGGTCAGAATATTTAATTACGATTTTAGTTAGTAGGTTAGGTTAGGTTTTTTTTAAATTTTATTCAAATTAAGACTATTTATTCTGACCGATGTATTATGACCATTTAATATAAATTCTGACCAATGTTATTTAAATTCTGACCAGAAAAATACGAGCTAAATAAATATATGATAATAAAAATAATAAAAAAAAATTAGTACTTTTTCCACTTACAATTTATTTGATCAGGACCGGTTTCACTCATCGTGGGCATTATTAACTGACAATGCTGACAACAGTTGATAATGCTCGCGATGAGCGAAACAGGTCCTGATCAAATAAATTTTAAGTAAAAAAAAAAAAAAGGACTAAAAATCTTTTATTATTTTTATTATAATGCCATTCCACCAAGTATTGACAGTGAACACCTTAAAAGTAAAATATATGATAATTGAAACACATCCCAAATGTTGTCTCTGTCGCTTCTTACCCACGCTTCGTCGGTAACTCTTCAAAACATGTCAAATACACATATTTATAACGACATGCTCAGCATGGTGTAAAATTGCAATTTTCAATACTAACTACACCGGATGAGATATTTTAAAGCATATCTGTGATAACGTGGCAGATCCAGTGCCACGTGGGCATTAGGGTAATATGCCCGAATCAATGTTGAGCACAAGTCAAAGTACACCGCGCGGTATCACTGAACATACGGCAGATGTTGGGGAAATCCCCTCGCATTTGAATAATCCGAAACGCCACACCGCTCCTCGGGGAAATACCCCGTCCAGGGATAGTAAACTAAGCGCGCGTCATAATACCGTTAATACTACAAATTACACTGTACAATTTCACGTATTCGAAGGATCCCCAAGCAATCAAGGTATTGCAAGTGCTGTGTAAATAAGTTTTGTAATACTTAATGCTGTATAGGCTTAGCTTTGCAAAATTTATTGATGATTTTGTAAGACAAATTCACGTGAGAGAACATGGCTAAACCCCTTAAGAGGATTTATATATTTATGTCACGTGTCTCGGCGAAAATTGACTGAACTTGAAAATTGAAGGTGAATAGATCAAATCTACGTCATTCATCAATTTATTGAATATCACAATAAATAAAATTATGGAAGGTTGTCATGTTTTCAATTATTCCCACTCACTCCTTAAAAATATATGTAGGGAGAACGATTGTCACCAGTGGCGGTTCGTGACCTAAAATTTTGGGTGGGCTTAAGAAAAGTTTAGCATTGTATACTATTTACAAAATTGTGCATGTTTCCACTTCACCTTATACATACATTAATCTACAAGTAAATCAACAAATACTTTTTTTTTTTGGATATCAAATTTATGGAGCTTCAAGTACCAGGACGCACCAAGGTTCTTCCAGTCTCCTTCATCGATAAAGATTTTTAAGACACCTAGCCCAGTACGTAGAACCGCCACTGATTGTCACCCAATTTGTCTTTTCCGTACATTACCCTTTCGTACCCTATCTATAAGTTATTTGTCGGGTCCTGTGGCGCAGCGGTGTTGACTTCCGTGCCGGAACTTAAAGGTTCGAGTCCCAGAACGAACAGAATTTTTCGATCGATTTATCATTTCTGTTCAAAGGCATGGGTGTTTGTGATCTGTTAATTTCCCTCCCACCTTTCCTACCATTCAATAACTGGGTAAATAGTTAACCACCAGTACTGCCCTAACCTTATCCTTCTACTCTTCTACTCCCTTTGGGAAAAGATAGGTTGAGCGACTGACTAACAAACAGTTCTCGTAGAAAAACTTCGGTGTAGATACCTCCATTAGGAGGGCATATGCTTTACATTGGGAGTGGACATAGATAAAAAATACCCTTTATGAAAAAATAATTTGAGCGCCCGTCTTACAGTCTAGTTTTCTAGAGGCTTTCTATTTAAATATTCAGTTTAAATAAAATACCCTCTAGAAGAACTGCTTTTTTTATTTTATAATAATATTGAAACTGGTGGACGTATTAAGATTATTTTTTTCAAAAACATCATTTCCTTCTTACTTAAAATGTTTCCTATCCAGGCATGCCATCAAGTACACACCTGTCGACACACAGTTTGAAGGGTTTTGTGTGAAAAAAAAAACACCCTGAAAATGGGAAATTCAATTTAAAATCTCGATGTTGAAGTTTTTTTATCCATTTATATCTAAGTTACAACCTACCTAAGTTACAACATTTCTGAAAATCTGCAAAAGATGCGCATTCATTGTTTTTTTCATTCACACATTCATTATGTAGATTATTTTGAATATTCTTATACTTTTACCGCCAAAGATTGCAATACTGGTATAACAGAAACTGGAATTCTGGTATAGATAGTTTAGTTTTGAAAATATGCGAAAATATTGGAAACCATTACATATCGCTACCATAAAGCAACAGTGAGATTACGTGCGGTAAATACTAATGGAAATAAATTAAACAATTGCGTAAAGCCCATTTTACATTTTGTAACATTAATTACAAAAATTATTCATGCTTTCTTTTTTGGGGGCAAGCGTTGCAATGCCCTCAAAGAAAGAAAGTGTTTGTGTTTATTGATGTGCACGTTTTCTTTTTCTGTTTGTTTGACGTTTGCTGCCGATTGTCTATAGTACGACACATGCGCCGCCTACTGTAAGTTAATTGTAATATAACCTTCACGCAAGTGCAAGCATACGTTATCAAAATGAACTTTATGGCAGACATACAAACATTGATTTGTATATATAAGACCTACTGTAAATTAATTTCACTATGCCTATAACCTTCCCATAAGTTTTATTGCAATCGGATGAGCGATATGGCAACGCATAAATTACGAACAATCATTTTAAGGTAATCATTAACATTAGAGTCTGAAACCATCTGACAGTTAATTTAGTATGGCCGCCGTGCCAGTGCTGCCAATACAAAAACATAACTCACTCAATAATTATTATTATTAAGATAGAAATACTAAAGGAATTTGTTTCGCTCCCCAGGCAGCAGTATTTTTGGAGTATTTCTAATGGCTATTAGAGACAACTACGATTCTTAGGTATGTACAATATTAACAAATAATATTTAATAATAATAATTGAGTGAGTTATGTTTTTGTATTGGCAGCACTGGCAAGGCGGCCATACTAAATTAACTGTCAGATGGTTTCAGACTCTAGTGTTATTGATTACCCATTTGTATATATTAGAAGATTTATTTTACATCTATTGAGAATATTACTGTTTATATTTTGTTTAGAACCGTGAATTGTAAGAATTGTTTTTCCTTGCGGTTTTAAATTTTAGACTGTAAAATTTTCATCCAATAAAAACACACATCACAAACAAGGTGCATTCAAAAACTATTATAGTATAATATGTTATGTGGTGTCGTATAGAGACTTTCTCTTAGCAAGAAACAGCTGGCCTCCAGCGTTTCAATTCTCTTCCTCAGTCGTATCAGTATAATGAAAACGTTCTTTTCGCAACACTTTACTGCAAGCTTTCCAGCATAATATGTAAAATGTTTGAAATAAATCCCCTTTGTATTCACAACCTAGTCTATTTGTCAGATTTTAAATCGTTTTTGTTTGTATTAACTGATTTATGAGAACATATTTACGTTCAAATATCTCATTTTTAAAACACAAAGCTTCACATATTTATATACCCATTTTGGGCACATTTTTTTTGTATTCGAACGTTGTAACAGATTTTTTCTACGAGAACTGTTCCTTTTTCTAAGAGAGTAAGGATTAAAGGATATATCAAAAACATATTTTTTATCGATGTTCGCTTCTAATGTGGAGCATATGGTTTTCTTGACAATGATGGAGGTATCTTGACAAAAGTTTTTCTACGAGAACTGTTTGTTGCTCAGTCGTTTAACCTCTCTTATTCAAAGAGAGTAGTAGTGATAGAAGGATAATGCTAAGACAGGAATATTGGTTTAAACCAGTTATTAAAGGATCGGAAAGGGTGGGAGAGAATTTTTAGACATCAAAATGTATCAAAAAAAAATGGTGTTCGTACTGGGACTTGAACCCGTGAAGTACGGCACGGAAGCCTACCACGTTAACCGCTGCACCATAAAACATAATTAGTGGTGTACTAATCACTCACAACGCCCCGTTAATTTAAGCATTATAGGGGTGAGAAGGGATTTTACAGACATCACAAACACCCATGCATTCGAACAGAAATCGATAAATCGAATGAAATAATCCAGTTCGTACTGGGATTTGTACCCGCAAGATCTGTCACGTAAGCCAACGACGTTGACCACTTTGCCACGAACCCGATACTATGTATAATAAAAGAGAAATATAAAAATACTGCATAGTCAATTTATAGTATCTTAATGTCTTAGCTTTAATTGCTCGAAGCAGCGTTTAAAATATATATTCCTTGATTTAAGTAATAATTAATTAAAATTGTTATTTATATTTCTGACAGTTTTCTTTTAGAAATTCATTTTCAATATTATATTCAAATTAGTAAATTTGTTATTCCACTTAATTCTATATTACACTTGTTTATAAAACCAATAAAAAAAAATGTTTGTAATTATAATCGTCTAGCAAACTGTAGATCTTCGCTTTTAGACTACTGTACGACTTTTCCTCGAGTGTTTCAGTCATACATTTCCATCTACAAGATTTTGATCGAGATCATCTGACAGGCCGGACATTCACTCTTGATTTACAACCCCATTTCTTAGTTTATGTATACGCAAATTCGACCAGAATCTACAAGGGCACACAATTGTGGCAATTTTCAGTAAAAGCTTTAAGATACAAAACAGCTTAGGATAGGAACACCATAAACATAAAGGGATGAAAACATTTACAATCCCGAACACTTTCTGTCTTGAACATTATTTAACATTAATATATAATATTACATATAATATTAATAATAAATCATTTAAATACAAAAAATAGTGCATTTGTTCATCAGATTCACAATAAATCATCTTCTGGAGTCCACTCAAATTTTAACTCGCATTTCAAAACTTATAATACCATTTTCCATACCATAATATGTAGCAGTAAATATATTTCTGCCCAAATAAAATGTCAATATTTAAATAATTAATTACATAACTACTTCTTTTGTTCTAAGCAGTAGAATATTAAATATTGTAAGGTTCAAAATAGATATACCTCTATATTTTCCATTGGCAAAATCTGCGCCTCTACACGTAAAAGAAAAGCCATGAAAATCTCATAAAGATCTAAATATTAAAGCACGTCTCTCGGAAAATATCGGATCCTTTTTGTCCTATATATTATTATTCTGTTCTTTTATAGAAGAAAATTCTTTTTGGCATACTAATTCTTTATTTTTTCAGCCTAGAGTTCTTTTTAAGTCAATAATAAAGTATTCGGAGATGTTTTTTTGTGAATATTTTTCGAACAAAGTAATCATTAGAAAATAATTTTCAATTCATATCCGTTGTACGTTTGGAAAGTACAGACTGACAAATCAGTCACTTATTTTCAGCATAGTTTAACTCGAAGGAAACATTTTTTATTATTAATGTCTTTTAGTGATATGACTAGTAAAGGTTATGTTACTAGTGTAGAAATATAAACATCGCCTGTTTTTAAAATAATCTGCTTATACAGTAAAACAACGCAGTTTTCGCATATTTTGTATCATTCAAAAACATTTTATTAAAAATAAAAACAATCTGTCTTGCAAACTTATCATCAAACTTTTGTAGAAGCATCTTCATAGCAAATTTAAATTATTTTTGACCATGTATAATCAATTGAGAAAAGTATTCCATTTGAATTGCTTTAATTTTGAACTTTTTCATGAGTGTTGTCGCTAACGACCTTGGTTTCGCCTTTTGGCATCTTCAAGCTTTTGAAGTGCACGAATTTACTTGTACTGACGCGTAGTAAACAGTTTGTATCGTTTATATACAAAAATAAGAGTGGGTCGCTCAGTTTAATTGTTATTAACGTAATCTGTATGAATTAGCGAAAAATTTTGATGTTGATGACTTTCAATGAATTATGTGGATAGATTATAATTATCGGGTATTTTAAATGTTGTATTGAATGAAGTAGAAAACTTATGGAAAAGTACAAAATTCAAACAATTAAAATTTAATATTGAAGTCCCATCAAGTACCTTCAGTCGAAATTCTAAATTAAGAAGAATATATATATTATTTTGAAGAACTTTTTTTCAATTTCAAGTAATATTTAACGTTTTTGGCCGATAGTTACACATTGGCTGAATGAAAGTGCACTGAAGCTTATGTTCTGACAAGTGACAAAAACTTTAGATGCTTACTCATATGTTTTAAAAAAAACTATGATAAATTCTTATATTTTATTTCATACTCTACCTGATTCTGAGGGAAACCGAGTTTAAAAGGTAATTAAAGTGTCATTAATTTGTATTCAACTGTTTAGTCTAGAACAGAAATTTAACATATCAATCTGATTAACACTTTGATTCCAATGATACAAGTACTTAAATTTACTTTTAATCTTTCTTACTTGAATTTTTCACAATAAACCGTGCGCTTAAATTAAAAACCACACGCATTGCTTTCAAAATATAAATAATGTACATGCTATTTACTAAGATAATAATTAATACAGAAAAAAATAGTTTCTCAGCGTGGGGTAGTTCTTTTTTACTAAAACCTAATCAGCCAATTAAAACTGTGTACTGTAACAAAAACAATAATTTTTATTGTGTCATCGTGGGTGTAAAAGCAATTACGAAAAGTAATGAAAAAGTTCAATAATTAATACGCTTTGTACATCACAAACAACGGTAAAATTGTTTTCAATAAATTCTTTTATCCAGACTGTAAAATATAAATGATTTATTGTCAATTATGACTTAGTATAACGATCAAACACTAAAGAAAAGTCAATCCTTTGATAAACGAAAAAAAACGATATGACTTCAAACATTTTCTTTCAAAAAAAAAAACAGAAAGAAAGAGCAAATTCTTGAAAGAGAATTCCACACTTAAGGTTTTTTTTATATTTATTTGGTCATCAATTTCTCAAAGACAGCTCGCGTTGACACGTCGTTATGTGGCATGCTTTAGAAAAGATGTGATGTTCGGAATTCGTATTGTACAATAAACATTATATTCGTACGTGATATAGCAACACACGAAATGTCAACCCTTCTAAAAATATTTGTAAAAATTTACATGTTTTCCGGTACAAGATTATCAAGTATAACTTGTATTAATTTACATTTAATTAAACATTGTTTTTTGTTCCTGTCGGTTTATTTGCACACAGCGTTCAAAAACTTGGAATATCTCTACGCGATCTTGAGTTATATTTTTCCGAACAATTTATGTAACAGTTACTAGTAAAACCAACATTGTTTTTAATATTTTTTAATTTTCTATTGCACTCAAAATTACTCCCCACCCCCGCAGCATAAAACTCTTCTTACAGGGTGTATTCTATAGACTAACAGCGTTATTCATATTTAAACTTTTACCAGGAATGTCTTGGTGAGGTATTCTTCAAATCTTGGTTGAGTACACTGTAGTGTGAAAAATTGTAAATAAAGTAAATTGACAAAAGAATTTATTTAAGAACTTTTATAAATTGAGTTCTTTTTGCCATCCATATCACACCGTTGACTCTTTGAATGCTTCGTTATTTACCCTTAACCCTGAACGACGGAGCCTGGCATGATCAGTATCCTAAATCATATCGTTGCATTTACATGTTATTATTATCCAACCGAAAATGATTCTTTTGTAATCACATTATAAAATAAATAAATATTTTGCTAGCTAACATCTGTTGTTATGCTTCGTCAGAAATAAATGTAGTTCGCGCATTGGAAGTGTAAATTGCTGAAACAGTAAACCGAAGTGATAAATCAAGCATTTTTTTTTTAAATAATAATCATTTCATGTGATTCCCTGTCAATCTACCTAGTGGATTCAATCGCGAAAATCTTCTATTTCTTTTCCTACCTTCCAATTCTTCCTTCATTAATGTACGTCCGTAAGCAAATATTGAATTCAGTTTTACTGAAAACAAAAAAAACCATAAAGGTTTATTATATTTTGTATAAAATGAATATATAGACTCTATAAGTCACTAAATTTCTAAGGCATGAGTGATGACCAATCCGGCAAAGACACGTGTATTACAACATGGTCGTCTACATTTGATAAGAGATATGATAAAAAAAATGTTATTGATTGAGAGTTCATTTTTTTACCACGCCCGTTTATAGTATTGAATAGGTAGAAGCGAATTCAAGACATCACATACATGCATTTTTTTGGACAGAAATATGGATATTTATAAAAAAAACTCGGTACTGGACCTCGATCCCATGACGTCCGTAACCAAAGCCAACAACGTTTACCAATTAATCACGCAACCGGTTATATAAATACTTACTTGTAAATAAACACTTATAAATATATATTTGATTTATTCAACGAATTTTAAAAATTAACTTTTTTTTACCATGTCGACTCCCAATATGGAGCATATGGACTCCTAATGGAGTTTATCTCAACAGAAGTGTTTCTACAATAACTGCTTGTTACTCAGTTGCTTAACCTCTCTTTTTCCAAAGAGAGTAGGACTAGAAGGAATGGTCTAGGACAGGACTAGTGGTTAGCTAATCGATCTCGATACGCCCTGTTCATAGGATAGGATGAGTGGGAGGGGGGAAGTCAAGACATCACATACATCCATGCCTTTGAACAGAAATTCATAAATCGATTGAAAAATCAATTTATAAAAACTGTCCGTACTGGGATTCGAACCCGTGACCTCCGTAGCGGTAGCCAACGACGTTGACCACTCGACCACACAGGCGGTAAAATAAAAATAAACTACATTCAAGGTTAATAAATATTGTGTCCGTCTTCTATAAATGAAATATTCTGGTACTTAAGTAAATTATATAAATTCATAATAACAAAATTTCACTTGAAACGCTTTTGAAGTAAGTTTATTTTGGGAACATTAAGGTAACTAGACGTTGGTCAAAAATATTGAATATTACCATTATTGCTTGGTGAAAATTTCATTAATCATTTCTTCGGACTCCCGGGATGAAAGAAAATCGATCAACTGACAAGCCGTGCCATCATTATTATTATTATGGTGTTATTTTGTTAGCAGAACACGTCCGAAGTTCATTTATGGGTTCGTGGATGAGTGTTCGACCGTTAAGGGACACGAACCCTGCCATTGACAGTTTCTGTAGATCAATCTATCCTTTACATTAGGTCCGTTACAATGAGCTGCCAATACGTTAACAAGAGGCTCGCTTAATCTCAAACCAATTCTTGGTCTTCTGGGGAAAGATCGAACTTTTTTTATCGCTCTTATGCAATTATATCGACTGTGGAAAGGAAAAAGGACGCAACCCACAGTTGTTTCAAAACAGCTTTTTTTCTATAATCACGATGAATCAAACTTCATACATGTTCTATCAAAAGGATGTAAGCTGCAAATGTCGAATTAGTATCTAAATTTAGCTTTTAAGTTTGAAAAAAGAAAAATGACCTTTTTTCGCTTTTTCATAGACAATTTCTTTAATTAATATTATTTTATGTCAATTAAACACCATTTTACAAATCTCCGTGCACTTTAAGGTTGTGTATATTTCATAATTTGTATATGGTACAAAATCATCATCAAATTAACGTTTTTATGCCTCCTGTAAATGTGTGGGTTACGTCCTTTTCCTTTCCACAGTTGATATGCAATTCTTAATTATGCAATCAGTTGTTACTTAATACACTTACAATAAATAATAATATTTAATTTACCGTAAACTAATCAATGTAAATGACAAAAAATGTACTAACATGGATACTGAAACTGTCGTAGATAATATATAAGTCAGAAATTGCAGTTATGTACTTATTTGATATGAGAATATTGTTTTCTCTTAAATTAACAAGGAGCTCGTCGGCCTAAAGAAAAATTAACAAAGGGCTCGCGCGATCCCTTCCGAGCCCCCTACGGCCCACCCCTGTTCCGTTATATCAGTTTTCATGGAAATCAGAATAAAATAACAGCACAAAAGCGTCTGCAGCTTCATAAGTATTTCAACATATTGTTTATTGTATCTGAATTTACAGCGAGCAGCTTTTCCAGATATATTTAGTCACGAAAGCTTTTAACGTATTGAACAGCTACACGGAATCTTTTTGTGTGACATAACAAAACGATTGAAGATAAAATTCGTTTGAGCTGATGATTACATTTTTCTAATAGAAGATTACTTATTTTATGTTTTTTTTTCTTTTCCCATAAATACATAAAGTGGTCATAACAATGTAAATTAAAAAAAAATACCTTTCATATTTATTCTAAGTAATAAGCTTTGGATCCGAAAAAAAATATGTTTGCCTGCTGAATGTATTTAGATTTGTTTTTAAGCACGTTATCTCAACTAAATTATATATTATGTAACACGTTTAGCAGGAAAAATTAGCGAACAATTATGCCTGTACTGTGTGACCGCTATACCAGTGCGTGCGGGACCATGGCGCTGCATGCATTTCCGGTATAACAGTCGCAAAAAAAAGATTGCCAGAATTTGAAAATCTTTATTCCCTAATAATACTCAAAAAAAATATATACGTTTTTTAATATAAATAGTAAATGAGTTTCAATATGTACTATGGTTTGCCTTGATAATTTATATCGATTTTTAAAACCATTAAAAGACTTGAACAAAGCGTCGGTATTTCTTTTCTTAGTTTGTAAAAAGATTGAACTTTGCCTGATGGCAAAATCAAAATCGTCTATTATGCTAGTTTTTTTTTTCATAGCCTATGTTTTGTGAGTGATTTTATAAGCTTGTCTCCTGTATTGACCATCTTTTTTATATTTTAAATTGTTGTTACACTCACATCTATAATTAACAAAAATGGAATAGCAAAAGAGAGCTGTTTTGGAAAAGGCCATTAGGATTCGTTCATATTTTAAAATAAGCCATGTATATATTGCTAAAAATATTTAATATACAAAGTGTGTATAAAAAACAGTTATTTTATTATTTATTGTTTAAAAAAAACAAATAATACTTTGACTGGCAATTAAATCAAAGTTTATAAATTTCCCAAAATTTCCCAAAATTTTAAAATTGGGATTTTTTTTTAGAAGTTGGTAATACAGTGATTTCATAGCTGTCATTTTTGCAATTCGTTCATTTGCTTTTTCCAGTGGAATTAATGGTGATCCATTAACTTTTATTCTTTACAAAACTTAGTTACATTGGCGATGATATTTTTAGCTTGAGAGCGCCAAGGTTTAGGCATGATTGAAGCGATAATCAGTATGATGACGGCACAACTTTTCAATACAGACTAAACTCGTGGACTAAGTGAGGTAAGTAGAATGCGCTTTGCGGAGGGGGGTTGCATATTTAGTTTCAACGGTCATCGCATTTCCGTGCGCAAACTTATAGAAGTCAGAGTCTATGCTATCAATTTTATATTTATTATTATTTCTAGGAATGCTATTGACATCGTTTTCCTATATATATATATATATAAATATATCTTTCTCACATTTATTCTAGCTATCAATAAAAAAATATCTTTCCATTAACTATTAACATTGAATACTTTAAAAATAAAAAAAAAGATTCTAACAGACTTTAGGATGTGGGAAAAAAAACTTGCGGAAACGTTACATGTGTTTTCAGTTAATAATAAATATTGTTCAATTCATAGGAAATAGTTTGTGACTTCATTATTAGTTAATATGTTTTAACTTGGAAGCATATACGGTTAAAAATATACCAAATAATACCGTTTAATACTTATAGTGAAAGCTAAAAAAAACCATGTCTAATTACCAATTTTAAAAATACATTCCTGATCAATTTGTTATTCTTGGAAACATTTCATAAATTAATTACATTAATTAACATTAAGTACTCTAGTCATGATTTAATCTTTTAATAGTCAGATTGTTAATTTATCTCAAGTGAATTGTAATTCTTCCTTACAACGATAATATCTTTTAAGTTATGAAAACCACGTGGAAAAATTCGATACTTAAAAAGTTTGATAACTTTATTTAAATTTATGCTAAGTCAATGAAAGTTTTCCGCATTTTAAATTATTAAGTTTTATAAAACCAAGTGGACACGAGGGGGGCTATTTTCGAAAAGAGACCTTTAAGAAATGTTAGCGTTTATTATACTTGTAAAATTTAATGACGTTAATTTGTCATAACTTTTCTTTATTACAAAGATCGTTGCAAACATTATAATTTTGCAAAAATTTGGGCTTTGGTAAAAATTAGTTAATTGTAGTAAAGAAGTTCTGGATGATTAAATTGCTCCCTTTCAAAATGTTCAATTGACAACTTACTGTATTAGATGAGTATGACGTAAGGAGTTTTCTCATTGAAAAGGGATAACTTATTTCAGATGTGGGTTGGTGGGAGCGCGAAGAAGCTAACGCGAGCTTCTTGATAAATTTTACGTAGCACGTACATATATTGTTAAATAAAAAATTCATAACTAACTGTAGTTTCTGTATATTTTACACGTGCACATTTTTTTTCTCTCCGCCGTAATTGTGAACAGTTGGAAAATATTTACTATTGTATTAGTGGTGTAAATTTGTATTAGGGTATTCCTGGCACATTGTATATTATATATAGGTCTATTAGAGGTAAAGTAAGTCAATTAGTAAAAAAGTAAAACTTTTTTCACGTTAAAAATATGGAATTGGGGCGAAATGAACGGTACCTATTTCTGCGCCAAACTTAAAACTCTTTACTCTATTTTACAGTATAATGTATTTTTTCAGATAATATAAGCATATGAAGTAAAAAAAATGCTTTAATTATTACGTATCATTGTAAAAAACTGTTTTTAAAATTCGCCCCTTACCTGAAATACCGCGTTTTTTTCTAACCATGTCCGCTCCCAATGTGGAGCATATGGACTCCTAATGGAGTTTATCTCAACAGAAGTGTTTCTACGTGAACAACTTGTTACTCAGTTGCTCAACCTCTCTTTTTCCAAAGAGAGTAGGGATAGAAGGATAGAGCTAGGACAGGACTAGTGGTAAGCTAATCGCTCTCGATACGCCCCGTTCATAGGATAGGATGAGTGGGAGAGGGAATTCAAGACATCACATACATGCATGCCTTCGAACAGAAATTCATAAATCGATTGAAAAATCAATTTATAAAACTGTCCGTACCGGGATTTAAACCCGTGCCCTCCGTAACCGAAGCCAACAACAACGCTGACCACTCGGCCACACAGGCGGCATACCGCGAATAGCTCTGGGATTAAATGAGCCACTTAACGTATTGGTTTTTTTTTTTTTTGTTAATCCATGTCCGCTCCCTATGTGGAGCATATGGCCTCTTAAAGGAGGTATCTCAACAGAAGTTTTTCTACGAGAACTGTTTGTTACTCAGTCGCTCAACCTCACTTTTTTTCAAAGTGAGTAGTACGAAAAGAAATATAAGGCTAGAACAGGACTAGTGGATGGCTAATCGCTATTGCTAGTTATATAAGGATCAGAAGAATGGGAGGACAGGAAATTATGTGAATTGACATCACAAACACCCAGTCTTCGATCACAACTTTGAATTGAATAATTTTCAAATTCACTGTGATCGGTAGAGCAAGCTTTAACCAACTGGGCCACAGCAGGCGACATTGCATTGGGTAGGTCCAATCTCGGGATCCCGTTCAATTTTTGATCCCAAAATTCCTGGATTACGAAAGGGGTCCGGGATTGGATGCCCTAGTAGTGGCCGCTTACCATTTACTTTTTTTATCAATGAATCTAGTACAAAAGACAGTGTAACCTTCACTAAATACAATACTGAAGACAACTGGGTATTAAATAGAAAAGGGATCATTCTGCAACGCATGCTCAGAATGCAAAGAAATTATTTTTTAGTAAAACTAATATAGTCAGCGAAAAAGGCTCCTTTCTTTGACAAAATTTAGGGATGTTTCACAATAGAAAATAAATCGATTGTCGCTAAACTGATTTGTAAATATACAGGTTACTACGTAGGCGTCTATTGTTTGCCTCACACAATAAGAAATATGAAATTTTGCGGAAAATATTAATTGGAAACTTTTCCAAACTTGTTTGTATCTAAAGCATCGTTGATATTGAATTTACTTGTAGTATTGACAAATTACAATTTTTTGAGAAAAATATTTATGTTAATTTAAGCCAGAGAATCTTTTGCATACCAATACTGTGTACAGGTAGAGGTGCCTAGTTTTCCAAGGGTACTGGAAAATTTCCCTTAAAACGGGCACCAAAATTACTAAGATGGTGGGTATATTTTACCGTTTTATATCATGTAATTCACATGTAGACGGTTACTACCGCGTTAACTTCTTCATGAGGTTATTGTGGGTAATTTTCTACAACCTTATATCTCAAAATCTTGTATTATCTATAAAATATTGCAATGCTTTTGTTGTACAAAATTTTATATCGGGAAAACAGAAAGGACACTGAATACCAGATTATCAGAACATATGGGAGCATTTAGATTGGAAAAAGACACGATTGCACCCAAATACGGACCCCATAAACTCTTTTTCCAGGACATTTTAGGTAAATCAACAGAGAGCAATTGAATAGTCTTCCGATTTTAAACGATCACCTGCACATACCTGGCTCGCCCCTTTTATACCCTATATAAATATAATCATAAAGCCTTTTCCGACAAACAAATAAATATAATTCTTAAAAGCACTCACTACTCAAATCTGTGGGCATTCCCATGGGCTAATCTTTCTCGCCAGTAATGGCTTTAAGCTCAATGATACATTTATTTCTTACCTTCAGTCAAAATCTTAAATTATATCAAAAACTATCGTTTTCTATCGATCTAACATACCACTGGAATAGTTTAGTTTTCAATATATTTGAGGAAGCTAATAAGGAAGGAATCAAAGACGTTTCTATCCATGCCATATTTTCTTTCGTGCTAGCATTGCACATGACCATATTATTATTTTGCCAACAATTTTGTAATATGTAAAATACTTGTCCAATGTCAGTGCTTGGTGGAAAGGCATTATATTAAGAAAAGCACGATATTCCTTTTTCAACTTTTATTTATTAAGATCAGGACCGGTTTCTCTCATGGCGAACATTTTCAACTGACACGAAAAAGGATTTAACAGTGCTATTTATACAAAAATAAATTTAAATGAAAATGTGTTATAAACAATTAGCATTGAAAAGAATTTAAAAACTACAGTAGAAATTATGAATGAGTGACTATAAGCTAATACGAATTTAAAAAATGAATACCTCTACCATGTAATTTAAAGTTCATCAAAGAGTAAAAAAGAGTAATACGAGCGAAACCGGTCCTGATTTTGATAAATAAAAGTGAATATAAGTGCAAAGAAATATTGTGTTTTTACTAAAACATAGAATATTGTTTTTTTTTTATACAAATCGAAAATATGAAACTATCAAAAACCTCAAAACTGACAAAATTTGAAATACGTAAATGTAAAAAAATAACAACGATATTGTATCATTACTTCTTCGCGAACTCATGGTAAATATATTTATTAAAAGTCGATAAGGTTTGTATGTTAGCCGTATGTATGTCCACGATTTCGCCTTTTCGATAACGTCAAAAAAGATGGTAATATTTATAAATATTTACAAATCAGTCTGTAATAAATCTCAATTTTTTTATTAATAACAAATTTAATTTTGTCATTCAATTGAAGACGGGTATAAACCTAATTTGCGAAATGTTCTCAAGTGTAAAAAAATTGAAAATAACAAATTTCATGATTTGAAAACATATTTTTATCATTACTTTTATCAATTGGAGAAACCACGTGGGAGATATCTATATTAAGCGAAAAAATATGATATCAAAATATTTATATATTTTGATAAAAGCTGCAGAGGAAAATCTGACGATTTGGGTCGTATTATAACGGCCAAACCTTCTCACAAATAAAATCGCGAAAAAAACACGAATCCTCTCTTACAAGCCGTCTCAATCGAATGAAAATTCCTCTTCGCAAGAGGTGTGGGCAAGTCGTGTTCTCCGGGCTGTATTTGACAAAATTGACAGCTTGTCAAATTGACAGCTTACCAATTTGACGTGAAAAGAATTCCGGTCGATGAAAGTTTCAAGTGCTACCTACAAGCAGTGCCTCTTTCCTCAGACTTCCACCCCACAGAAAGAGCTTAAGTGGTATTTTGTTACTTCAAAGGAAAGAAGGTAAAGCATAAATTTAGTTTGATTTTATCGATTTCCTCAGACGATTGTATTGGAAATAGCGATAAAACAATGGAAAAATGGAATTTATTTCCTTGTATGTATTTCTTTGGTAATTTATTTTTGGTACAATGAAGTATTAAAATATTTGCATAGCCGGTTTTCTAGGAAAATTGCTAAATGGCAAATGATATGCTTTTTATTTTTTTTTACCATGTCCACTCCCAACGTGGAGCATATAGACTCCTAATGGAGTTTATCTCAACAGAAGTGTTTCTACGAGAACTGCATGCTACTCAGTTGCTCAATCTCTCTTTTTCCAAAGAGAGATTGAGCAACTGTTTCATATTTATTTGTTTGTCGGAAAAGGTTTTATGATTATATTTATATAGGGTATATAGGAGTGGAGACATAGGGAGTGGAGGGTATAGGAGTGGAGTCAAGTTCATCCGTGCACTTGAACGCCTGAAGATGCCAAAAGGCGAAACCCGGGTCGTTAGTGACAAAATCTGTGTGAATGTACATAATTTTAACGATTCAAATCAAATATTGAATTTATCATAAATTGAAAATACATTTTAAAAAACATTTAATTTTTAAATTTTGAATAAAACTAAAATATATATTATCTATATCGGAGCAGTAGAGCTCAACAAATTTTGGTGCTCTGGTCAAAAACTTGAAGCTTCACTGTTCCGAACTCTACTCAAGAAATAATAAACGATAGTCATCATAATAATTATTGTATATTATTTTACTTCTTTATGTGAGTCGTTCGTATAAGTGGTCGACTGCTACGAACGGCGTCGTATCCATCAAAACGATTTCATTTATTTCATAAAGTAAACAGTGATTGTACAAACAAATTTAGCAGAAACGTATTTATGCAGAGTAAACAAAGTGAAAACTAATTTCCTGAATTACGGCTTCCATCAAATTCTGCCATTAATTATCCTGCTCTTGCGTACTGTCGTAGACTTTACAGGCATGTTGTTAAAAAAATGAATGGCGTCAGTATTATGAGCTCTGCACATAGGAAATGAGTGAATTAGCCTTGAATCTAACGAGACTCGATTGTCTCTCTACGATTCGTTGTTAATGAGTTTTTCATGGGGGCCTTACGCGTTCTCAGTAATTTGTTTTTTAACTCATCAAAAATTCGTAGCATAACGCCATCACACGGTATCTCCAAGATTCTCTGTCTCTCGTAAGTCTTTTTGCTTATTCCTAAGTCTTTCCAGCATCCCGAAGCTCTTATAACTTTTCCGGTTCTAAGCTCAAGAAATGCGACCCCAATACCCACATTTTCTTAAATATCTATTTTAATATGGATGATACAATGTTTATAATTAAGGTATTCTTATATCATAGTTTTTGGACCTTTTGTAGTTTATATAAATACGCGAAAACGCGAGTATGCGATAGCGAGATAAGCGCCCGCTAACAGCGATCGTTCGTAAGATAACTGGACTGTACGCGTCAGTTGCAAATTAATATTTGTACTGGAATGACGTCTTTTTTACGCGCAACTTATAATATGATTATTTATTAAAAAACCACGGATTTTTATAAAAAAAAAATGTATGAGGAATGATGCAGAGAGATATTTTAAAGCCCTTAGACTAATTGTTTTTGAAATTCATAAGAATAAGGCCAATAATGAGGAAACCACTGGGGTACCTAAACGACCCCCATCGGCATAGAAGTATTTTTCTAGTCTCCGAGCCGCGAGAGATAACAGTAGTCATCTGCGGGATCTTTTCAGTTATTAAAAGAGACTAGCTATAAGCCCGTTGCCCTCAACGGGGGATTTTTGTTGCATTTTTAAGTAGTCAGAAAATTTACTGGAGTGAAAAATAAATTACAAACCTTTTTATTGAATACGCCAGAAAATCTAAGCGTAATTAATTCTCTAAATGGATTTTTTTAGGAATACACCAAATTCTCTTAAAAAACTAAAATACACCGGTACTGCAATACAAAATATGCAAATAGCGGATATAATAAAATATATTCATAAAAGTCATAATTGAGCTGCCTTGTTGAGCTGCTATCTTTCTTGACGTCATCGAAAAGGTGAAATAGCGACCATACAAACAAACAAACAAACGTACGAACGAACCTTATCGACTATTAATATATAGATTTCAGGATTCAGGGTTCTTTTCATAAATATTATAAATACATTTTTTTTCCATGTCCGCTCCTAATGTGGAGCATATGGCCTTCTAATGGTGGTATCTCAACAGAAGTTTTTTTCTACGAGAACTGTTTGTTACTCAGTCCCTCAACCTCACTTTTTTCCAAAGTGAGTAGTAGGGAAAGAAGGATAAGGCTAAAACAGGACTAGTGGTTGAGTAATCGCTATTGCTACACCCAGTTATTAAAGGATCAGAAGGATGCGAAGAGAGGAAATAATGTGAATTGACATCACAAACACCCAGCCTTCGATCACAATTTTGAATTGAATAACTCTCAAATTCACTTTGATCTGACCAAAAATCGAACCTAAGCCTGCGTGATCGGTAGAGCAAGCTCTAAACAACTGGGCCACAACAGGCGACTTATATAATATTTAAAAAGTATTATTTGTCAGTAGCTGTTTTTTTTTTGTTAACAAAATAAATACAAGGTCATTTAATATTTTAACTCGATGGTTGCCTCAGACGAGATATCTCGTAAGTTTTTTCGTGCTCGACAGACCAAAGACGTGTTATCTCGTCAATAACTAGTTAAATTAATAGTTGCAAATTATAGCCGGCCTGCTAGGTAATTACTATTAATTATCTACGACTACTAATAGGAAATATGTTTAATTGCTGATTTCGTCCAATTTACAAAATACAGTTGAGAGAACCTAACATTTTTTTTATGGATGCATAGTCTCCTATAACGTAGACGCTATAGGGAGACGACTGTATTATTACATCGTGTTAACATTTATATTAATAGCGTTTTCATTCATACGTTTAATGCGCTATCATTGTTTGACGGCCGTTGTTTTTATTTCGCGCAGTTATTAAAAACATCGCTTTTTTAAATTAAAATGGAAAGCTTCTTCGGCTTATAAAACCCGCGATTTAATTGCCCTCCCCTCAATTCCACCCTTGTAGTCCCAAACACAGTGACTCTAAACATCGTTCATTTTCATTTTTAATAATTTATTACGACTTGTGTTTAAATATAATTAATCTTATCTTATTGGGTATGATACAAATCGTTGTCGTCTAGTTGCAAATACAGTACTACCGTCACATGTTTGATGACAGCTAACGATTCAACAGTAGCAATTAATAATTGTAAAAAATGTGATCGATTTGGCTTAAAAAATAGTCAATGGCTAAAAAAACATTTTACAAATCATTTTTTAGTTGTTTATTTACTTACCTCGTTTGCCTACCTCGATGCCTTTGGCTTGAACGGGAAGTTTCTAAAATACGTAAAAAATGTATATATTATAATACTTTCGTTTACTTTTACCGATCTCGTCACATCGCAGAAATTTCGATTTCTACAAAATAGTATTTATCTGGTTGGTTTAATATTCTAACTATACATTAAGTTTTACTTAGGGGTTCAACATTTATTTTTCCGTGCAATGACCAACTCATCCCTTAACAATAGAGTATGGATATAAAGCTCAACGCTAGCAACAATGGCCTTCTATTTAAAACCACTCCAAAGGAGAGGTTAAGCGAAAACTTTTAAACAACAATCATCATTTTTGGCCACGTACTACCTCTTTAAGAATTAAAAAATTCAACTATTAAAATTTGTTTAATCTATATTTGGGTTTTTAAGTATGCTTTATGAATCTTTCTTGTCGTATCTTCCAAAAATAATATTAAAGTTGGAGAAATCAAATGAAAAAATGCTTCTAGAAATCAAAATTAGTCGACCTTATTATATATGGTAATTTAAGTGTTTATTCTCAATATAAAGCTTTTACACCAATAATTGACAGTGAAAATCTTAATTGTGACACTTATATCTTACGAGATATATATTTATTATTTATTTTTCTGTCAAAAGTTATTTGACCATTGTGTAATTACATATATATATTATAAAAAAAATCAGAAAAATGTTTAATTTGCTGATTTTGTTCAATTCACAAAATAAAATCGAAAGACTATAACCTCAATTTTTTTACGAGTTCTTAGACTTCTATAACGTAGCATTCCTATAGCAAAGTTCAAATCTCTACATTATACTGTTCAAAAAAAGCGACACAGCATCAATTCCACGAAACAGAATATTGAACATTTTATAACACAAAAAATATTTTCACGAGACAAAGATATAAATGTGAAAGATGTTTTTGTTATACAAGACAAAAACATTTTAATCATCCCATTAGTTATTTCAAAATAAAGAAAGGCTTCCGCGAACCTCATTTGCGAAACGGCTGGAGGTCCTTTCTAGTGTAAATCGTGCTTATTTATTTACTCTACTGTTAAAAGAATATTTTACGAAAAAATTCAGTGAATAAATTTCATGAATTAATTTAAGGTACACACGCATAGAAGTATTCGTGAAATTTGAGCGATATAAAAAAAGCACTCTACTAGTACACCTGTTTTATACATTTATTTATTTTTTCCTGTTCTGTACAATATTCCGGGACTGGATCATAACTTTATGTCGGTTTACTGCCAAAAGTCGTTAAGCGACAAAATTTTAATTCTGAGATAATTCACATAAACGTTTCAACTAAATTTCATCAGTTATATCAAAACTTCAATAATAACAAATTATATTTCCTTCAAAAAGATTCAAGTACTTATTCTCTCGATTTTAAAGAAGTTTTCAATAATAAGTTACCTCATTTAGTGAATTTACGCAAAAAAAATGAAACAGCGAGTTCACTGAGTGATTATTAGAGTATTCGATATATGCTCAAAAAACGTGTTTTTCGACATGACTGAATTACTGGGTAACGCATGATAAAATAAGTAGATTGGGAAAACTTTTATTTAATGACTTCTGCAGTAAGCCGAAGATATTTCCATGGTGTGGTGTCTCCAAAATATCCTGACACCCACCAGGCGATGTTTTCTTCCACTTTTTCATCCAGAATCCATTTATTTCACTGGATACACAGTATACATATAGTCTTTCAGGATGATAAAATTTCGCTGGTCTCAAAAACAGACAGCTCACCAAGGATTCTGCAACACATGTTCTAAAAATTTCCAACTTTCTTCTTTGGCGACCATCAATGTACCATGTTACTTCTCAAACTTTTCCATACTCTATACATTCCTCACAAAATAACACTACTTCACATCTGGAAACTAATTCTACGATTTATAATATAAAATATGATTTTCAATTTCACATTGAAATATAATTAACTCATTCAATTGGAGATCATTTTCGATTGATTTTTTTTACTCTTACCATCTGCATTGTGATATATTTATTGACCCGTAATAGGCAGAAAATCTTCACCGATAATTTATAAATTTTACAGAAGGTTTTTTTCAATTATGTTCGAAAAGGGAATTCCTTTAGTGCAGATAGTAAATAGTAATATATGGCCAATGACTATCCCGACATTATAACATATCTGTCTGACTACTTTCAGTTATTTAAATCAGCGTTTCTCAACCGGGGTTCACGTGGAACAAACGATAACAAGTCAAAACATTGAAATGCATAGGCCTTAAAAAGATCAGCTAAATGTGATAACGGTCTTTGTCATTGACGCCTTAAGCGGTATTGAACAATTATAATTGGCTTAAAACGTAATTTATCGAATTGTGTCGCTTAAGTTCTTTTGGTGATTACGGCTCGATATGTACATTTGTACGCTTAATTGTTATGACATGACATAATTGCTTCTGGGAAAAGTAACAATTATTTTCTTAAAAAAACACATTGTCATTTTCTGCAAGGAGAATCAAGACTTTTAATTTATAGACCAAGCATTGACTGAAATGGTTAAGAATTTAAATACTGGATTAATTTCTCAAAACCGACATGACTTTATTTCTTTATTTCATATGCTATTCAAGTATTGTAATCAATATCAGAATTTCAACAAAAGATTTTAAAAATCTTTATTAAAAAATGGTTTAATATAAGATATCAATCACAAACCAAATTTAATGAAAAGTCAAAATATTGAAACAAATAGTTTATAGTTGTGATCGTGAAACAGATTATTGGTATAAATTTTGAAAAAGACAATGACGTGACTGATTGTAAGACAAAAATAATACGTTTATGTGATTAATGATCTGGTCATCAACACACGTGCTTACATGTACACAATATTTATTTTGGTTAAGTTTCGATGTCAAAATACCGATACTATTTATTTCCGAGACCGGTATTTCTGTATAGACAAAACAGGTGATTTACCAGAATCTCGGATTAGTAATACGGATGTTCTTATCCCTAGACACCTCTTATTCTTAAAGCGTCGCATGAAATTACTTGGGAAAAAATCGCATATTTTTTAAAAAAGTGCTCATTAAATATTTATTTAAGGTGAATATACTTAAAAACGTTTCCATACTTAAGAATTTCTTAATATTTTTTAAAATAAGACAAACATTTAAATATGACTACCAAATACTACTCTATACCCAGTTAACTTTATTTATTTTATGTTATTATTTACATGGTAATAAATTATTTCTAATGAAAATAGTGTTTTACTTCGTGTGCTTCGTGTCTATTTAAAATTTTAAGCTTGGCAAACAAAAAATTTTGTCATATGAATGTTTTTAAACAGTTATTTTATAGGTTAAAATCTTATTTTGTATAGATTCTGCGTTAAATATGTGGTACTTTATAATAAAGTAAAAGTTAAATATTATTGACTATTGATTCACGGCAGTTGCTTTCATGAATTAAGTGTGTTGATATAATTTTCATTATGGTTTACTATAATTAATATTATTATTTTTCCGATTTTTACCAAAACTTAGTGAGGTATGTTGTCTTTCTGTTTCCTGGATAATTAATACTTATTATGGACAAGTACAGACTAAGTAGCTTTCTACATTCATTCTGCAATAGTTAAACATTTTCTTAGTAAAGATGCTGTCAGCTGATAAATGGGGTAATAACTTAACAAATACCCCTTAAGAATACTGACCGTACATACAATAATTAATGTTTAGTAATTTAAATCTTTCGTTTTATTTAAAAGAACCTGTGTCAATTTTTTTTAATAAGTAAACCTTTTGAATGATTTAATATAAAATTATCCCTCTAAACCTGGGCTCTTCAAACTTTGTATGCCTACCACCTACTTTAAACATACTTACCGCCCACTGACATCACGGTAATTCAATCTATCCTCAGAGTGACCTAAATTTTGACAAAATCTTGAGCAATTTTAAAAAATCGGTGTCGGAAAATTCTATGCCCATTAGGAAAAAAATGAACGTTCCTTTATTGAATGATTTTCAAAACTATTTTTCCGTTTATTCATAATATGCAGATAATTTTGATGAAAAAAGTAAAAACCAAAATCGCCTACCACCCACTAGTGGACGGTGTGGGCCAAGTTGACAACCCCTGTTTTAAGACATCCGTTTAAATGGTATGTTGAATTGATAATTAAATTTAGAAATATGTATTTCACGTAAATTTTCATTAAATCATACAGTCAAAATACATACATAGCTGCAAGTAAGCTGTGCATATTTGCAGCTTTTGGAATAATCGTGATTTCTACTATACACTTTTTCACGAGTGAAAAGAAAAATTTTGAAAAGATCAATTTTCCGAAATATCTTACTGCCTTAAGGATTTCCCTAAGTAAGCCTCGTCTCAATATCAGATCCTGTCGGTTCATAAGGAGTTCTTCTACAATCTTATAATCTTCAAAAAGATTTTTTCGATTTTGGTAAGTCCACAAAAAAGCTCTACGTTAAAGGTAAACTTTGAAGTTTTGTTGCTAACAGGAAAACGATGTTAAAGAATATGCTGCAAAGAGGGGGTGAAATAGGTTTATGCGTAAAAGAAGACTAAATATATTCATATTATTTTAATCTTAGGTTTCGTGAAAGAAAAATAATGCCCTAAACTCTTAACAATATAACAAGAAGAATTATTAAATTAATACTATCCTATTTGTCTTAAAATTTGGATTTTCATTATAAATTAATCATTGACTAGAAGGTGAAAAGCGTCTAACATAAATTAAAAATGTAAATTTATATATACGTTGTGAAATGAAATTATAATCCATTACAATGTTATGTTAAAAAATTTAAGATTCCTTTTAATTTTAAATTTCAGAACGGGCGTCTATTAGATGTTCACAATAAACTTAAAAGCTATATGTACGTTTGTTCATCGTTATTTTATACGTTATATAATTTTGTATGTCCGGGTCTATGGCACAGTGGTCAACGGGTTCGAATCCCAGTACAAACATCGTTTTTTTTCAATATATTTATCAATTACTATTCGAAGCCATGGATGTTTGTGATGTCCACAAATTCCACCTACCACTATTCCTGTCCTAGTCCCATCTTTTCTATCTGAGAAAAAAGAGAGGTTTGGCAACTGAGTAACAAGTATTTCTCGTAGAAAAACTTCTGTTGGGATACCTTCATTAGGAGTGGACATGAATTGAAAAAGTATATATATATATATATATTATACTTTTTGTGCATTTTTTCTTTCAACTATAAACACTGTAACAGGCTGTATTATCAACAAGTATGACTTAAGCAATCAATACAAACGACAGGAAAGAAGTATCGAATACATATTTTACTAGTATTTTATAATTACTAGAAAATGTTATCGGTCGGTTACTTAACTTCTCTATTTCGTATAATATTGTTATTTAGGTTCGGATGTGTCAAAGAGAATGTAGTGAGCACAGACATCTGAATTTTCAATTAAAAATTCAAACATATAATAGTACCAGGATTTGAGCCTTTAAAAATTACAAATTGAATATAACGAACACCAAATAGTATTGTGTCAATCACACGGTTAAAAAGTTTCAAAACCATTCTGATATTCTGATATAAAAAAATATTCTAAATATACTTGCAACTCTGCTAGAATGTTTTGCTTTGTTGTAGAAAAAAATGTTTGTAAAACAATTTTTTGGACTTTTTTAGGCGAAAAAACTTTTCTGCATGTTTGGCTGCGAGACTATTTCCGTTTTCCTTTTAACAACATATCTGCTATCTCTCGTTCGGAAAACTGTCAAAAGCACACGTTTCACGTTTCCAATCTGTTTCGCTTTCAAAATATTCGTTCAAATAATCACTTGCAAGTCTGCCTAAATTGAAGCTTTTATCTTCGGCTCTCAGCTATCAGCAGCACGGGTTTGCTATAATTATTGTTGTATGTCTACTTCTTAATAAAACCTTCATTAATATCTTTGATGTATTTGACAGTATATTGATTGAAATTCATTTTATTCGTTCACATCTCCATTTGTTATCCCACTGATTGTGTAAACAGTACTTGGGTGTGACACGTGTTTCGTATTTTTCAAATTAAGATTTTAGTAAAAGGGTTTCAGAAAAGTAAATGGGATGGGTGTTTTAGAAAGACAACGTTTGGGTCAATAATGAAAGTCGATCGAAAAAAAAACTTCGATAGAGTAAATCATAATTTAGAATTAATTAAAGGGGAAAGTAAAATCGGTAGAAAATGCAATTTATTTTGTTGTTAAAAACTCTTCTTTTAATATTTCTCAAATGCAAAAATCACCGATTTCAATATTTGCGAACATCGCTCAAAGTTTGTTTTTTAATGTTGGCAAAAACACAAAAATGCCTAAAAAATTTTTTTTACTAGTTATCAAAGCCACCTGTGTGGTCGAGTGGTCAACACCGTTGGCTACCGCTACAGAGGGCACGGGTTTGAATCCCAGTACGCGCAGTTTTATAAATTGATTTTTTAATCGATTTATGAATTTCTGTTCAAAGGCATGGATGTATGTGATATCTTGAATTCCCTCCTCCCACCCATCCTATCCTATGAACGGGGCGTATCGAGAGCGATTAGCTAACCACTAGTTCTGTCCTAGCCCTTTCCTTCCATTCCTACCCTCTTTGGAAAAAGAGAGGTTGAACAACTGAGTAACAAGCAGTTCTCGTAGAATCATTTTCTGTTGAGATAAACTCCATTAGGAGTCCATATGCTACATATTAGGAGCGGACATGGTAAAAAAAAAACCAATTATTATGAATATAGATTGGAAAGGAAAAATTAGACTTAGAGATAATAAAACAGTCTTCAACAAATAAAACAGCTCTTGTAATAATTTTACATTTATTTAATATGATCAGGACTGGCTTTGCTCATATTAAATAAATCTGCATTTTTTTTCAAAAGGGTATTTCATTTTTTAATATAACATAATGCCTTTCCACCAAGAAAACATTGAAAGTGATATATAAAACTGTCAATTATAACATTCAATGTTGTTTTAAGTGTTTTCTTCTTCTTCTTGACGCTACAATCCGGGTTGGTACTTGGCCACCTCAATCCTCATCCACTCCACCTAATCCTCCACTCTTCTACGTCAGTCTCCGACTCCCAGTAATCGTAGGTCCTGTGACACCCCATCCATTCAATGAATTCACTATCTTCCAACAGTTTGTCTTCATTCGGAAGAAGTAAATGTGAGACATTGTGTTGGCTTACATCCATGTCCGGCTCAATAAATCTGACAATGTCTGGCTCACCGAATAGGTTATTAAGCTCATGGTTTTTCCAACGTCGCCAGATGCCGTCATTGCAGACAGCACCAAAAATCTTTCGCTCAAGCTCTTAAAGTTTCTGATTTTCTTTAGAGTAAAGCGTCAAGGTCTCTGAACCATACGCCAGGACTGTTCTTATGAAGGTTTTGTATATGTTAACTTTTATATTTCGTGATAAGCGAGAGAATTTGAATTGTTGATTCAGTCCATAAAAGTATCTACGAGTTGCAAGTGAACTGAAGGACATTCAAACCATATAACACAACAAAAACTTTCTATGGTTTGGCTTATATAAGAGCATAATACAATTATAATATACGAAGTAGTTTTGTATATTACTAATGAGGATGTGGCATTTTTTTTCTATTATATATTACAATGTCAATCCTAACATTGGTTGTCCTTTAAGCACAATATGCTTGAAGTTAAACAATGTATTTGAAAGTTTAATTTAATTAAAAATATAGATTACCTTTTGTGCTTTTTTTCTTTTACAGAGATAACTTTATATCAATGCCTGGAGGTACAATAAAAACGTAAAGGTGAAATTAACTGTAAGAATAAAATTCTCTTCAACAAAAGAACTCTTAGACAATAATCCCATTGGTTATAAATGTTTGCTCGAAATTGGGTCGCAAAAATTAGACAACGACTGTATTTATTATACGGTGTAAATTATATATAAATAAAAACCCATTTCTTTTTTCTTTAAATAAATTTTGGTCAATTTTATATCGAAAGCATATTTTTTATCTCATTTATCGTAAATCTAATCATTTCGAGATTCCAGTAAGTTATTTTTGTACCTTAATTTAAATTTCATACCAAGAGAAGATCTCTTTCTATGAAAGAGAAAAATTTCAGCTATTACTGGTTTGTGCTATATTTCAATTCTTCATATCGTCAATATATCGGAATCTTCTACACCACCTGTTATGAGTAGGGCATCCAATCCCGGGATCCCGTTCAATTTTCTGATTCCGAAATCCCGGGATTGACACGGTCGCGATCCCGGGATTTCGGGATTGAGAAAATTTGAGGAAATCCCGAAAATTGACACGAAATTGGCAAATTGTGGATTTCAAATTCCTCGGTGAGCTAAAAAAAACAAGCTTCTGTGACAATTCTGGGAAAAAGTATACGAAATTGAGGATTTCAAATTCTTCGGTGAGCTAAAAAAAAAACGAGGTTTTGAGATAATCTGAGAAAAAGGTATAGGGAATTGAGGATTTCAAATTCTTCGGTGAGCTAATTCCAATCTCGGAATCCCGGGATTGGAAAAAGGCTCCGGGATTGGATACCTTAGCTATGAGTATGCAGCTGCAGTTCCACTTCCGCTTTCTAAGAAAAGAAACGAATTTACTTTTCATATCCTTACTCTCATATACTACAGATATGTAAATGATCTATCTTTAACCATGCACTTTTTGGATTTAAAAAAAACATTTAGAAAGGATGAAAAAAAGAAAATGTGTCTTGCTCAGCCATTTAGTTTAAGTACTACGACAGTTTTCTTTTTAAAACTGTAAAATCATTGTTCGTTCCCGACAAAGATATAGTCGCAGAGCTTAGTTTTTCTACGACCTCGACCAGACCGCGATTATGGATTCACGACCCCAGCGCGGAGGTTTGAAACTTGGCTATCTTAAGCTTGAGAAACTTCTTAGACCACTCCCTAGGTGGCATTAATGTTTGATTACGGCGACGTCTGGATTTGCACAAAAGTTATTTTGTTTACTCACAAACACATAATATTGCAAGATTCACTCTAAAACTGTACACTGTCTGGAAACTCAATATCCTAAGCAGTGCTTGAAGTGTGAGATTTTACGATCCGGAATCTTCTCCTTTATCAGTGTATGAACACTTCCTACGCCAAGATTCATAAAGCCGATAGCCTAACTCGAATGCAAACGTGCACTTAGGGCTTCCTACCCGAGTAGAACCGGAACCCGCACTTTTCAGAAGAACCAATAACAGGGTAATTTTTAAAAAAAATTAATAGCCGAGTACCCGGCTATCATAATTTCAATATAATATGAGATTTATCGATACTAAAAATATATATTTGGTGTATTTTTAGTATCGCTAAATATAATAAATATTTTTTATTTTTCACCTTGATAATAATACATATTATCAAGGTGCAAAATTCTCTGGATATCGTTGGCGGATCCAAGGAGGAGGCCATGGGGGCCATGGCTTCCCCCTTGGAGAATTTATTTTCCATATTTCTAATTTATTAAAACTTTATTGTGAAATGGGCTTTTTGATTGTTTAGGTTATGTTTTATAGAATACACACTTAATTATGTATTGATTATTTTTATATAGATATAATATTTTTAAATCATGCATTTTTTAATGTATTAGTTATGTATCATGATTATTTTCAAATTTCTGGGACAATTTCTGGATCCGCCACTGCTGGATATACTTTTATTTCGCTAAATCCAGTTAGAAATGTCCAATGCTAGAAGATCTTGTTAAGTATTCAATCTACTTCAACAGCAAGTCAGCGCGTATTTTTGATTGCTATAAATTTTTCATGAAAAAATTTCTATGAAATACTAAACACTGGATGCATCAATATTTTTAAAAGTCTACTTTTTAGAAAAAAAAACTTATCTTTAGATTCTTTGTTCATTTCAACAATTTTTGTGTACTTGTTGAAATACTTGGACTTAATAAAATATTGATGTGCATTTTTTAAAAATTTAAACGTGTTTTTTTATCATAAATATTCGGACGATACCGGAATGACAGCGAAAGGGAAATAGGAATAATTTTGAATTATTGATGTACCCCCAAATTACGTTTGCAAATAGACCACCAGTAGTCTGGGAAATCCAATTAACTAATTCCATAGATCAGGGGCTCCTAACCTTATTGCGGTGACGGGCGTACTTCAGATTTAGGAAAAGAGGGACTGGAGTGAGTGGATTTAAAAAAAATAAGATTCACATACATAGTACTTAAAAGTAGTATATATTTATGTATTCATTATAAATTATTAAATTGTGTTCAATTTATTATAAATTGGAACATTATGCATTTATTTACATTTACAAAAAAATCATAAAAATAACAAAGCAAAATTAAGTATGATCCTTGGACATTTAAATTTTATTTGATACATTTCCGGGGCGTACAAAAATGGGTCCGCGGACACACATGCACACATGCGCCCGCGAGCACGCGTTTAAGAGCCCTTGTGATTTTTTTTTTCAGAAGTTTCACAGTTTAAGAGAATTTTTTATGAACTCTATTAAAATTCGTTCAAAAATCAAATGGATAGAATAAATTGACTTATTTGGTACAACTTCTTTTATGACAAAAAAATTGTCACAGCAAGAAATAGTTTTTGGGCTATATTTTGTAGAATAAAATGCTTTTTGATTTTTTTTTACCGTAGTGGAAACCAGTGGTGGGATGTTTATACATCAACTAGTGATTCAAATTCTATCAGAGCCATTCGCAGTTTCTGTGAAAAGGTGATTGTTTAACACTGTAATAGAATTATACAAAATATTTTTAAGGCAATCGAATCATACTTAATATCCTACATTGTGTATTAATACCCAATATGCTGGTAAATAATGAGTATCAATAGCTGAAAAACGTACTATCCTACCTTATATTTCAAATGTGAAAAGTTCCAAAATTTATGCAGAAATTGGTAACATTTTTAGCTCAAATTTCATGTTTCAAAGGTTCTAAAGCCGTCGTGCGTGATACATGTTTGTGTCATAAATTGCAGTTAGTCGTAGATTTGATTTGGAGAATATTTTTTTTTTCTTAATTTAACAAGCGACTCGCTGGTATAAGTCAAATTTTACGCGGTGAACTCACGAGTTCTTGTGAGTCACCTCCAGCCCACCCCTTGTAGAAAATATATAAACATTTTTACTTAAATAAACAAAAAACAGCGAAATAAAGTTGTCTACGTTTAATTGTCTGTCATTTCCAACTTTTTTCAACCTGCTTTTCTTTAAATATGATGAAGTAAAAAACAAACAGCACCTAAACTTTAAAAAAAAAGATGAAGAAAAATACGCACTTTTTCAAGGGACTAGCGAATACTGAAAAAGTAAGTAATTATTTCATTTTTTTGCGGAGACGCTGGCAAATATTTACCCGGCGCTACGTAGAGTGATTGGGTAGGTGAGGTAGGAAACCCAAAATGGGCGGTCTGTAATAACATGAGGAGAAATAACACCCGTAATTAATATTGGTCAAACAGCTGCGTCTCACGCGGAAAAAAACCCTTTGGAACTGTGGAATAAAAAAAAAAAGTGAAGTCGTACACAGGTTGTTTCATTTTTTAATCTTAATGTTGATTCGTTTATTATTACAAGTTTTGACTCAGCATTAATACTTATTGAATACAAGTAATTCCAGCGTGGTAAATAAATACTTGACGGGTTGTATTTTAACAATAAATGGTTATTTCCGTGTTTTGAAACTATTTCCGACATTAAAAATATTATTTTAATTATTCGATAACAACTTTAAAAAATAATACCACTCTTAATATTATATAATCAATAAGATCGCGTATTTTAAAAAAATATTAAGTCGATGACGTAATTTTTTACTATAGCAGAAATATATTTGAATGTGTATTTATTAAATTACCATAGTACTACAATGTGATCTGTAAATATTTTTTGATGGATAATATGTAATAATAATGATCTTTGATAATGATCTCTAGACCAACTGCATCAAAAGGGTTTCAAATTGTATGATAATGTAAGTTTGAACAAGGCGAAACACGTGTCACTTCTTATTACACAGTCATTGTAATCATACGTTGTGACCAGGGCTGTGGTCTCGTGTAAAAAACACGTCGCCGGCTCCGAAAATTTTATTTTTAATTTTATATGAGCCCCTAAGAGGAGAAGTGAGCCAACTAGTAAAATGGTTAATCTTTCTTCTTGGACTTTTAAGTACAATCACGGCTTTACTTGGTGTTATGGTGGATTGCACATTTTTACTTTACGGAGATAACACTATTGTAATGTGTATTAACTAAGGGTACTTACCACTTGGCTCACCATCGGTATACCATCGGATCATCTTTAATCAGCCTAGCATACAGCCAACGGTGAGCTGCCAATACGGTAACAAGAGGCTCGCTAAATCTTATAGTCATTCGTGATGTTCTGGAGAAGGTTTAAAACTTTTTATCACTCTTATACAATTATACGCCATAATAATTGAAACTATCGAATGTTTCTTTGTACACTCATATTTTGTAACAGTACACAGTATGTCGTAATTTAATCAATATCAATAGCTGAAAAGTGTACGTCAGAAATCCCAAATGTACATTACAACTGTTTTAATTAACATATATTGAATATTTATAGATTATATAACGCGACGATCTGAGAATAATGTTTTTCTTAATTTAACAAGGGGCTCGTCGACCTGAGTGATATTTAACAAGGGGCTCGCACGTGCCCCTGCGAGCCCCTTCCACCCCACTCCTGCATACAGTGGCAACACTGTGGACTATTGTGGTATTCTTAAGATTTTTCCGACTCCGGACAAAATTCCCTAATCGACGACTCCCGACTCCAACTCCCACTCCACAGACTTGGTTATGACTTGTGACTACGATACGAATATTGCTAATTACTCGAAAATCGACAAATCAACACCTCTTACGTAAATTGCTGTAATTCAGAATTGTAAAAATACGAAAGCTTTGTGTAAGTCGAGCTTTTTACTGAGTTTGAGATATTCATCGTCAATTATAAATATAATTTGGTGCAAAGCGATCAAAAGCTCGTCTTACACTATTCTTTTGTATCTTTAAACAACTGCCATGTAAAGTTATAATTTTAAATTTACTACAATTAACGTAAGAAGTGTCGAGGTGTATTCAAGTTTTTTGATATAATAAATAAATAATATTGTTCTCGCATATTCAAAATCATTTTTTTAAACAGTTGTAATCAAGACGAAGTTTTCTCAACATATTCTGTCTTGAAATTATAAGCTGTTCTTTAACTCTATCAAAAATTAAACATCTATAAGGTATGTCATTTAAAATTATTTAAAAATGAATGTCTTCCGTGAAGTTCGACACAACCAAGTGAAAATTTACGACTATATTATTGAAAACACAACAACCTGTAGCGTAGGAAACCGAAATGTTTATTAGGCATATCAATAACACAGTGCTTACATAATATTATGTTTCCTCAATTAATTATCTACTCGTTATGTCCAATATATTCGGCACTGTTCCCACTCGTTAATGGCGTATATAACTATACAATGTCTCGACATGTTTATAATTCATTATTATTTATTTATATACGAATTCACCTCTCGAAAAGACAATATTAATAAGTATAGAAGTTTAAAAATATTAAATATATTGCAGATTTAAATAACTTTTGAGAATTAATCTCGTAAGTGATTATATTATTTGTTATCATTCTGGAGTACAATAGAACATCGTTATAACTGATTATGGATATAACGGGAAAATATCTAACCAAAAATAGGATTTTGTTACATATGGAATGTTTTTTTATATTTTTAAACTTTTTTCAAATCAATCAGCTGTGAATGTTGAGCATTCGTCCTAATAATGGGGGGTACAGAAGTTTGTTACTCGGTTGCTCAATTTCTCTTTTTCTTAGAAAGTAGGAATATAATGATAATGAAAAACCAGGACTATTGGTTAGAAAATCGCTCTTGATACGCCCTGTTATTGAAAGATTGGAAAGATAGGAGGCAATTTTTAGAAATCAAATACAGACCTTTAAAAAGAAATCGAAAATCGATAGAAAAAAAATGTGGTCTGTGCTGGGATACGGAACCCGACAAACTTAACTCTTAATAAATAAATAAAGTTTACATATATCTGAATTTTTTTTTTTATTAATTTCTATTTTATAGCAGAAAACCTTTTTCTATATAAGTTTTTATACCTATATACTTCATTATTTTTTTTAAATCATGATATATTTTCAATCCATTAATTACCGGCCTTGTGCTGTACAGTTTATTTTCGTGATAAAAAAAAAACGAATTAGAAATCGTTATTATGTATGTTGCTTTTAGTAATGGAACCTTGCCTTAAACTTTATTACGTAGACTTTTTAAACTTTTTTCGTCGGTGACCCCTGGAACGTACCCCTACATACAAAAAGAAAGTCAGATGTATATTTACTGAATAAAAATAAAATAAAGAAACGAAACTTAATTGGAACTGACTTTCCGTAAAATTCAATCTTTTGTTATAAGCAAAATCATCTTCAAACATTTTCGTTCCTCGTTAAATTATATTACACCTTATCGAATCGCTTAAAAATTTACTAAATACAATATTTCTCAAACAATTGTAAAGTATTTAAAATTTTCAAAGAATTGTTATACAGAACGATGTATTGCAAATATAATTACACGTAAAAAAAAAGGAAAAAAAAACTATGGACAGTAATAATTGGAATCGCAATGCCGGCCGAGTAAAAAACGATCATTAAAAAAATGACATTTTTATAAATGAGTGATTTTTATATCCTCCCATAACGCGTATTCTCAAAACGCGAATACTAAAAAAATTGCAGCGATGTTTCACAGGACGCGAACGTCTTCGAAAAAAAACGTAACCCCATGTTTTTATATGAGTTCCTTGTTTCCCATAACGCGTGTTCTCATAACGATGAATTTCGCGTTATGGGAGGATTTACTGTATATCATCAAAAGGAAAATATGCAAATATTTGTCGATTTACAATATTTCAATTCATTGAAAAGAAATTCATTAAATATTTGATGCTTTCTTCACATTCAATTATGGTTAATTTTCAATACTGAAATACCGGTATTTTTGCATTTACGAATTCGATATTTTGGTATAGGATAAATACAATGAATACCTGAATCCCGATATTGCAATCCTTATCTTTTACTAACAGAAATATGTTTTTTTGATATTGCTTAAAAAAACATTCTATAAATTATTTTAGTATGCATATAATTACATGTCACATGTTTAAATAATATTCCTTTGGCAAAACGTTAAAATTATTATAGCTCCTCGTGCTTTGTTTCTCTCAAAACTATCTAACTGAATAAAACTAATTACGCGTCGTCTAGAATTTAAATGAGAATAGATAGTGAGTCTACTTCGAATAATTATTTTGATGTAAATTACAATGCTTTAGCTTAGACTATAAAAGTGTTTTTTTATCAATTTAAAAACTTAACAATACGCTAACGACCATTATTTTAGTAAGATTCTAAAATAACATTCATTTAGAACCTATTTTGTTCTAACTTCGTATCATGATAATATATTCCATAAATGATATTTTACATAATATTAATGTATCTAACTATTAGAAATAAAAAAGGAAACAAATTAAATGGTCAGAATAAAAATATTAAGGGGTCAGAATATTTTATAACAATTTTGGTTAGTAGGTTAGGTTAGGTTAGGTTTTTTTTTAATTTCATTTAAATTATGACTATTCTGACCGATATATTCTGGCCATTTAATAAAAATTCTGACCAGTGTTATTTAAATTCTGACCAGAAAGCCAACTTAGAATCGAGTACCCTAATCAAGTTCATAACTATGTAATCTATCTATATAGTTTAAGTTGAAAAAATTGGATGCCAAAAGAAATTTCAATCGTTGCATAGTTGATATTTGGCTCAATTGACTAATGAATTTGCCAACCACTGGTACTTTTTACGGAAGTAAGTAACACGTTTCGCACAATAACATAAAAGTGTAGAACCAGCCTGCCAATGGGGATGCCACTGGGTAGAGAACAGAACGACATATTCCGACGATAGTTCCGACGAATGCTATTTTGATGTAATAAAGTAGAGTTCGTTGGAGCTTACTCAGTTGGCTTACTTGTCATTTTTTCTACTGCTTTTAATATTAAATTATACTATGTTTTTTTTTCTTCATTTTAAATTTTTTAAATCTATAACTTGTCAACCTTATGCAAAGTTAATTAAATAAAAGCTTTCATGATTCTTGGACGTTTTTGGTGCTGATTCACTCGCTGACTACACACTACTGACTGGCCGTTTTACTTCCATCATGAAGAAATCAAACTCGCAAATTAAGCCTCTCTCGCGAAGAAAGTTTGAACTCTAGCTGAGAGAGTGGAAGTAGTTCAAGAAGTTGAAAAAAACCAAGAGAAAAGCATGTTGACAGACTTTTGTTATTAGCTCTCAACTTAACTGTTGCTAAGAAGAATCAAATATGCCAGTTAATCGTCATAATAGTAAAGAAAGGAAGTTTCGTAAGTAGTCTAGTTTCAAGGAGTTTGAGCGAATACCTATCACGTGGCACCCACGTCTATGCGCTGACGTACATATTGATGCATCCATTATAAAATATATAAATTTCGGGAGGCTTCTGAACTATCACTTTTGAGTGACCATTTAGGACTCCATTGCAAATAAATTTGATATGAAAGAAATCTGAGTTATATTGTAATACATAAAAATGAATTTTTGTTTGTGTGTTCGAATTCTATGCGTTGCCACACCGTTCAACAGATTGTAATAAAAATTTTGCTTGCACTTGCGCGAAGGTTATAGGCATAGTGAAATTAACTTACAGTAGGTTTTATATATAAAAAATATTGTTTGTATGTCTGCCATACCGTTCATCTATTGAAAATATTGCTTGCACTTGCGCGAAGGCTATAGGCATAGTACAATTAAATTATAGTAGGTGGCGCGTGTGTCGTACCATAGACAATCGGCAGCAAACGTCAAAATTCAAACAGACAGAAAAAAAAATATTGTGTATCCAAAAGCACTTCAATATACACAATTAAAACACAAACACTTTCCTTCTTTGAGTGACATTGCTACACTTGCCGGGTACCGGCTAGTAGAATATAAAAATAAATATTTAATTTATTGTTAAAACTCTCGGTCCTAATCATAAAACAGAACTGGCTTAGCATGCGTTTGAATGCTCAATAGGAAGGATACAAGTCGATGCGAAATTGCTTTAGAAAGGATACCATTCAAATGTACGTAGAGGATAAACATTCGTATAAAAGAAGGACGTCCGAAGGCATTACGATGACATCAGGAGGATTGATAAGGCCAATCAAAAAAAAAGCATCTGGCAAGCGACACAATAGAAAAAAAGAGGCCAAATTTTCATCAGGAGAGAAGTACGGTCGCAAGTTTTAACATTTTATAATACACTTGGGCCTAGTATAACACGGTCATATGGTTCCACAAAAACGTCGTGTAATACAAATCAGTGTTATACAAGATTTCAAACAAGGTTCATACAAAATTAGTAATTGCGTTCCAAAAAAAAATATCGAAGATGTTTTATATAAATATGACTTTATATTTTTAAATAAACGAATATAAATTTACATATCTACTGAAAAAAATATTATTAACATAATATAACATTCATTCATCATCGCTGTCACTTAGAATTCTACATTTTTACTCTTTTTCGAGATCGGTTGTAAGTTTTCATCATCATCGGAGAACTCTGGATTTCTTGTGGTTATAATAGCCTTCAAGAATTCGGTAATAAGCGATTGTCTGCTTTAAGCGTATAAATCTTTGCGTATTTCCTTATAAGGTTCCAATTTTTTTTGTAATTCCCTCTTAAATTTTGAACTTCTTTCTATTATAGGATCCTTTTTAATTTGTTTTTTTTTTAATTTGAAACCGTGTTGTATAAAACAGTGTTATATAAAACCGTGTTATACGAGGCCCAAGTGTACAACTAATATTGTATGTACAACATGACCAGTTAGCGTTTGCTGATCATCTGTCATTACAAATTAATATTGCACGAAAATGTTAGATCCGAACATCATTATAAACAGCCTTAATAATCTTAATTTAAAATATTCTTTTTATATAATTTTTCTGCGGTTTCGTTTCTCATGAGCATTTTCAACCGGTCTTGATCCTAATAAACTATTGTGGAGTAAGAACAAAATAGTGTTTTTTTTTAAATATAATGGCTTTCCACCAATTATTGAACCTCTAAAAAATTATTATAAGTTAATCAAAATTATGTTCCATTCTTAAAACCTATCATTCTTACAAACTTGTCATAACATGATGTACGCTACTCCAATATGGGCATATGAAGACTCTCCAGATTATTCAAAATAAATCACTGAGACAGATATGTAATGCCCCGCGGTACATGCATAAGTCGAGTTCAAACGTTAAGTCTCTCAAAAGTTTCACGGCGAGATAGGAAAACATTTTAACACAACGATCTTTTTACAACTATGACGAGACAATTCCTTAGAACCTTTCAAGAACGAGAGCAGTTCTACTCGACAACCCTCCATAGATTTTATTTTTTGACTAAAACTAATAAACGTATAAAAACGACTATTAGCATCATGAAAATGACTAATTTTGGTTGACTTTATTGTGTATTGTTTGTGCATGTGTGCGTACATGTATAGATATATAAATATGGGGAAGTATATATAATATAATGTTATTTTTAAATGAATGCATATGGTGTCTCCGTGAACTGGTTTCACTCTGGATTGTCGTTGGTAACGATAAGCGATGAAGGAAACTCGAAAAGCTCCATAAATTTGATATTCAAAAAAATATCGTGGACAGTAGAAGAATAAATCCAATTTTCTCATGTGTATGCTAAGAATGGAACCAATGTCTTCATAATAAATAAAACAAATATTACGCTAGAGAAGAGGTTTAACACGCTCTTTTAAGTGTGAGTAGCACAAAGTTATCAATTTATTTTTAACTTTATTTTTTCTGCCTCTTCTTTCCTAGTGGACTATGTGTTCCTTGGTTAGCACTCTTACTAGGATGGGAACAGACTAAGACTTTATCCAGTTTCCTGTATGTAATCCAGCTAAGTAATGACTATCAACAAGATTCTGCTAGCTGAAGGCTTTGTGTTGAGAAAGCAATTTAGAAAAAACCCTTTTTGAAAATGATTGACTTTGATGTTTAACAAAATGTTCAATTATAGCCAAGAATTGTTATTATAACAAACTTTATTCATTGCATTAACATGTAATTCCACCAAATAAATGTTGAAAAATGTATTTTTAATACGTTTATAAATTACTTTATAATCAATAAAATTAATATTATTTTAAAATAAGTAAGTCCAAATTAAAAAAATATTTTTGATTTATTTATTCCATGTCCTACTGTGGATAATATGGCCTCTAATTTGGAGAAATCTCAACATAAATGTTATTTCGAAAATTGCTTGTTACTCAATGTAACTTTTTTCAAAAAGAGTAAGTATATACGAATATGACTTGGACAGGACTACAGAGTAAGAGGGAATTTAAGCTTTCCCATATATCTTTTTCTTTGTAATGAAATACATAAATCAATTTATAAAAACTTTTTGTACATGTAATCGAAGCCGTGACTTCCGTTACTGAAGCCAACTGCGTTTACCACTCGACCACGCAGCCAGCTGTTCCCCATAATATTTTTTAATTGATTTATTATTATTATTATTATTCCATATCCGTTCCCTATACGGAGCATATGGTCACCACGAAGTTCCTCTATGACTCTCTACCCCCAGCCAGTCTCTTTGCTTCCTCTCTTTTGCTTTGTAATTGATAGTCAATGTAATTATTTCCTTAACTTTTCAGATTTTGTTTAGTTAGTATGGAATATAGCTATGCTTCCAGTCATTTTGAAAAACAAATTTATTTAACGTTGAATATTCTCTCATTTGTTGAACTCAAATAATCCGGAAACTAGATGTAACTTGTTATTTGTAATAGGTACATTATAATGATTTTAGTAGAACCCTGCTGACCCATTTTATCCCTACATTAAACAGCCATGCATAAACGTCATTGGCACTAACGATTTCGTGAATTTATTTCGGTATAAGACATATTTTTGTACACGGTGCAGGCGCAGACACACTTCTTTTATCAAGAACAAACCAAACGGGAAATTCCCAACATCACTTCAAGTTTTTCAAAATGTTTTTTACGAATTCTGAAGGATACGGAATTCGTTTGATACATCCTCTCTTTGACACGGCGGCGGGAAAAAAAGATTTCTCAAACAAACAGCGTCTAAAAATGAGTATTTCTGTGTCTCTGCAAACAAATAAAAGGCCGGCAAAGTAAATTTTTAATCATAAAGCCAGCCCCGACAGCTTCAAAGCATTTTTACCTACGCGAGAAAAAATCACCAGCTAGCTAATTATTACAATAAATTAAATTGCTGTTTTCTGTCAATAATTTTATTATTTCTAACATAATTGTAATTTATTAGACAAACGCTTTGTTTAGTTTAAAATATCGCCGGTTCTGTAATTGGGTGGTGAAATCTCAATTCCTCGAACCTTTAAATAAAATGGTATTAAATTCGTTTTGAAAGGAATGAAAATCATATTTTTTTCATACTTTCCACTCACAGTCTATCCAATCAATAAAATGAAAAATAGAGAAATCGATTAACTTACTTTTATAAAATCAGAAAAATGGGAGGTTAAGATCATTTTTTTACATTCACTGATTCTTACATACTGCTAGTTCATGAGTCTACAAGCATAAGAATTTTATTAATTAGCTTATTTTAATATCATTAGGTGCATATACAGTGAAACCTCTCATAACGAGTTTAATTCGTTCCAGAATCCATATGATCGGAGCCGGTTCCGCTCATTACTGACATTTTTAACTGATTTACAGTTAACAAAGTAAACTATTCAGGGTGTGACAAAAAATTGGTAATATAATTCGTATTTTGTATATTTATCTGTAAAATCCTTTCATATAACTTTTATCATTTTTTTGTTTAACCATCAATAATTGTAGTTGGTATAAACAACTCTATATTATTGTTAATTCTTGTTAGTCGAAAATGACTCGGAAACCAGTCTTCATTATATTAAATAAATATTGAATTGGTACAAAATATTGGTTTATTTTTTAAATATAATACCTTTCCACCAAAAATTGACAGTGAACACCTTAAAAGTGATCTATATTTGTATTGATTTATCAGTATATTTTTTTTTTGTACCGTGGGCATACACACATACAGATAGACTCTCTGTCTCTTTTTGTCGACGCATCGTGTGCAATGAGCGAATGTTAAGAGGTAACACTGCCATATGTTATTAACAACACTAATTGAGATTATTGTACCACGTAATGTTAGAATTATACGATTCAATCTTTACTAATTGCTAACTTTCTGGAACTTCACAATCAATGAGAACAGTCGTACAAGCTTCTTCGTTCTGTTTCCATTGAAACCACTTTTCATCTTTATTTATTGTAGTATTTTCAATACTTAAATTATTAAAATTAATTATGTGATGATAACAAAAATCTCGTGGAAGCCAAACACATGTATATGTAGTAGAAATACGAAAAGTGGCATTATCAAAGTTATCATTTTGTTTTGTCAATACAATAATATAAATTTTATTACGTGGGATATATCTTTTTACGTATAAGTAATAGGCGTTTGGTGGTAGACTTTTTTTGGAATCCACATGGGGATTGTCTTCTTTTACTGAGTCTTTTTCTGTATAGGCACTGAAAAAAGCCACTTAATGATCCTTCTTCACTTGCTAAAAAAAGTTTTATTTTGATGTTAAGCTTGCTTTTTGTTAAAACTACCAGCCATTTGGATCCACAAAAACACGGAGGAAAGGTTGCCATCTTTCGGGGTGTATGTCTGAGAAATCCTTTATTTTTAATGTTGAATAGAATTATATAATATTATACTTACTTTTTTCAGCGATTGCCAACTGGTGTTTCTCGGACTACTGATAATAAAGAGCCGCTTAAATATAGTGGAAAATTCTAACATTTTTTTATAATCAATAGAACTGCGTTTATTTATCGTAGTACTTATTTTAAAACAAACTAGTGGTCTGCATGATTTAGATTTCTTATTTTAGTGTTCTGATAACAAGTTTAGTTTATTGATAGTCAAAAGTAATATTTAATTAAATTCTCATCAAGTTTATCTCGTGTAATATTCTTTTCAACATCAAAATATTTGGAGCACACACAACCTTTATTACATGAAGAATACGTTCAATGCAAAAACGTTGTGTAAAGATGGATAAGTTTAACTACATTTATTAGTCCGTGCAAATTCAAGCCATGTAAAAATAAGCCATGTAAAAGAGGATTCGTTGTAGGTACTTTTTGACACGCATATTATTGAAAATATTACTGAATTATAATAGAGAAGCTTTTATTTTCAATCATTTAATTTATAAACAATTTCTTCTCACCATTCATAATATATATTCTTGTCTAGTGAGTGTTTCTGCTTTACGCAACATCTGTTCAGCTTAATGTAAATAACGTGTAAGCAAATTTCATTCAGTATAAAATATAATAAGATTCCAGGATATAATCCGTGGACTTAAATGACATGATGATAAATCTACACTCACGAGCTATTCTTGGACTAATTCAGTAATCCCAGTGGTGTTTTTGGGTTATCTGTACACTACAAGGCCAGCCTAGAGCACTCCAGATTTACGTAAATAGGTTTTCCGGAAACCCTGACAAAGCTGACCATGGATATTTAGAGGTACTGGAAATACCTACGTCTAGGAATGGATTAATAGTGACAGGTGATGATTCATCAAAATGATTGTAAAATTTGAAATGATTTGTTACCGAAACTTCGTTTCACTTCACTGAAACAAATCTTCGTACTAAATATATTTACAAGTTTAACGATTTGAGTTTATAAAATTTGTTTTTGAGAAAACACTTCGTCTTTGCTTGTTGGCTATAAATTATAATCAACGTTTCAAAACTACGAAAAGTTCTACTATTAATTCTTGTTATAAATTGATAATGCACAATTGTTTTATAATAGCAAAACGTTCGGAATTGATTACCAACAATCAAAGCACGTTATCTTCTGATAGTAGTAATTTTCCGTTAAATATTCCGTTAAATATACGTTGACTCCAGTTATACAATAGTTAGAGCATCCAATCTTTCTCTTTGCAATCGTGCAATTCCGGGACTGATTATTTATCATTTTTTCATGCTTTTATTTTTTATACATCTCTTGTTTCAATACAAAAAATATCTGCTATTACAGCTAACGAACAACGGGACAGATTTATTTATCTAAAACTCATAAATTTACGGATTTCCCAAAATGAAAAGACGCAAAACCTTTCTAATTTAGCTCTAAAATATGTTTTCTCTACCTCATTTTTAAAATCTGTGTTTATGGATAATTGCCCGTGGCCTCTTAAAACTGTGCCGTGACTAACCGAAAATTATTTTTTCTCTCTGGCCCCCGGTTGAGAAACAACGAACTTACCACAGCGGGCAGTAATGTCTTAGGCCTATCCGAAAATGAAATATTGATTGATTGAGTAACTAGTAGTTATCATAAAACAACTTGAGATAATAATCATTTGAATTTCTTATGTCTCTCATTAGCAGTGGCGGTTCCTGACCTGAAATCTTGGGTGGGCTAGAGAAAAGCATATTTCCACTTCACTTTATACATTAATCTACAAGCAAATTAACAAATATTACGATACTACTGCAATGCATAAATTTTTATATAATAAAATCAATGCTAATGTAACTAAGAAATAATAGAATAATAACACGGAATCCTTAAATTCGTCTCTTTCAAAGTAAAATAACAAGTACCTACTAAAAGCAGTATAGAACTGTCATTTGCTGTCACTGAAAGTCAATACCTGTCACTTTCATACAATACAACGATATTGGTATTGTGTTTCAATGCATAAGTATGCGTAATGGGCTGAATCAGATCAGCCCCCAACGATCAACAGAAACTTGACAGATTGAAACACTATCCTTTGTGTTAATGACGTTTCCGTACATACAAATACAAAAAAAAATCTAATCGTGCTTGATTGCGCCCCAGTGTAAAGAAATATTGCATGATATTGTCTGTGGTTACGGGCATGAGGAATTTAGCCCCTGAGTGGTGTTGCCAGTGACGTGTTCCAGTTCCTGTTCCCTGTGAAGTATTTATAGGGTTATTGTTTTTTTTATGCCGGCTCACTTTAAAATTGTAATACAAAACACAATCGAGAATATGATTGTAGGTAGACGTAACATTGTCTTATATTGACAGAGGAAAATTAAAACAAAGATATTATATTCATTTGGGAAAGGTAAGTTACGCTTATAAATGTATTTATTTTGTTCAGCGGCCGAATTGCTGTTGATTTTTATTCAGCCATCTAATGTTTTGGGTGAAAAATGCAGGTCGGGCTTAGCCCACCTAGCCCAGTACCTAGAACCGCCACTGCTCATTAGGAATGGACATGGTTACAAAAAATCTTTCCGATCCCTTTACTTGATAACGTTCTACAAAATCCAAAATGGTTGATTAGGAATTGGATATCCACTTGTTTTCCGATGAATATATAATTGACAGCAGAGCTTTTTGCAAGCTATCTCTGTATTGTAATTTTATTTCTGCAATTCAAATTTAATATATAAAAATGAATGTTTGTTTGTTCGTACTCTATAGACTGCCGAACCGCTGATCCGATTGCAATAAAACATCGACAAACTTTTTGCTTGCACTTTTGGGAAGGCTATAGACATATTAAAAATTAATGGTTGTATGTCTGCCATACCGTTCATGCAACTTGCGCGAAGGTTATAGGCGTAGTACAATTAAATTACAGTAGGTGGCGCGTGTGTCGTACCATAGACAATCGGCAGCAAACGTCAAACAGACAGAAAAAGAAAACATGCACTTCAATAAACACAATTAAAACACAACCACTCTCTTTCTTTGAGTGACATTGCAACACTTCTCGGTAACTGGCTAGTTTAAAATAAAAACGACAGATTTCGTAAAACGGTACATCAAACTTTCCATGTTAAATATTTCTGAGGTAACTGATTAAAAGGGTGTTTATGAAGATAGGATCATTTGGATTCACTCATTCATGATGATTTCAGCGTTTAGTTGGTTGGAACGAAACAATAGATACGTAATATATAATCATAATTTATTTAACTAACTAACTCGGCAGACCCCTGTCAAAAGTTGTAAACCCTGGTTAAAGCAGTGGTTGCCGGTATTGTTTTAATACGAAACGGATAAATTTTGACCTCTCCCAAACTTCCAAACTCTGTCTAAACAAAAATGTTTGTGTATAAGTTTTATAATTGAAAGATAGTTAACAATAATTAATTATTAACAGCTCATTCATCATCAAACATAATATTACTAAGAATAAATATTTTATCATTTATCAATCATGTTCGAGTTTTTGACAAGAACTCTGAAACTCAAAATAAAATAAGTGCTGAGTAATACGTGAATTATTCTGTAAAATTAAAAAAAATATTTTGGCAAAACTTATAATGTTTTAAGGCAGTGATTCACAACCCGCGGCCCTTTTTAAAGTTTGTGGCGACCCCCAAATATATTTCTCATTTTTTTCAGCAAGCTTTTTCTTTTTTGAAGGATAATAATTCGGTTCATAGAAATAGACTTACTTGTGAAAAATTAAATTTGATTGTGCGGCTAAATACTAAAAATATTAAGTAAAATTTAAAAAAAAAAGCTTAAAATTGACAAAGACCATTACCATCACATTAACTTTTTAATTAAATATAAATTAAACATGAATACTTAAATACTGAACAAAACATGTTTAATTAACAAATACTCATAATCCTTTTTTATATGGTATATTTATTTTCACGTTTTTGAAATAACACGGTCAAAATAATGTAACGCAAACTATCAATCTATTATCTAAATTTACTTCATTTTTTACAGTTTTTTTGCACGACTGTTTCACATGGAACGTATCCTCCTTGGAAAAGAGGATTAAACGTATATCATATAAAAAAATCTTTGCGCCCCGAACCCATGATAATTTGTTTTTGTGCGGCCCACTAGAAGATAAAAAAAGTTGTGCATGTCTGTTTTAAGGTGTCTAATCTCTTGAGTGAATTGCATATGTCACCAACGGCGATATTTCAATGCTACCTAACACAAAGGGCTTAAAATAATCTAGTGATAAATCGTCCATCAGGTTCTTTTGTGGAAAATTTTCTATGCGATAATTTATCTGAGCGGGTGATTCTCTGCATTCATTAATCTATGAGCAATTGTTCATACACGAGAATAATGAGATTGATCGTAATTGTAATTGATCGCCAACTAACTATAAAATTCTCTATTCATAGTTTTGTATCCATGTTCGCTCCCAATGTGAAGCATATGGTCTATTAATGGAAGTATGTCAACAGAATTTTTTCTACGAAAACGGTTTGTTCCTCAGTCACTCAACCTCTCTTTCTTTTCAAAGAGAATAGTAAGGATAGAAAGATAAGGCTAGCTTCGTAACATCTTGCTGTGAAAAACAATGCAACTCCATAAGTTTTTCGGTGGTCAGCTCTTGACTGTACTCTTTCACAAGCTCATCAATATTGTTGTTATCCACCTCCAGTCCTTTGGTACTGTCCAAAGATACAATTTTGTTTCAATTTTTCGTTGACTGTAGACTTCACAGGTACTGTTTCAAACCCCTCAAAATCACATTCGACAACGCTCCTTGGCAAAGTTTCTTGCAAGCTGAAGTGAGGGTTCTCTTGGTAACCCCTTCCCACGCCTTGTCAATCATCTTGTGAAAGTGATCTTTTCAAAACTCTGCGTCACTCGTTATGCGAAATATCGCTCGTTAACTTTTCCTGTTCTAAGCTCAAGAAATGCGACCCCAATACCCACATTTTCTTAAATATCTATTTTAATATGGGTGATACAATGTTTATAATTAAGGTATTCTTATATCATAGTTTTTTGGACCTTTTGTAGTTTATATAAATACGCGATAACGCGATAACGTGAAAACGAGATAAGCGCCCGCGATAAGCGATCGTTCGTAAGATAGCTGGGCTAAGCTCGTCAGTTGCAATTTTATATGTGTGCTGGAATGACGTCGTTTTTACGCGCAACTTAAAATATGATTATTTATTAAAAAACCACGGCTTTTTATAAAAAAAAAATGTATGAGAAATGATGCAGAGAGATATTTTAAAGCTCTTAGACTATTTTTTTTTTAAATTCATAAGAATAATGCCAATAATGAAGAAACCACCGGGGTCCCTAAACGACCCCCATCGACAGAGAAGTATTTTTCTAGTCTCCGAGCCGCGAGAGTTAAGGGAGCATTTTTTTCACAATCTGTTTTGCTCGTTATGCGAATTACTCGTTATAAGAGGTGCTCGTTATGAAAGTTCCACTGTATTTTTATTTTGCTACGACTTTTTATAAAAGTATACAATTAATAATATTAAAGAAAATTAAAATAATCTTTCTTTTAAATCGAAATAAACCTCGTTAACGTTTCCTTCCACGTGCTCAGTTTGGTCGACCGGAGCAGTGTGGTCAACTCATTGTAGTCTCTTGATTATTTCAAAGAAAGCTGCTATAAAATACTAATAGCTTTTTCTCGTGTATTGTCATTAAATAAATGATGTTTATTGCCTAATGCCGTGTTTTCATTCGTATCGAAAACTTTTCCAAATTATGTATCAAAAAAGTTTAAGACGCAATTTAACCGAAAGAAAACTCACTTATAATAACGTTTTTTGTAGCAAATCATATTTTTCTAAATCACGAATTGTCTTACTAATGATATATCACCCATCACTTTTTTTTAGTACTCATTTCACTTTTTTTTATTGACTGAATCTGGGCGTGAGTATTATGTAATGTTGTGGAATCAGACCAAATAAATGTGCTTTATTTTTATAAATATAATGCCTTTACTGATTGATTGAATTGGAATTTACTTGCTAGAACTCCATTATAATACGTTAAAAAATAGCAAGCATATAAACTGATTTCATTTTTTTTGTAAAACTAAATACTTTGATTTTTTTACCGTAATGCCTCTACACCTTGAATTGTCAGTTTACAGTAATGGTGCGCACCATTTTTAACCCATTTTTGCCCAAATTTTGTAATTGATGCAAATAAAAAAAACACTGCTCAGTCAGACAGGTTCAAATCTTAAAAAATACTACACGAAACGATCCCCACACTTGCTAGCTGTAGACTGTTTGAGACTGATGCAATCTCAACATTTATTGTGTACATAAATGGAGTGGAAGTAAAAATACTAAATGTTCCAATATTAGAACACTGGGCAAAAATGGGATAAGTCAAGTGCCACTTTTCCAATGTTAAATTATGGAAAAATCTTTCTTTTATGGTTTTGCAATAATGGTTCCGTTCTAAGCTAATAAAGCCTCGACAAAAATAAAGTTTTCTTTATTATCGCCATTTTCATTGCACGAATCAAGAACGATTGTGTTCGTTATGGAAACTTTCTTTAACTCTTCACAGAAGCGTTAATCATAGAACAAGTTTTCAACCCAGTTGTCACCCGTCCATATCCGGATGTTGCTCAGCCAAGAGAAAGAGCCTCCCTTCCGATTTCACGACAACTTTACGTTTCAGCCGCCTTAATAGTGATTCGCACAAACGTTTCTCAATCTGTACATCGTGACAAGAAAGGTATACTAAACTTCGATCTTCAAGTTGCATTAACTTATTTGGCATCATAGCAAAAATCTGACCCCTTTAGTTATAAGGGAGCAATAAAGAATATATGACACCAGGGATGGGCTAGAGGGATCTCGGGGGGGGATTGCGCGAGCCCCTTGTTAAATTTCGGCGCTGCCGGCGAGCCCTTTGTTAATATAAGAAAATCATTCGTCTTAGATCAAATCATCACATAACTGCAATTTCTGTAGATGGATAAATTTGAAAATTAGTTGTCGTTTCATTTTTTCATTCAGCGTTGTGGGCGTCCGTGAGTCCCAGTACGAAAAAACATTTTTTCGATCGATTTATCTATTTTATGTTCGAAGGAATGGGTGTTTGTGATGTCTTAAGATTGCCTCCCACTCTTCCGATTCTTCAATTCAACTGGGCGCTACTATTAGTTAATCACTAGTCCTGTCTTATGCTTATCATTATATCATTACTACTCCCTTTGGAAATGAGAGGTAGAGCGACTAAGTAACAAGCAGTTCTCGTAGAAAAATAACTTTCGTTGAGATACCTTCATTAGGAGGCCATATACTCGACATAGGGAGCGGACATGGATAAAAAATGGATAACATTTACCGAGCCCCTTGTTAAGATATTGGCAGCCCACCGCTGTATGACACAATTGAATTTTCCACAAACAAAACTAGATCTGGATGTCCGATAGGACCTACGCAATCATTTCTAATGGATACTTATCTATTTTACTTGGCATGATAAGGCGAACCCAAATAATAACATATGCTCTGAATCTTGATTTATTATAAACCTCCAGGATATTTTGGGTATGAATTAAAAAATATATCAGGGGGAAAAAATATTTTTCAGAATTCTTATGGCAGTCGATTTTGTTAAAGTATACTTTACTAACTACTTGGAAGTGGGGAAAATAGAAAATTATCATTAAGTTGTCAACTTTAGTAATATAGCAGTAGCTTTGTCAAAAATTTACAAAATTTACCAGTTTGTAATTACCATCAGTCACCACTTTAAATGTATTAATCTTTGATGATTTTTCAATTATACGTTAGAGGTGTTAGTCATTTTAATTTTGTGTAATTATAGAATCACTTATACTATATTTTTTAAATTCTTTTCAATGTCAATTGTTGTTTATACCTTTTCATTTAAATTTATTTTGTATAAATAGCACTGTTAATTTATATTTCTTATCATATGACAATGCTCGCAATGAGCGAAACTGGCCCTGAACTTTTAAATAAAGTAGAAAATAATATTGTATTAGTAGAAACACAATATTCCTTTGTACTTCATTCCACTTTATTTAATATGTCAGGACCGGTTTCGCTCATTACGAGCATCGTCAACTGATGCTCGTAATGAGCGAAACCGGTCCTGACATATTAAATAAAGTGGAATGAAGTACAAAGGAATATTGTGTTTCTACTAATATAATGCCTTTCCACCAAGTATTGACAGTGAACACCCTAAAAGTGAAGTAATATTGTGTTTTTATTAATATGCTATAAATATTTTCTGACTTGATAAAGATAACTTATTATAAGCAAATATACAAGAGATGCCTTCTCCGAGTATAAAATTTTTGAAAGTTTTTATCTTTAGTAATCTTTTACATAAACGGGAATTACATTTGTGTATATTCATATAATACCGAAACATATTTGTATCAAGTAAAGAATTAACTTAAATATGTTTGATTTTCTGCAGAAGATATCGAAAAATCCATCAAATATATCAGTTGTTTCAAGAACATATAATACGTGATATAAGAGATAAACGTACTGTGAAGTTAGTGAAAATACGTATATGGTTATGAAGAATTTATGTATTGAAAGAACAAAAAAGAAAATGCTGTAGCAGTCATAAGTTAAATTTATCGATACTTTTTTCTTTCGCCAAGACTAGACAGTTAAAAAATACTTTTGTATGAGGTTTGGGAACAGCTGTTTTATACGATTCTTCATTTGTAATAACGCACAAGCGCTCGAAATAACCAAGCTTAATTAGCCTTCATCAGGAGTATATATCTCTTAGCTATTTTCCAGACGACAGCGTTGTTGGTCACGCATTTTGCCAAAGGGATTCTTGACCAAAGTTGACGAATAGAGACGTCAAATTACTCAAGTTTTGAGATAACACACTACGATAAATGTACTCGAGAAATTTATTTAATGATTCGTTAATTTTGCTTTGATAATCTTTTATATCGTATCTCTTTGGCTGGATCTGTAGCTTACTTTATTTACTAAATTTGGAATCGAACTAATACGTCAAAAAATTTCCTTTATAAATCTTACATATCTCACTCAACACCATAAGTCTAGTGATATGAGCTTTATTTGATAGATTTTATATCAAATTAATAAAGCTACGAGTTCAAAGGCGCATTAGCGTCAAAGTTCTTTGAGTCTGCTTCACCACTGACGTTATTAATTACTTGCATTTCTTTTTTCCGTCATTGCTGATAGAAGGGCGTGATGGCTTCAATGGCGAGCAATCCACAGTGAAGCCAGTTTACGTTGACGCCATATTATACGATTATATGCTTACTATTTTATAAGAGAATATTTTTTATGCTGCTATGGGTCATATTTAAGGTATATTCATTTGTAAAAAGAAGTTTAAATTAAGTGGGTCGTGGGGAAGAACTGCTCTCGGCCTAAAACGGTTCTTATATTTTGTCTCGCCATAATGATTATGGTAAAAAATCGTTTGGCTTAAATAGTTGCCTACCTCGCTGTTACAATTTTGAGAGGTTTTACGAACAAACTCTTGAATTGTATGCATTAAGTCACTGTAAAGCATCGAATTGCTTACGGACCACTGATCGTTACATATATGTCGAAGTGATTTATTTTGTACAATCTGAAAAATCTTCACATTAAGTTTGTGGTAATTTTGAGTCCATACTGTAATAGCGTCTTGATTTTGAGAGTAAAATACAATATTGCTTCTGTAGCATTCATTAACATCATTTGTTAATCGCGGCGTGTTTCTTAAATTTATACATGTCTAGTGTGCTCTTTCTTAGGTGAGTACAATGTACTTGACTATATTGGACCACTCGATCTTCGCATTATGCAAGCCTATCAAAATCTGGTTTTTTAATGAAGTCCTTGGTAAATATTACTACCGCGATCTTGTCATTATTAATTTTAATTATCAGTTGCCACGTCAGTTATCTATATAATCGGTAACTGAATGAACTTGCATGGCAGCACCTTGTCGTCTTCGCCATTTTACTCACGTAGTTGTATCATCTGCGTACTGAACTATAATTGCATCATTTCCACCACCGTAAGAATTTTCATGCATGTATTGTAGTATAATATGCACGCCTAGGTAGAGCATTTTGGAACGTTAACTTGGGTTAACCTTAACGAAGACAAATTAGTTGACATCAAATATATTTATAAGTTTAGATCCCTTCAAATTCGAATTAAAAATAAGATTTTTCGATCTTACTTTAGATGTTTGTAAAGTTTTATATACCTGGTTCATTTTGAGTGTCTCATGATGTTTTTATATGATTTCGACATGAAAATATTTGG